>CM066033.1:511909107-512475755 GCA_033557465.1 Ichthyophis bannanicus
TTTGAGATGGTCACATCTTCACTTGTCATGGTAGGGTAGGCTAGATTCCATAAAAAATGGTTGTTGGTGACCAAGGTAAATCACACTTTGGCATTGCTCCCAGTAGCCTTAATAATAATTTGTACAAAAAAATGGAACGATTGTTAGTAGAATTTTTATGGCAGGGTAAGCACACCAAGATAGCGAACTACCACAGTAAAGAGCTAATAAAAGTAATGGCGGAATCCAATTCCCAGAATTCCGGTTGAATCATACGGCCGTCTTATTAAAAAAAGGTGATGCGTGGTGCTTCCCTAATGCTAAAGGGCAGAGACAAGTATGGCTGGAACTGGAGGAAAGGTTGGCTGCTCCAAGTCTTTTGTCGATGTGGATATGGGATGAGGTTTGCAGACTCCTTTAAAAGTGTGAAAATTATTCAGGCTACTCAAGAGGCTTTTATTACCCTCGGAGGTATTGTAGGCAACAAGGAGCACTGATCCTCCTTACCCCCGCCTCTCTGGCACAATCCAAAAAATTAACGACGGGTCATAAGACTGTCGTGTGGAAGAATTGGCAAGAGAAAAGGAATACTGACTGTTGGTTCAGGTAATTCAGCGGAATAGGTGGAAATCTTATGATGATTTGCAACAGGAGCGCGTTTGCAAATGCCAACAAAATGGTTGTTACCGATGGACACAGCTTAACAACACTGTATTGCCCGAAAACATAGGAGACCCTCAGAACTTGAGGGATGAGTGGGGCTTGATAAAAATGGTGGCGATATGGCACAGTTTGAAAGGGTACGGCCATCTAAATTTTAGGCGGCAATAAGAGATGGATCTGTACCCCCTGTGATGGGGTCAGGGAAGGCATGGGAGTTCGGATCTGGGCTCCTCCGATGTCCGCACAAATCATGGCGTCAAAATCTGGGGGCAGGTAAATAAAGTTTCCAAAGCGGGTTTAGCCAATCACCCATTCATTATTCTTTCTAAAGCATAGGGAGTATTTTACAACGGTTAGAATCACAAAATGTGAACACCACGATTGGTAATAAATGCTGGTCCTGCCTGGGGGGGCCCTGGCACGTTGAAACATATGCTTTATGAATGCCCTTATGTTCAGAGATTTTGTGGGCAGGTATGGGAATAAGATCCAAATTGCCCTAACGGTTTCAGGGTCCCCCTATGCCATGGAAACTAGTCCATTCTCCACGCATCGGAGCGGTGGAGTGTATATTTTCCAAGGAGAAGGTCTTCCTATTTAAATTTTATGATGGGCTCTTGGGGCCTTAAAGCTAATTGTGATATCCTGGAAGGACCTCTTTAAATTGGATGAAATATCATTGGTGGAATTTGGTGTGTTTTATAACGCAAAATATGAGAAAACCACATGAGTGGGCATTAACTCAGTTAGGATATGAGCCGCACAAAATGGAAAGGTGTCTCCGAAGCAATAAATGGATGATTTCTAGATGATTGTTGCATCAGAGGCGAAATGTCCCTCAGGTATAGCCTGAGTCTAAATATGGTTCAGTGGGGTATGGAATTAGAGATGGTCCGATCTAGGGAGGGGAGGAGAGGGGGGGAAGTAGAGTAGAGTAGTATATAGGATTGTAGTATAAGATTTGGGTAAGTGTTATGTGGAGTTGAGGAGATTTCCTCTTTTCCTGTTTTCATAGTGGAGCCATTATAATATATTGGATGTGTGTGTATATGTAGTGTATAGTGTTGTAAAATCAATACAAAATAAATAACATAAAAAAGAAAAAACTGCATCATGGTAGGGTGGGTGATCGAGTAGGGGAACACACTAAGGTCTATTATGCATAAACCCCTGTTGCATCATTAAGCCAAGCCTACCGTCAATATAGCCAGTTTTTGGTCCTTTTCTAAGTGGCATTTACCATTGCATTCGTTATTACACTGCACAATGGAGTAAATTGGTGGTGGGCAGCCAGGTGTGTTCAATTTTTTGTATAGGCCGACTGCCTTGGTCCAAAGTGGATCACCCTAGGGAAGAGGGAAGTTTATGTTCAACTACCTTTTTTAGTTTTAAAACAATATAAATTAAATATCCAGAAACAGAATTTACAAACAGAACCATACGAGGTTAAAATAAACATGAAAAAGAAGAAAAACACACTCATCCCCCCATTACCTCCCCCAACCATGAGATGCATTCTATCCAGAATATAGTTACACAATTTCAGTGCACACAACAGTGTTCTGAATAAACTCCAAAACACAGGTGAATTAGCCTAATTTACTGTCCTTCTCCAAGAATTCCGATAAAAGGCTTTATATTTAATTAACCCAAAAATGCCTATGCACATCATTACCAGCTGCAGGGACGAATTCCAAATTTATGAACCACTCAAGAAATGAGGATTCCACCAAGTAATGAGAACTTTATTAAACTCCAAACATCTTCCAATTGCTTAAAAATTTCAATTGGGTTGCTGAGGAAAGGAGGTCCTGCAAAACTATAGATTTAAACCATCAACTTATGCGAAATGCCCTCCTCTAGAGAAAGAGATGGAGCTACCAGTATTTGAACTAGGTGATTGCCTAGAGTGCTGGCCCTTTGGGGGCACCCATTGCCACCACCGCAGGCCTGCATGACTGACTAGATGAAATGAGCAGGAAAGATCTTGGGATACTGCTAGTGAATATTTCCCACAGTCTAGAGCATTATGAGCCACACTAAGGAGAGATGTTGATGGTGGCTTCAGATGGAAAGTCAGAGTGACATGGATGAAATGAATGAGTGTGCTTGATGCAATCTTTAAATTGGGAAAAAAACACAGATGTTCTGCCAGTTTGAAATAAATTGAAGATTAGAAACAAGGCGATGGGTCCAGAGAGTCTAAATTTGGTTTCTTTAGGGGTGGATGAATCATAGCTTGCTTCCGCAAAGTTGGGACCAGCCAGAGAGAAGACTGATTAATTATACTTGCAATGGGTAGAAGGCCCAAGAAATTTCACCCATACGGGATGATGGAATGGGGTCCAGAAGACATGAAGTTTTATGAGTAGAGAGAAAAAAATCATTCTTAAGGAGTGATCAGTTGCTGGGGTAAAAGCCGATCAGGTGTGGAATTGGTACAGTGGAGCATAAGTTGGTAGAGTCATGAAAAGAGAATGGTATTGCAATGCAGCACATTTTGGAGGTGTAGCCTAATGGTTAGAGCACTGGCTCAGTAAACAAGAAACCAGGGTTTGAATCCCACTTGAAGCTGTTTCTGTCTGTGGGAAACTCATATCAATATACAGCGATTAACAGTCTGGGGTCTGCATTGACTGGAGGACACACATTCTTATACTTTTTTATCTGTTATAATAGCACATTGGGTCTGCAAGCATGCATATTGCAATCATGCCCATCTAACAGCATGACTATATTGGCCCTGCTGTGCCAATTGCAAAGGGTGAGACATGTTCACCCTGCAGATGTATGACACATGAGTTGTACATGATTAGAATATGTATCATAACATCACTGAACATCTTTGACTCCATCACATGTATGCAGTACATGCAGGCACTTCCCACTCCTTGGATGACCACCTGCAGGGATCATCACACGTCCTTACTTGCTCCATATGGCCAATATGAGAGACACTTGTCCATTTGTTATATGCACAAACGTATCAGGAAGATTGTATGGTGGTTAGATAACTGAGGCAATTGTCATACTCAAATAGCTGGTATTGGAACTTCCCTGTGGCACAGCTACTATTTTTTCACACAGACAACTGCATTTGTGCGGTCACATCAGGTGCATCAGGGTGGCAAGGCCATACTGCACTCTCATATACCACCATCCATCCTTCACGCCCATCCATCAGCATATGCCCATTATGTACAGTCATGTATTTTGCCAGCTGCTATACCATAGCCCACCCAGGAAACATTTTAATTATTAGGAGTATCACTCAACCTCTCCTGTGAATAATCTGCACATATCGACTCCTGCCCAGTCATCCTTTTGATACCTGCATTGTGGCAAAGCTGGCACCACCAGGGGACACTTCTTCCCAGTCCTATGCCACACACTGACATTGCAGCAGATTACATGGGCAGCCCTACTGATACAGTTTGGATACCTCTCACATGCTCATCCCACTTGTTGACTAACACATAGGTTACATATGGATCTGAAATTTCTATCAGCTCTTACCTTTCCTTTCATCCATCACCTAAAATGTGACTTTCACAAGGGCTCCTTAATATCGGGGTCTTGTTAGCCCACGATAAGTGGAGTCAAGCACCCTATTCCCCACCCCGGCCTTTACTGCACGATAACACCCTTACTGTCACCAGAAACACTTGCTAACCGGTGCACCCTAATGCTCTTTAGTAAATATATCCCAAAGAGTAGGGTTAAATCAGGTAATTTTCTCAAAGGAGAAAGGTGAATAGTGAAGTATCCCAGGGCTCTATAATAGCACCACTGCTTTTTAGCATATTTCTAAATGACCTGTAAATGAGAAGTGAGTGAGGTGATCAAATTGCAGATGACACTTAATCATTCAAAGGTGCTAAATGACAAGGATAATTGTGAGAAATTGCAAGAGGACCTGGAAAAATTGGGAGACTGGGCATGCAAATGGAGAATGAAATTTAATGTTGGCAAGTGCTAAATTATGCACTTAGGCACTTAGGAAAGAACAACTCAAATTATAACTACACTGAGATAGTACAGACGTGCACATGTACTAAATGCGGAGCCAGAGGTGCCATTTTGCAGATGTACCATGTGGTAAAAATCAATGGGAAAACCTGGCAACTTTCACATGTAGGTGCATGCATTTATTTATTTAACAGGTTTTATTTACTGCCATTAAATCAAAGTGGTTTACAGAGAACAATAAACACACTAAAATGAGTTGCAATTACATAGAACTTAAGGGTACAAGTAACAAAGTGGATGGGAGTGAATCTTAGTTCGAGCATTAAGTTAGTTTGTTGAATGCATTTTGTCGTGAGTGGTTGGATAGATTGGTTTTGATTTATGCATCTTCTGGATCTGGTTTCAGGGACTCTGCCATGTAGTGAATCAAAGCAGGGGGCTGATTGGTTATGCAGAATCTTATATATTGTAATCACGACCTTGTGTTTATTCTTTTGACTATTAGTTCTTAAGGGTGGATGTGATGTGTTGATGTCTTGAGGTACCTGCTAGTATTCTGGCATCAGTGTTTTGCGACATTTGGAGTGGGTACAATGCATGCACATGGAAGTTGGTATTTCACAATTTCCATGTGTAAGTGGCAGTACTTACATGTGTATGTTGGTAACCTATAAAGGGCACCAATTAACTGCACATGCCGCTATCGTTATCTAATTACAGTTTCGAGGGGGAATTAAACAATAGGGGGATCAATCCTACCTGTAAAGGGCTACCCAAAATGAGCACTTTTTTAAAATGTATATGTGTTAGGAAGCAGATATAAATCAAGACATGGACTATGTCTGTATATTCGCAATATGAAATGGGGAATACCCAGGTAGAGGTTTGACCCACCCAGGGTTATTTCCTAACCAGCCCCCGTCATGCCTTCTTGCAATTTCTACATAGTAGAGACATCCACGTGTAAATTCAGCCTTTCTAATAATTGTCATTCCATGCCAGCTTGATTTTACACATGGAAATTGTGATAAGGCTTCTAAAATAACCCCTTAAACCTTTTTTTTTTTAATACTTTTTTCTTTGTCAAATAAGACCAACTATATCTGTAAACACACATGCTTCCACATTCAGCTGCAACTTAGAGAGTATATGTAGTTTATTTAAACTGATTTCAAGAAAGCGCTTATATTTGCAGAGATAAAATGAGGAAAACATTAATATTTATCAATCAATTCACTTATTTGTATTCTCACTGAAGCCAAAGAGTACGAGAAGTATTCCAGATATGTTGCTGTTATGAATATTTTTTAAAACATAAAAACCAAACAATTGTGAAGTGTCTCAAAATGAAGATTTCATAAATGTGAGTGCTTATAAAATACTTTTTCTAGAACCTTCTGGCCAATGGGCTTTCCAAAATCAACACATCTCTTACCTAAAATGAAAGCCAACTTCTAAAAAACTTCTCTTCCTTTGCCAAAGCTATTTTCTTACTCAGTTTGCAAAGAATCCATTAAAAAAACCCAAAAAGCCTACATTTCAAAATACTAGTAAATCTTGGCTATATGGTTTTTTTTTGTTTGTTTGTTTTTTTAGTTGCAGTTGTCCGATTCATGCTGCATCTTGGTAGGTGGAAGTGACATTTCAGCCATCAATCTGTGGCTTTCTTTGGGATGAAGTGGTTATACATTGAATGTCTGTTCTTATATACAGTGGATCTCAAACTGGATTGGTTGGTTTGAAGCAGGAAGTTTGAATTTTGGCAGTGAGGTTCACCGAAGAATAGGCAGGAAATTTGAATTTTAATTTTGGAGGGAAATGTTCAATGGAAAAAGGTGGGAATTTTGAAATTTCTATTCGGCATCAGACCTTGTAGAACTAAAACTTCTTTGAAAGAGGGGTTGCCATGCTTTGTTGATATTGAGTCCTTTGTCTCCACTGAAGTTTCATGGGTTGTCCTGCTTTCTCTACCACCTCTTTAAAAATAAATAACTGTAGCATCTCCACTCATCGCTAAACCATTTGATATTGTCATTTGTTCCCATTGTCTTTGCTCTTAGTTTTATTTTCATTACAGTCCTTAGAAGTGTTAGAAAAATATTTTAACTTGGAAATCATATGGAGTTTAAGAACTTTGTTTCTATGACGCTGTTTGCTGTGATAATTCTTGGATTTCCTTTGTTTACTGTTAGGTCAAGGAACCCATCCTTGCCCATATTAGAAAGGTTACCTGTAGCTTAAGAATGTCAGTTAAGCTGACATCTGATGTGTCCATACTGGACTTTGTCTTGATGAAAGAAGGGATTCCTGGGCAACATATCTCCACAGCTCCTTGATCTTTCTTTACAGAAGGGATGGCATGTCTCCCAAAAAGATTCCTCCAGTGCATGGTTTAAAGCTTGCTTTTGAGCAATTCATGGCAGACACTGGACCCCTGTGTCCTTACCATAGGAACAAAACCTTCATAAACTGTCCTGGCTTCATATGAGAGAGCCCTGTGCTAGCAGATTTAAGATTTTATCCTCTGCAGCCATGTTTGAGAAATCTAATGTTCACCTAAACATGTACACTTTGGAGGAGAGGAGGGACAGGGGAGATATGATTCAGACCTTTAAATACTTAAAGGGAAATAATGAACAAACAAACCTCTTCCAAAGACGGGGAAGCTGTAAAACTAGAGGCATAACAGGAAGTTGCAAGGTGGTAAATTGAAAGGCAATGTGAGGAAATACTTTTTCACAGAAAGGGTGGTGGATGCTTGGAATGTCCTCCCGATGGAAGTGGTGGGGCAAACACGGTGATGGAATTCAAAATGGCATGGGACAGACACAGTGGATCCCTTTACAGCAACAGGATAGCATCAAAATAAACGGAACCATCTAATTTCTCAACAAACAGGGACGTGGGGAGGGGTGGCCTGCACGGAGCAGCAGGTGCACCTACTCTTGCCATCATGCTGGGCAGACTAGATGGGACCATGCTGGTCTTTATCTGCCGTCATGTACTATGTTACTATGTTACCATAATAGGAACCAGCGAGTCATATCTGAGACTGAGAGGATGGAAAAGGTGGAGCTTTATTTTATCAGAACTGGAAATCAAATAGTTCTATAGTACTGGGCAGAAAGCAATGGTGACAGTCAGTTTGCAGTACATATTTAGCTAACAGGACGGCTGGAATATTACATAAGGTATACTTTGCAAAATAAATCTTTTTCTTAAGGTTAGATTTTTAAACCAATTTGAGTTACTGATATTCAGGGCTAATCCCAGAGTTGGTTCAGGGTGTTGGCACCCAGGGGCAGCCCAAGGGTTCTTGCTGTCCAAGGTAGGCCCAATGTGCCACCCCACCACACTGCCACGTCACTCACAACATCCAGCCTCTCACTAGGGGTTGAGGGGAGGCACGGCGATCATCTCTTTGAAGGTGTGGCAGGCCTTAAAGCACATGTATGCACTCATGGCCTTCTATTCCCACCCCTTTTGACTTCCTGTCAGAAGGGACAGGACGCAAATGTGTGCAAGTGCGTGCTTTAAAGACTGTCGTGGCTTCAAAGAGGTGATCACCGTGCTGCTCATCAACCCCCAGTGAGAGACTGTATGTCAAGGGTGGTGGGTGTGGTGGTGCAGAGAAGTTGGCACATTGGGACTATCTAGGGCTGAGCCTCCCACCAGGGACTGCCACCCTAGGCGATCTCCTAGTGGACAGCTCTGCCCTGATGGTGCCCTATGAAAGTACAGAATTGACAGTGTGCAGTAATTTCTGTGCACTAATGGAATAGTTACTACACAATAAAATGCGTGTTAACTATTTAGTACACTTTAGTGAAAGGGTTCCTAAGGCTCCTAAATTTGGCTGAAAATAGGACGCAAATTAAGACCCTAAATTTAGAAGCTCAGATTTTTTTGAATATCAGGCTCAGCATGTTTACATACAATTTTCCAATGCCCTCAAATATCATTTCATAGCATAATGACTTCCAAATTCACAAAACAGGCAGAGAAGAATATCAAACAATGCTGTCACTATATAGTCAAATATATAGCAGTGACCTATTTTAATAAATACCTGTCAGAGACCCAAGTCCAAAGCATCTTTGTCATAGGCATGAAATGGGGAAACACTTACGTATGTGCTGTTTTAAGTGACTACACTACATGTATGAATTGAATCTGGGGTTTTTTTTTTATTATCTTACTTTTTAACCTTGGAGAGGTAATGGCTAGAAAACAGAACATTTCAGAACATTTTCAATTTTTGCACCTACAGTCTTGTGGAAAAAAGATACATTTTCTTTATAATATGCTTTATTTTCTGAGCCTACATATCTCTCAGTCCCTAAAATAAAGTAAAATACAAATTGTATGGGAGAGCAGCCATTTTAAAGACACATTTCAATATTGTTAGTAGGATTACCAGATAGTTCTGATTTTGAACCAGTGTCCCCAGCTCCATGGTCTACAATAACCATCTGTCCCTGATTCCACTGGGGACAGAACCATGGGACTTCTTTTCTCTCTAATCACTCCTCTGAAGACACAAAAGCAGCTATCTAGTCCATCCTTCCTCTCCTCCCTCCCTCTACACTGGCAGCAGAAGTAATGCCCAACAGGTAGTCAGTTTCTAGTGTCACATGAGACTGGCATCACAGGAACTGCAACATTTCTGTGGCTCTCTTGAGAGACACTCTGCTTTGCAGAAGAAGCTGACATGCCCCTAAGTGCCTCTTCTTCTGCTAGTATTTAGGTAGGGAAGGGGAGTTTGATGCTTCTGCAACAAAAAGAAGAGGCCACTTCTATCCTCTTCCTTCAAGCAAAGAGGAAGCAGCATCAATTGAGGCAGACCCATCCACAAACTGAGTACAGGCAAATGAGTTTCAGAACCAGCTGGGTGATGCTGATGGGTACAGTGGAACCAAGGAGGAGAGGACTAGAGGGTAGAAGAGCTGCAGAGGGGAAAAGGGCAGGGTGAGAGACGATGGACACAAGAATGGTGTGATGAGATAGGTGGAAGAGAAGGTGCATGAGAAATAGTGAGATGGTAGCTGGAGGGGGTTGGAATCGGGGTGGGAGGGAGTGTTGCAGAAAAGGGATTGAGGGGGATGACTGAACTGGGGAGAAGAAGATGGAACATAGGCACTGAAACATGAAAGGAACAGAGAATGATAGGAATGGGTAATGGAGCTGAGCAAGGATGGGTCAACATGGAAAGTGGAAGACTGGAATATTTACATTGGGGCAGAATGAAGCAGCATTGGAACTGGGGAGGGGAAGTGTTAAAGAAGATGATGAAAAATCCGTCAGAGGGTAGCAAAGATGGAAAAGAGAAATGACTGGGGAGAGAGAGAACATGGAGGAAGAGAGTACCTATAGAAGGAATGGAAGAGAACTCATGAGGAGAGACAAAGTGGAGAAGGAACAGAGAAGAGGAGAGAAAACATTAGAAATATAAATAGAGAAGGAAAAGTAAGTATTAAAATATCCTCTGGTGGGAGGAGGGGGCACATATCCTCGCAAGCCCAAACAAGATGGCAACCACATTGCTCAGCAATGAGGAGAGGGCTTTGCTAGCAATGGGACCCTGGATGTTCACCAAACACCATGCTGATCATCAGTTCAAATGTAGAGGAAAGCAATTTAAAGCCTGAGATATATAAGGAGTACATTTATTAATGTTCACATCACAGAGGTTAAGATACATGAAGACAAATACAGCCATACAGAGCCCAGATGCTAACAGTGAACAGAGAAAGATGCATGTCATAATGCTGCTGTCAGTGACCATACAGAACAGAAGCCTGTGAGGGGGGGTTTCAGTATCCATGTTTATCAAGCACACAGGTTCAGGGAATTTTTTATGCCCCCTACCCAATATACATACACAGGCTATGAGGGAACTCAGTAGGCCACATATGCATACAATAGAGACATAGAAACATGATGGCAGAAAAAGACCACATGGCCTATCTAGTCTGCCCTTCCATATCAACTACTACAACAGTCCCCTATTTCTTTTAAAGATCCTCTGTGTTTGTCCTATGCATTTTTGAATTCAGATAGAGGCCGATTCTGCTTCCTGCATGGTGGGCTAGCTGTCCAGCCTGTCCAACTAGGTGACGTGTCGAAGATGTACCCAATTCTGCCACCGCGGGGCTGCACATACTCGTGATGGCAGAATCGGGGACATAGACAACCGGGCATGCACCATATGCTGATGAAATTGGTGTATGGGAAGCTACCTTCTCCATGCCAGAATGCCATTGCCGGCGTGAGGGAGCAGTAGTGTCCTGACACCATGGTAATGAGCCATCTACATGATGGCTCGGAATGGCATGCACCACATCGGCACCTGCAGGCCACCATCTAGGCAGCATTAGAGACCCCCATGGCCCGGATCGTGGCTGCAGGTGCACAGCGCGGCTTGCAGCATGGCGGGCAGTGGTATGCGGCGCTCATCTGGTGCAGACCCTGGGACTTATTCTACCGTTGAGGTAGAATAAGTTTGTCCTGCAGGCTGGTGCCAGGGAATGCACAGGGCCCTGTCCTGAATAGGCCCTATACATCCTGGTGCCTGGCCACGCCCCCGCTCTTCCCTAGCACCACCCCATCTGCCCACATCCAGTGATACCTGCACAAATGCTCTGTATGTGCAGGGAGCACTGGGGACAGAATCGAGTCCCGGAGCTGAGCGCAGGTTGGATGTCCAGCCCAAACGTTCAACCATGGTATTCACTTCACAGAATGACCTCCATACTGTCCTCATCTCAACCACCTCCACTGGGAGACTATTCTACTCATCTTCCACTCTTTCCATAAAGAAATATTTCCGCATATTAGTCCTGAGTCTATCCCCTTTCACCCTCATCCTATGTCCCCTCGTAGCAGAGCTTGCTGTCAATTGAAAGAGGCTCTCCTCCTGTGCATTTATGCCATGAAGATATTTAAATGTCTCTATCATATCTCCTCTATCCCGCCTTTCCTCTAAAGTATACATATGAAGATCTTTAAGTCTGTCCTCATATGCTTTATAACAAAGACCACTAACCATTTTAGTAGCCACCCTCTGTACCGACTTCAACCTCTTTATATCTTTTTGAAGGTGCGGTCTCCAGAATTGCACACAATACTCCAAATGAAGTGGCACCAAAGACTTATACAGAGTTACTATCATCTCCTTTCTTCTGCTGGCCACTCCTCTCCCTATGCACCCAAGCATCCTTCTAGCTTATGCCGTTGCCTTTTCTACCTGTTAACTACTTTAAGATCGTCAGACACAATCATACCCAGGTCACGCTCTTCTTTTGTGGACAGAAGTACTTACCCCCTACACTGTACCATTCCCATGGATTTTTGCAGCCCAAATGCGTGACCCCCCTGCCCCTATATACACAGACAAAATAGGCTGTTGGGGGCTCTGTAGGCCACATATGCATGTAAAAGCAATTAAAATGCCAGGCACCTCTGCCTTCATATACACAGTTAAAATAGGCTTGGGGGGGGGGGGTGTCTGTAGGTCATAATACATACATGCAATATGAAAGCTCTTAACATTCCAACATAGCAGCATCCTCCTAGCTGCATCTATGGATTCTCCAGGCCACCACCTGTAGCATAAACAGAGAACACAATGTCAGCTATAGGCACATGAGATTCAAGAGATGTGAACATAAAACTCCCATCATCACCTTGCACACTCCAGCTGACTATGGCCAACAAGGAGAAAGGGGAGGCCAACCCAGACAAACAGCATAAGAACATAAGAACATAAGATATGCCATACTGGGTCAGACCAAGGTCCATCAAGCCCAGTATCCTGTTTCCAACAGTGGCCAATCTAGATCATACATACCTAGCAGTTTCCCCAAAAGACACAGGTTCCGCAATGCTTGTACTGGGTCAAGCATTGATATCCTGGGTCCCTTCTTCATTAATGGTTTATGGACCTTTCCTCCAGGAACTTGTCCAAACCTTTTTTAAACCCAGCTATACTAATAGCCTTTACTACATCCTCCGGTAAGAAATTCCAGAGTTTGATTACACATTGAGTGAAAAAATATTTTCTTTTATTAGTCTTAAATAGTTTACCCTGTAGCTTCATTGCATGTCCCCTAGTCTTTCTATATTCTGATAACGTAAACAATCAATCTACGTTTACCCGTTGCACTCCGTACATTAATTTATAGACTTCTATCATATCTCCCCTCAGCCGTCTCTTTTCCAGGTTAGAGAGCCCTAACCTTTTTAGCCTTTCTTCATAGGAGTATCCTTCCATCCCCTTTACCATTTTGGTGTCTCTTCTCTGAACCTTTTCTAATAACTCTATATCCTTTTTAAGATACGGCAACCAGAATTGCACACAATATTCAAGGTTCGGTCTCACCATGGAACGATATAGAGGCATTATAATATCTTTTGTTTTATTTTCCATTCCTTTCCTTATCATACCTAGCATTCTATTGGCTCTCTTGGCCGCCGCTGCACACTGGGCCGAGGGTTTTAACATGGTATCCACAATGACGCCTAAATCTTTTTCCTCGGTGGTGGTTCCTAATGTGGAACCTTGCATTGTATAACCATAGTTTGGGTTGTTCTTCCCTAGGTGCATAACTTTGCACTTGTCCACATTAAATTTCATCTGCCATTTTGATGGCCAGTCTTCTAATTTATCAAGATCCTCTTGCAATTTTCCACAATCCTCTTGGGTTTTAACAACTTTGAATAGTTTTGTGTCATCTGTACATTTGATAACCTCACTTGTTATTCCACTTTCCAGGTCATTTATGAATATGTCAAAAAGCAGCAGACCCAGCACAGATCCCTGGGGTCCGATATGAACCCACTTGGTAGGATAAGGGTTAAGATACGGCAACCAGAATTGCACACAATATTCAAGATGCCGTTGCACCTTGCAACGATACAGAGGAATTATAATATCCTTTGTTTTATTTTCCATTCCTTTCCTTATGACACCTAGCCTTCTATTTGCTCTCTTGGCTGCCGCTGTACACTGGGCAGAGGGTTTTAACATGTTGTCCACAATGACGCCTAAATCTTTTTCCTGGGTGGTGGTTCCTAATCTGGAACCTTGCATAGTGTAACCATAGTTTGGGTTGTTCTTCCCTAGGTGCTTAACTTTGCACTTGTCCACATTAAATTTCATCTGCCATTTGGATGCCTAGTCTTCCAATTTATCAAGATCCTCTTGCAATTTTCCACAATCCTCATCATGGGTTTTAACAAATTTAAATAGTTTTGTGTCATCTGCAAATTTGATAACCTCACTTGTTATTCCACTTTCCAGGTCATTTATGAATATGTCAAAAAGCAGCAGACCCAGCACAGATCCCTGGGGTACACCACTATTCACCTTTCTCCATTGGGAAAATTGTCCATTTAGCCCAACCCTCTGCTTTCTATCTCTTAACCAGTTCTTGATCCACAGTAGTACACTGCCTCCTATCCCATGACTCTTTAGTTTTGCCAAAGTCTCTGATGAGGGACCTTGTCAAAGGCTTTCTGAATGTCAAGATACACTATATCAACCGACTCACCTTTGTCCACCTATTTATTCACACTTTCAAAAAAACATAACAGATTAGTAAGACAAGATCTTCCTTGTCTAAAGCCATGTTGGCTGTCTCCCATTAGTCCATGACTATCTACATGCTGAGTAATTTTATTCTTTATGATGGTTTCTACCATTTTTCCCAGTACTGACGTGAGGCTTACTGGTCTGTAGTTTCCCGGATCACCCCTCGAACCCTTTTTAAAAATTGGTGTTACATTGGCGATCCTCCAATCTTCAGGTATTAGAGATGATTTTAATGATAGTTCAAAGATTACTAATAGCAGGTCTGCAATCTCATATTTCAGTTCTTTCAACACCCTTGGATGTATACCATCTGGCCCAGGTGATTTGCTACTCTTCAGTTTATCTGTAGGTGTAATGCTTCCACCCAAACATCCCTCCAACATACAAGTGACCCAGAAACGCATAAGCTTTGCAGGTCTATGCCAAAGGCAGATGTAAGGATCCTGGCATCTTGGGGATGGATGAAAAATACGCTCTGTGAGTGCCAAACCTGGACATGTCAAAAACACACATATATAAAATAGCCGACACACATGTCTATGAAAATGGTTATGTCCATTTTTGTGGGCCATTTCATCAACATGGATGCTCTAATTGAAGACATGCCCCTATAAGCAAGCATATAAGGACCATTTGGACATGCCCGCTTCCATTTTAAAAATGTCATTGGAAGGGCTATCTTTGATGTTAGAATGGAATTATAAGGCACCAAAGGCTAAAATCTTTATTCACAAAGTCAACTTCAGTGAGGGTGAGGTTAAGATTCTTCTGCAGGAGGGTTTAGCTAATCAGAAGTTTCTTCTGGGCAATGAGGGCATCCACATAAGCTCTTATCAAAAGCAGAGTGGATATATGTCAAAGGAGAAATGCCATATCCACAATAACCAGGACATTAAGAATGTGAAAAAGAAATGGTGTCAGGTCTACAGGGCTACTCACAGGAAGGCCAAGGCTATGGTTCTGATGGGCTGCCTTTCCCACTTAGCAAGCTAGAACATCAGATACAGAGGAAGTGGGGAGCCTGGACACATCCAGGGCACCCCAAGATCAGAGTGAGTATATGCAGATACCTACCATATTCCACACCTTACATGCCTTCCCACCTGTGCTGCCTGACAACACCACCAACTTGCAGTCTGTGACTACTAGCCCACTGTCATGCATTTACCTGTTCTACAGCTGACTACTGTCATATATGGATCATACGCTGAGATGTCTGCTTTGGGGTGAGGGTGGATAGGGTTATACTCACATGTATTCTCACATCTAATGGAGTGGAGGAGTAGCCTAATGGTTAGAGTGCTGCCTTGAAAACCAAGAGACCAGTGCTGAATTCCCACTAGTGCTCCCTGTGGCCTTGGGCAAGTCACTTAACATTCCATTGCCTCAGAGGAATCCAAGTTATCATTATCCCTATTTAATGTGCATTGCCAAGTTTAAGTTACAATGTAAACCGCTATGACTAAAATAATAAAGCGGTATAAAAAAACGTTAAATAAATATTCTAATGCAGCATTATATGTGCTTCTACCCCATGTGCATCTACATCTACCATGCTAAACCCTACTGTATCCATAACACCAGCAGGGTATGCCCAGTACTCTCATAACCCCACCACATGTGAATGCAGGGCAATTCAGCTATGGTAGGCGACTGAATTCCCCTTTCCTTTCCACCCCACATACCTGCTACTATTTGCTGTTGCCTTTGCAGAGCCAGCCATGCCATGTGTGCATCTGTGGGTAGCAGCCACTGTCAGATATAAGTGATGAATGTTGGGATGGTGCAGATGTGTACACTAGATGCACGCAACAATGACATATAGCTATTATTATTAGGCATCACATATATAGCAAGTGAGATTGCTTTTTTTACTTTACAGGTAATGATGGTTTCATTGTCCCTCGAAGGGCAATACTTTTGGTCCCTACCTACCCCCGGGGGTAGACACTGCAAGAGATCCAGCACCCAACAGATTATGATGTCCTGGCTTCAGCATCTTCAGTGGTGGAGGGTAGGCAGTCCAATGTCCCAGAGACCATCAGCTGTGATGACACAACTCATGATATTCAGGAGGAGAGGTTATTGAGGCAGAGAAGTCCAACACTGAATTACCACCACCACATCTGGTTTGCGGGATATACATCCAGATGATGACAGTGCTGCTGAGGGCCAGAAGAGGCACAATAAACAGCAGCAGTTCAGGAGATTTATGAAGTATGCAGAACTGTTACTACAGCAGAGTGTATAAATGCCATGTACCACAATAACCGGGACATCACCAAGCCCACCAAGCCCAAAGGGTGGAGAAAATGGAGTGAATGCTGATTCCTTGCATTGCAAGTGTACTAACTGGAGGCAGTGCAGCATCTGGACACCCCCATTTGCCTATTCAATGCCTCCCTATAGGAATACCTTGCTGAGATAAGGAGGCCCCTCTCTTCAGCTGTATGCTCATCTGATGTTCCATCTTATGGCCCATGCCATCATGATCCTTCAGGCACAACACAGGCATTAGCGTCCTCCACGCTTGCTGCTGCAACCACCACCACCACCACTTCCTGCACTGTCACCAGCACTACTATAAGAACTAGACATACACAGACATCTGCTGCTCCTCTGCCACCTTCAACATTTTTTTTGGGGGGGAGGGGCTATCGCCATAAGAGGAAGTCATTCTCACTTTCCCCCTTCCATGATGCCAGAGTGGTGATATATGGGTAAAAAGGGGGCAACAGCACCTCTGATTCCAATGATACACCACGTGCATATGCCGTCATTCAGGGGGAAGAGAGGTTGTGGAAGAGGATGGCGACAAGGCAAGTCTTAACACCATAACCATAGGTGTCTGCTTGTGCAGGATATACTGAGAAAGGAGAGGGTGTTGGGGCTGGGGTAGTTTTATGTATTTATTTATTTATTTAGTAACTTTTTTATACTGCTATATCTAAAAGTCAAGGTGGTTCACAAATAATTTAAATTGAATGGGATTTACCATGAAATGGAACAAGAACTTAGCATACATAGAAGAACATAGAACAGTATAACTTTTTAAATATAAGTAACATTGAGACAATAACATTTGGTGAGTGGTGCGTAGGTAGTGCTGGTATCCGGATAGGGAGGAAATGAATCAGTAGGTAGTCTCTCTTGACATTGTGAATGAGGAATCTTTATGGTGGGGCTTGTTTATTGCTAAGTGTCGATTTCAAAGTATTCTGTGAAGAGGTGTGTTTTAAGCCTATGGTGGAACTCTATAATTGTGTCAGTAGCTCTTTTTCCACTGAGATTTGTAAATAGAGGGGCCGAATAGAGAAAAAGATTGATTTGAAGTTACTTGGTTGCTCTTTGCCTTGAGTATTGGAACAATTAGTAAGTTTTGGGTAGTTTTTCTTTTTGACCTGGTGTCGGAGGATTTTAGGATTGGTGTTTGTAGGTGCTCTGCTGATAGGTTGTGGAGAACCTTAAAGATGTTTAATGTTTTGCATTTTATTCTCATATGTATTGGTAGCCAGTGCAATCATTTTAAAATGGATGTGATACGGTCTCTTCTTAATGTACCTGATATGATCCTGGCAGTTGTGTTTTGTGCCATTTGTAATGGGTGTATGGTAACTTTTGGGAGACCTTGGTAAATAATGTTGCAATACTCCAGAAGTGGAGTTATGAGTGCCTGGCATGCAGCTCTAAAGTCGTTGTGATTGAGCAATGGGAGAAAATTATGCAGTATCCTTATTTTATGATATGCATACTTTATGACCTTTTTGATGTGGGATTGAAAGTTTAAACTTTGGTCCAGTGTTATTCCTAGTCCTTAACTTCAAGAACTGTATCTGATAATGGAGGAGTGAATGTTGGATCTCTTGTAATGTGCAGGATTTCCATTTTTGTGAAATTGATAGCTAGATTGTATTCAGAGAACCACTGAGTTATTGCCTTGAAACATTTTCCCACTGTTGTGTAGTCAGGGCTGTCAGTGGAGAATGGTATGTAGAGCAGGATGTCATATGCATATACATGATAGAGAATGCTGTGTTTCTGAATTATTGTACATAGTGGTTATATAAAGATATTGAATAGGAGTGAAGATAGGGCTGATCCCTGTGGTAGACCCTGATATTGCTTGTTAAAGGGAGAATTGAGAGGGCCTACTCTCACTTGTTGATGCCAATCCTTTAAGTATGACTGGAACTACTCCAGGTTTTGTGTTGTAGCCCAATTGACTGCAGTTTGGATAAAAAGTTATGGTGATTAATTGAATCAAAGGCTGAAGATATGTCTAGATATGAGGACAAATGCAGATATGAGGACAAATCCTTCCATTGGTTTATCTATTCCTTTGATCAAGATATCTACGAGATAGGTAATTAAGGTTTCAGCACTATGGTTTAGTCTGAATCCACATTGGTCTGGATCAAAGCATGTGTGGGCATCTATGTGGTCTTGCACTGAGCCTTGCACCTTTGAGGCGTTCCTAACAGGGGCTATACATTTCAAGCAAAGGTAAGAGTTTGTGGCTTTTTAAATTACTAGCTCTCTGCCTGGTAGTTCTTAAAAGGGTTTTGGTACATTTTTAAAATAAAGTTACATTATTTTTGGTGGGTTTTTTTTTTAATAGGGGAAATATTTTCTTTAGTAGAGTAAGTTTAAAACTCTGCTTTAGTATGTTTCTCAGCCCTTTGAAGTTACTGACACCTCATCAGGAGTTAGTGGGCCTGATTAGCCCGTGAAAGAACTGAGAGCAGCTAAGACCTGCATAAAAGGCTTCAGAGCCTTGCACTGTTGAGGCATTCCTAACAGGGACTATACATTTCAAAAAAAAGGTAAGAGTTTGTGGCTTTTTAAATTACTAGATCTCTGCCTGGAAGCTCTTAAAAGGGTTTAAGTACATTTTTAAAACAAAGTTACATTCTTTTTGGTGCTTTAGTTTAATAGGGGAAATATTTTCTTTAGTAGGGTAGGTTTAAAACTCTGCTTTAGTATCTTTCTCAGCTCTTTGAAGCTACTGATATATCATCAGGTGTTAGTTTCCTCCCTACTCCCCCAATTCCTATCCACCCCTAGTGGGCAGTCTTGCTTTATAGGGCACCTCCCAATTAACTACAAACAGGTACTTGGAACAGCACATTTTGATTACATTTAAAAGAGATTTAACTGCCTTTCCTCTGAAAGGACAGCTGGGAAACTGGCTGGTACTTAGGTAGGTCTCACTCTCTTTTGCTTCAACAGATACCTAAGCTCCACCAACTGAACAATGGCTGGGAAAAATAGTATCGCCAAAGCTGTTGCCCCATTACAACTTCTGCCTCTGTCTAGACAGAGGGCCCAATGCCAGTTGAAGGATCAGTGCTATGTGTAGGATGCCTGTATGCTGAAGCTCTCGGGAAACAAGTAGAAGAACTCAGAAAGGAGGTGGCAAGGTTGAGGAGCATTCAAGACAGTGAGAAGTACATTGATGAGATGCTTCTTGCAACATCCAAGCTCTCCAGCAGAGGAGAAGATGGGAGCCTACAGAATGATGAAGGTTGGACACAAGTCACCAGGGCCTGCAGAATCATCAATCCAACTTTTCAAGCCCTTGAACTGAAGAACCATTATGCAGCCCTGGACATGGAGGAGGTGAAAGCATCCCTGGAAAGGGAAGAACCAGAGCTTGAGCACCCTAAAGTTGCAGAATCAGTGACCACAAGGAAGCAAAGGGTAGTGGTGGTTGATGACTCTCTTCTGAGGGGTACTAAGACATCCATCTGCTGACCAGACTTATGTCCAGAGAGGTATGCTGTCTGTCAGGTGCCAAAATCTGAGATGTTACAGAGAATTTGCCGAGACACATCAAGCCCACTGACTATTACCCAATGTTGCTAATTCATGTCTGCACAAATGATTCTGCCAGGTATTCCTCTGAGCATATCAAAAGTGACTTTATGGCTCTAGGACAGACGGTGAAGCAGATAGGGGCGCAGGTGGTGTTCTCTTCAATCCTTCCTGTTGAGGGTTAAGGGCAAGGCAGAGAAGCCCTCATCCTGGAGATGAATGCATGGCTGCGTGGATGGTGTCATTGAGAGTGTTTTGGTTACATGGACAATGGGATGTTGCTCCAACCATTGCAGAGCAGCCATCTGTCCAAGAAAGGTCAATGTGTCTTCAGTAGCAGACTGGCTAATCTACTGAAGAGGGCTTTAAACTAGATTTATTGGGGATGGGGGAAGAAAGCCCCCAGGTAAGTGAAAGCCCCCAGGTAAGTGAAACATTTAATATCTTTTATGGAAATGGGGCAACATATGGAAAGCAGTGTGTATAAATGCCCATAGAAAGGGAAATAAGATCCCAGATGTTGAAGCTTTAATGGGAGAGGCTGACTTTGATTTAGTGGCAGTTACAGAAACATGTTTCACAGAAAACCATGACTGGAATTTAACTATGCCAGGCTATGCTTTAATCAGAAAATACAGGTAGGAAGATGGGGAGCAGGAGTGGAACTATATGTAAAAAATAATATTAAAGCTGTAGGTTAAACTAGAAAGAGGGAAAGAGGTGGACGGAGAGGAAGAGGTGGACGGAGAGGAAGAGGTGGACGGAGAGTTAATTGAAGACATACTCAGCATTGCCAGAAAAGGGGAAGTGCTACTGATAGGGGATTTCAGTATGCTAGATGTTGATTGGCACAGTCCTGCTGCAGTATCATCTAAAAGTAAGGAGATCATGGATTCTCTACAAGGAGAACTATTCAGGCAACTTGTAACAAAACCCATACGTGAAGGGGCCAAGTGTTTTTGATGTTATAGTGGGATATCATCTTGCATCCAGTGATCACCAGATGGTGCGGTTCAGTATTAGGACTAGGGCAGTAAAATCCATTCAAAAGCGAGGGTCTTAGACTTTAGGAAAACTAACTTTGCCAAGATGGGCTAATACCACAGGGAGTCGTTAGTGGGATAGGAACAGCTGGAAGATGTAGAAAAAAGTGAGCAAAACTGAAAGGGGATATTTTAAGGGCAACCGACCTTTTTGTTAAAATGGTAAATAAAAGGAAAAGGAAAAGGAGACCACTATGGTTTTCGAAAGAAGTAGCTGAAAAGGTGAAGAAAAAGAGGGAGGCCTTCATGAAATACAAGAAATCACAGAGAGATGAAGACAGGCATCTATTTTTGGAAGAACTTAGAGAAGCTAGTAAAGTAGTCAGAAAAGCAAAAATTCAAAAGGAGGAGGAAATAGCCAGTGCAATAAAATGGGGGGGGGGGGGGGGGGATAAGACATTTTTCAGATATATTAGTGAGAAGAAGAAGGGCAAAAGTGGTTTTATCAGACTCAAGGGTGAAGGGGAGGAATATGTAGAAGCTGATGAGGATAAAGCAGAATTGCTTAACAAATATTTCTGTTCTGTGTTCACAGATGAAGAACCAGGAGCAGGACCTCAGAAAACACCCACAAACAGGATCAGAAGTGAGGGGCATCTTGAACAATTTTCAGAAGACTGTGTTCGTGAGAATCTAGCTAAACTTAAAGTAGACAAAGCGATGGGACCAGATAGGATACTGAGGGAAATCGTGGACATTCTAGCAGTCCACTGACTGACCTTTTCAATGCCTCTTTGGAGTTCGGAGTGGTGCCAAAGGACTGGAGAGAGGCGCATGCGATCCCCTTACACAAAAGTAAGGATGTGATTGAAAACTACAGGCCGGATAGTTTAACTTCGGTGGTGAGTAAATTGTTGGAAGCGCTGCTGAAACATAAAATAGTGAGGTTTCTGGAGTCCATTGGATTACAGAATCTGAGGCAGCATGGATTCACCAGAGGCAAGTCTTGTCAGACAAATCTGATTGATTTCTTTGACTGGGTGACTAGCAAGTTGGACTGAGGGAGAGCCCTAGATGTGGTGTATTTAGATTTCAGTAAAGTCTTTGCCACTATTCCTCACAGGCAACTTATAAACAAACAGAGCTCCCTAGGGATGGACCCTAAAGTTATTACTTGGGTTAGAAATTGGTTGAGTGGGAGGCAACAAAGGGTACATGTAAATGGAGCTCACTCTGAGGAGAAGGAGGAGTGGTGTGCCCCAGCTATCTCGCCTTGGTCCAATTCTTGTTAACATCTTTGTTAGTGATATAGAAGAAGGGCTGTTGGGTAAGGTTTGCCTCTTTGCCAATGATACCAAAATCTGCAATAGAGTAGACACCCAGGAAGGTGTAGATAACATGAGAAGGGCTCTAGCTAAGCTTGAAGAATAGTCTAGAATTTAGCAGTTAAGATTTTATGTTAAAAAATGCAAGGTCATGCATTTGGGCTGCAGCAATCCAAGAACACAATATAGTATAGGGAATGAAGTACTTTTGTCCACAAAAGAAGAGTTGGATTCAGGTGTAATTGTATCTGATGATCTTAAAGTAGCTAAACAGGTAGACAAGGCGACAGCAAAATCTAGAAGGATGCTTGGATGCATAGGGAGAGGAATGGCCAGCAGAAGAAAGGAGGTGATAGTGCCTCTGTATAAGTCTTTGGTGTGACCTCATTTGGAGTATTGTGTGCAATTCTGGAGAACACACCTTCAAAAGGATATAAACAGACTAGAGTCAATACAGAGGGTGGCTACCAAAATGGTTAGTGGTCCTCATTATAAAGCATATGAGGACAGACATAATATGTACACCTTAGATGAAAGGCGGGATAGAGATGATATGATTGAGATGTTTAAATACCACCATGGCATAAATGCACAGGAGGAGAGCCTTTTTCAATTGAAAGCAAGCTCAGAAATGAGGGGACATGGGATGAGTGTGAAAGGGCATAGATTCAGGCGTGATATGCGGAAATATTTCTTTATGGAACGAGTGGTGGATCTGTGGAATAGTCTGCCAGTGGAGGTGATAGAAATGAGGACAGTATCTGAATTCAAAGAAGTTTGGGACAAACACAGAGGATCTCTAAAGGAAAACAGGGGACTGCTGTAATAGTTGACATGGAAGGGCAGACTAGATAGGCCATGTGGTCTTTTTCTATTGTCATGTTTCTGGGGTTTTTTGGGGGGGGGGGGGGTTTATTTGATTTTCAGTGAAATACAATATCACAAAAGGTAAGGCAAATCACAGGAAAAAAGAACAAAACATAATACCACTTCATATAACACATTATAACAGATGTAGTCCACGTCAAGAGAGATAGGCCGAGATAATATTACACAATAGTAGAAAGACAGAAAACAAGGCCAATCATAGGCCCACAAATTTAGAAGGAATAATACATACCCATAAACAATTCCTTACCCTTTACTTACATGATCAACAATAAATTTCTCTAAATGAGATACATCTACGAAAACAAAAGAATCACCCCCATAATTTACCAGACATTTACAAGGAAATCGTAGAAAAAACGTTGCTCCCAACGCTAAAACCCTAGGTTTCAGCTGAAGGAATTGACGTCTACGTAGTTGCGTCTCACGAGAAACATCAGGAAAGATATTTATACTCTGCCCACAAAATTTGGCCATCTTAACTTTAAAAAACGCACGCAAAATGCGCTGCTTACAATCTACGGAAGGTAATATGACCATTAATGTGGACCTAGTAGAAATTGTATCTAAAGAGTCTTCAAGAAAAGCAGTCAAGTCAGTCATAGGGGGAATAATCTCATCCATACCTCCATCTTCGGCGTTAATACGTTTAGTACTAGCTAAAAGGTAATAAGCATGAGAAACAATAACAGAGTCAGAGAACTTCAATATTTCCTTGAAATACTTATCAAGGAGAATTCTAGCTGATAATAGCGAAGAGTGAGGGAAATTTAGGAAACGGAGATTGCAAGCGCAGGAGGAATTTTCCAAGGCTTCCAACTTAGAATACAACATCAATGAATCTTTAACTGCAGCGGCGCTAGCCGCTGAGAGCAAATTTACCTGGGAATTCAACTTCCCTGCAGCTTTATCACTTAAGGTAACCTTCTCATCGAGCTGCCGAAAAGCAACGGCAGCTTCCTGAGAAAATACACACAGGGCATTCAATGTTACAGACATTTTCTTATCAATGGACAGAAGTGCACCCCATATGTCTTTTAAAGTAATCTCATCATCAGAGGATTTAGAGGCAAATTCCAACAAGCTGTCAGAGGCAGTAAGTTGTACTGGCAAAGGAACATGAACATTAATTTTAGATATACTTGCTGTTTCTGAAGACTCATCGGGCAAACACTGCATTTGACGCGGCATCGGTAAGGGAGGGGGGTTCTCCCACCAGAACTCAGGGAGACCCCATCTGGGGAAGACTGCGCAAGAGGTGGAGGGGTGAAATGCTTGTCAAGGGGACCGGTCGGCTTGCCACCGCTACCGGCCTCTTGACCTTTATTCACCCCCTTTGCTTTCCGTTTCCCCATAGCTCAACTACAGGGGGAAGACAATACCCCGCAGATGTTTCTGTTTTTCTATGTTTCTATGCATATGTAGTTGTACTGTCTTTTCAATGAGCTTGGCGATGAAAAGAACATTAGAGATCGGTCTGTAAGAATCTGGGGACTTTGGGTCCAATGTGAAGTTTTTTAATAGTGGTCTGATAGAAGCACATCTAAGACCCTTAGGCATGTACCCTAGAGTGAATGATGCCAAAACAATTTTGAGTAGAATTGAGACAAGCTTTGGTCTGGTATATTTGATCCATGAAACTGTAAATGTTTGATTAAATATCAAGCTAATTCCTATATATTTTTTGAACCCTCCCAAGTGATTTCCTTTATCAACGCTCGGGTCTCTAAAGGGGGGGGTGGATACCCTGTCTGTTCCAGTTGAGTAATTTAAGTATACCACTGCTAGGCTCCTCTTGTTTCTTTCAATATATTGGATAGGTTATTACTGGATTGTATCCCCTCTAATTTGAGGGCTATAGGGAGGCAGAACTCAACAGAGATTTCCAACGTGCAGCAAGACAGGACAAGGAAAAGTACTACAATGACACTTGCAAGGAAATAGAAGCAGAAACTATTAGAGGAAGAACAAGATCGGCTTTCCTAAAGCTACGAGAGTTAAAGAAAAGGTTCCAGCCTCGAATTGGAATGTTACAAGATGCTCAAGGTTCTATGTTGAATGATGCTGAGAAGATCAAGAAAAGGTGGAAGGAATATACAGAGTTTTTATATGATAAAGATCAAGTGGACCAACAGCCGTTTCAACCTGTACCTTATGATCGGGAACCATTGGTGATGAAAGAAGAAGTTGAAGCAGCATTGAAGGCCTTATCAAAGAACAAAGCACCAGGCATTGATAGCATTCCCATAGAAGTATTACAGCAATCTGATGCAGCTGTTACCGTACTCACAAGGCTCTGCCAAGAAATATAGAAGACAACATCATGGCCAACTGACTGGAAAAGATCTGTGTTTATACCAATACTAAAGAAAGGTGATCCAACTGACTGTGAAAATTATCGCACAATCGCTCTGATCCCACATGCCAGCAAGATTCTACTGAAGATTATTCAAAAGAGACTACAACCATACCTGGAACAAGAACTACCTGAAGTGCAAGCAGGGTTCAGGAAAGGGCGAGGAATGAGAGACATCATTGCGGATGTGAGATGGATCCTTGAAAAGACTAAAGTATACCAAAAGGATATCTATTTGTGCTTTATCGACTATAGCAAGGCTTTTGACTGTGTAAACCATGAGAAACTCTGGGCCACATTAAGAAGCATGGGTATACCAGAACACCTGATCGTTCTCTTGTGCAATCTGTACATTGATCAAGAAGCAACAGTTCGAACGGAAGAAGAAGAAACAGAATGGTTTAAAATAAGCAAAGGTGTAAGACAAGGCTGCATACCTGTTTAATTTATATGCAGAACAAATCATCAGAGAAGCAGGATTGTATGAAGACAACAGAGGTGTGAAGATTGGTGGAAGACTCATCAACAACCTTCGCTGTGCTGATGATACCACTGATGATATGCTGAAAGTGAAGATGATCTGAAACATTTGCTTCTCACAATCAAAGAACATAATCTCAAAATGGGCCTGCACCTTAATGTAAAGAAGACAAAGATCATGACAACTGTCATAATCAACAGGTTCATCGTTGAAGGAGAAGAAATTGAAATTGTGAACAACTTTAACTTACTTGGATCAACTATCAAAAAAGAAGCAACAAGCAGTCAAGAAATCAGACGACGCATTGCTCTTGGCAGAATGGCTATGAAAGACCTAGATAAGATTCTCAAGAGCAGAGATGTCTCTCTCCATACAAAGATTCGACTTGTTCAAGCCATGGTATTTTCAATAACATCATATGGATGTGAAAGCTGGACAGTGAAAAAGATAGACAGGAAGAAAATTGATGCCTTTGAATTATGGTGCTGGCGGCGAATACTGTGTATACCATGGACTGCCCGAAGAACAAACCAGTCGGTACTAGAGGAGATCAAACCTAAGCTTTCTTTAGAAGCTCAGATGACAAGACTTCGACTTTCATACTTTGGACACATCATGCGAAGAGAGAGATCATTAGAGAAAGACATTATGCTTGGCAAGATAGAAGGTCAACGCAAAAGAGGAAGGCCAGCAATGAGATGGATCAATACAATAACAGCAGCTACGGGTACCAGTCTGTCAACAATGAGCCGCCTGACTGAAGATCGAACACAATTTAGGATAGCTATCCAGAGGGTCGCCATGAGTCGACTCCAACTCGACGGCACTTAACAACAACAACAACATAGGGAGGTGGATTGTTTGTGTTGTTTTCTTCTGTATGTACAATTGCTTCTTTATTCTAGTTTTGTGTTTCCATCTCTATTTCTGTTTCAAGATGTATTCTTGATTGTTTTTGCAAATTTCAAAAAATTTAAATTAAAAAAAAAAAGTGCTCCAGGTATGCTTGATGCTGGTGCAGTCTATACCAGTTGGTTTTGTGTTTGTTCTGGTGGAAGTACTGTTTAGCTTAGTTTGGAGGAATTCGGCCATATCAGGTGGGCATAACTGGGGTCTTTTGTCAAGTGCTTTGCTATGTCAAATAACTCTCTAGCATGGTTTGTTGAAGTCCTAATGAGTTTTTTGTGTTACTCCCTTTTGTGGGTGTTAGTCAGTGAGCAGTATTCATTTTAGATGGTGGCATATGCTGCTTGGTAGCCAGGGTCCTTTGTGTATCTCTATTTGCGTTTGAGCTTGCATTTAAGTTGCTTTAAATCAGGGGAGTACCATGGGGCTTGGAGCTGTCTTCTGCTAGTGGTACTAGTATATGGTGTTAGGGCATAAGATGATATTCCAGCTGCTGATGAGTGAGCCAAGGTCAGTTGGGTCTGAGTGTGTAAGCAGAAGGACTTTATTTAAGAAAGAATGTTTGTCAATTTGTCGAAATCTGCATGTATGATATGGTGAATTATTGTTGAGGACTGGACTGGAGAGTTGTAGTAAGGAGAAGATTATTATACTGTGGTCTGACCAGGTATTGGAGTGATCAGTGTGGGTGAGAGGGAGTGTTGATTCAGTATTTTAATGGGAGTGAAGATTAAATCTTCTTGTTGAATATAATACTGTTATGAAGTTCATTGTAAACCACTTTGATTCTGGAAAGGTGGTATATAAGTGCACATAAATAAATAAATACATAAATAAATATACCTCCGTTCTTGTGGATTGGGTCTTTGATGAGCTGCTTATAGTGGAGAGCCTCCATGACATCAAGAAAGGAGGTGGATTGTTTGCTGGAAGTGGAGGGTAGATTTAGGTTGCCTAGTATAATGAAGCATTTGTTACTGTTGCTGTTTGAGCATGCTTCTTCGAGAAGTATGATAGGTCATTGGATTTTTTTTGAAGGTGATCTGTATGCCAGACATAGTTTTATGTGCTTGCTGGAGAATGTGAGGGTGTCTAGGTCATCTGTGGTGCTGGTTTTGATGGTATTGAAATTAAGATGGTCCTTTGTGATTATGCATACACTGTCTCCCCTCCTTTATGTTCTGGGACAGGTGACGATGTATATTGATGTGACAAGCTGGTTGAGTAAAACATTGTCGACTGTGTTGAACCATGATAAACATTTGACCCGATATTTTTTTGGGACAGCTATGCACTGCTACAGTGCATAGTCATTGCTACTGAATTTTAACCTGGATATTCAATGCCGGGGTCATATGCAGCCCCGGCATTGAATATCTGGGGTCACTGAACAGCCCACCAGCCCTAAGAAGCTAACAAGGCAGCTGCTGCCAAGTTAGCTCTCACAGGTAAAGATAGGCCAGCTTTTGCTGCATCTTTTCCCCCAGGTGCTAACCGGGCAGCGATGCAATATCACCGCTGTCCAGTTAGTGACTGGTGCTGCCTTCATTCCTCTCCGTAACGTACACGACACTCCCTGATGCTACACAGGTAGTACTGGAGCATGTAACAGAGTTAATGGGGGATATTCAGTGGCACTTAGCATGTTAGTGCCCTGAATATCCCTCTAAGTGGCATTTAAACAGTTTACATGCCTTTGAATATCGAGCCCATTATGTATATGTGGTAGTCTTTAATATAATTTAATAATGTGGGTATCTTATGACGGGCCGGGCATACATTGATTATAGTGCATTTCAGGTATTCATTGTGGCATTGGCTTGTATGTAGATGGTCTTCCGTAGGGAGGGGCTGAATCATGATTAAGTTTTGTGGCTTTCTATTCCAAGTTTTGTAGAAGTAAGACCAGGAAGTGGTGTTCTGACTCCATGTATAATAGGGAGGTGAGCTTTGAGGCTATGGGGGCTAGTAGGGCAATTGTGAGTACGAGGGAGGTAATGTTGAGGTATTGGGGTATGTGGGGTGTGAAAGGGGAGAGGTTGGAAGGAGTGTGAGAATGTATGGGCTGTGTGTGGGGGGGATATGGATAGAAATATGGTGTGGGTCTTGCACTAGGTAGTGAGAGAAGAAGGTGGTATTGGTTTTGTATCATGCTGTGTGATTTACATGCACTCACTTTAGCAATAAATGCTCACCTTCACCTGATCTGTTTATGTATGAGGTTATTTCTTGCTGCCAAACCTTGTTGATATGCCCTGGTACCTCTGCGTCTTCATCTGCATCTTCCTATGCTGTGTCCTGTGGGTCTGGCAGGGATTGTCTTCACTACAGTGCATAATTGTGTAGGATACAGCAGTCTGTAAATATCTCATGCATCTTCCTGACTGGTCCAGATACCTGAAGAGGCTCTTCAGCTGTCCAAAGGTTCTTTCTATTATTGCCTTTGTGAGCCTGTGAGCCTTATTATAGCACTCCTCTATTTATGAACATAGTGCCACTATGGGGGTTAGGAGCCATGGTCTCAAGGAGTATCCTCTGTCACCTGTATGGACAGGAGAAAGGGGACACAAATCTGGATAGGAGAGGGGAGGGGGCCCAAGAGACCTCTTACTTAGCAACCATACACCAGATATAATATTGCTCTCAAATCTTTCATAGATTCCTGAGGGGTAAGGATGGTAGGTATCATGGAATTCTGGAAAAGGCATCTATTATTTCACTCAGCACAGTACACACAACTTACATGTTGAGGGAATGCAATGCCTTTCTATTCTGGAAGGTTAGCTCCCTCCCTTGTAGTGGTCTAAGGGCCACATGTATGCAATCAATCAACCTCAGCACTGATGGAAATACATGCACCTAATGAAATTGTAGCATTGTTTGTTGCCTCTGCTGCTCTACCTGTGGGAAGGCTACAGTCAGCTATGTGGTTTAGGAAGGTCCTCAGGAACTGCAATATGCACTGTAATAATACAGACTAGCTGAGACCTGCAGTGCTGACACCACTGAGTGGAAACTGCCGGTTGCTAAGAAGGTGAGGTAGTGTTCTTGAGGTGGACAGTCTTGGGCTGGCCCTGTGTGTGGTTGAGCTGATGTGAGTGGTGAATCCATCGCAGATGATAGAGACTGCCTTATCAGACCAGAATCTGGTGAGGCACTGCCTATTAATTAGGTCCATGTATAGGGTTCTGGACCTACAGATCCTGTGATATGATGCTGCCTTGCAGCTCTCCTGCTCTCCTTGTGGGCCTCATGCAGCATTGCCAGCACAAAGTATTCATTTCCTCCATTCTAGCTAACTCCCACCAAAAATTACCTTGTGCACCCCACCACCAACACCCGAGTGTAGCCCACCATCAACACTCTTGGACACCCCACCACCCAGTGTTGTCCTCACATACCTAATCACTCTCACTTGCAGACACTCACCTATCCACAGATACACACATACAGGCTAACTCAACAACACAAGCACTTGGCAACGAGTCATACAGACACCAATGGTGGTTTAACAGCACAACACAAACATAGAACACAGGGAGCCCACACAAATAAGGTATAACAGAATAGCACAAACACAGAACATAAGGAATCAGGCAGACACACAACACTATGGGACTTTATGCATAACTCAAGGATACTTGGCTACAGTGATGACAGATACAGCATGAGAGTCATCTGGTACACTGGGGTTGGAGACTTGAAAAGGATGGTATAGGGTCTGGGAAGATTTGGGAAACAGTCATATACTGGATAGGACAAGGCACAGGGAGGCAAGGCATTGATAAGGTAGGCAAACAGAGAATTTGAAAAGAAGCTTGCTGTGGAAGCAACAATGCATAATAAAACCTTTTTCAAGTGCATTCATAGCAAAAAACCTGTAAGAGTCAGTTGGACCATTAGATGATAGAGGGGTAAAAGGAGCACTAAGAGGGGACAAGGTCATAGCCGAGAGACTGAATTAATTCTTTGCTTCGGTCTTTACTGAAGAAGATGTAGGGAAGGGTATTTAAAGGTGATGCATCGGAAGAATTGAAAGAAATATTGATAAACCTGTAAGATGTATTATGACTATTTGATAAACTAAAGAGTAGCAAATCACCTGGACCAGATGATATACATCCAAGGATGTTGAAAGAACTGAATATGAGACTGCAGACCTACTATTAGTAATCTGTGAACTATTATTAAAATCATCTTTAATTCCTGAAGATTGGTGAATAGCCAATGTAATGACAATTTTTATAAAGGGTTCCAGGGATGATCCGGGAAACTACAGACTGGTGAGCCTGACATCAGTAATGGGCAAAAGGGTAGAAACAATTATAAAGAACAAAATCACTGAACAGAGATAGTTATGGAAAATGTAGATAATGTGAGAAAGCCAGCAAGGCTTTAACCAAGGAAGGTCTTGTTTTACTAATCTGTTATATTTTTTTGAAGGTATGAGTAAACAGGTAGATAAAGGTGAGCTGGATGATATAGTGTATCTGGATTTTCAGAAAGCCTTTAACAAAGTCCCTCATGAGAGACCCTTGGTGAAATTATAAAGTCATGGGATAGCAGGCAGTGTATTATTGTGGATCAGGAACTGGTTAAAAGATAGAAAGCAGAGGGTAAGGCTAAATGGCCAATTTTCCCAAAGGAGAAAGGTGAATAGTGGAGTACTCCAGGGATCTGTGCTGAGTCTGTGCTTTTTAACATATTCGTAAATGACCTGGAAATAGGAATCATGAGTGAGGTAATCAAATTTGCAGATGCCGCAAAATTATTCAAAGTTGTTAAAACCCAAGAGAATTTTGAAAAATTGCAAGAGGACCCTGATGAATTGGAACACTGGACATTCAAATGGCAGATGAAACTTATGCACCTAGAAAAGAACAATCCAAACTATAGTAATAGGATGCAAGGTTCCACATTAGGAACCACCACCCAGGAAAAAGCTTTAGGTGTCTTTGTGGATAACAAATTGAAACCCTCCACCCAACATGTAGCGGCAGTCAAGAAGCCAAATAGAATGCAGGAAAGGAATGGAGAATAAAACAAATGATATTATAATGCCTCTGTATAGCTCCTTGGTGCAACTGTACCTTGAATATTGTGTGCAATTCTGGTTGCCGTATCATAAAAGGATATAGCATCATTAGGAAAGTACAGAGAAGAGCAGCAAAATGGTAAAGGGGACAGAAGGATACCCCTATGAGGAGAGGCTTAAAAGGTTAGGGCTTTTCAACTTGGAAAAGAGACAGCTGAGGAGAGATATGATAAAGGTCTATAAATTAATGAGTGGAGTGGAACAGGTAAATGGAGATTGATTGTTTACGCCATCAAAAAGTAGAAAGACTAGGGACATACAATGAGGCTACAGTGTAACCCGTTTAAGACTAATAAGAGAAAATATTTTTTCACTCAATGTGTAATCAAACTCTGGAATTTGTTACCTGAGAATGTAGTAAAAGCTGTTAGTGTAGCTGGTTTTAAAAAAGGTTTGGACAAGTTCCTGGAGGAAAGGTCCATAAACCATTACTAAAGACGACCTGGGAAATCCATTGCCCCGATACAAGCATTGTGGAAGCTGTTTGTCTTTTTGGGAAACTGCCAGGTACTTGTATCCTAGCTTGGCCACTGTTGGAAACAGGATACTGGGCTTGATGGACCTTGGTCTGACCCAGTATGGCATTGCTTATGTTCTTATGTTCTTATGAGGGTTCCTGACAGGACACCTACATGCAAACAGATGACAGCCAGCACAGCCAGTCCCAGCAGACAGCAAAGTCCCCTGCTTATTCCACCTTTATTGCAGGTGTAGTGTGGTATTTTCAGGGCAATGTCCATCACATTACCAGGTGCATCAGATATACTTTCTGGATATGCAGCTTTCCGACATGCCCTTGCCCCACCCTGGTACACTCCTGGTATATCCTACTTGGAAACATCCCAAGATTTATCTCATTACCATTTCTGACCACGTTATGGTATCTCTGGTTTTAGATCTAGCAGGACAGGACGACATCGCAAGGCCACTTTGGTATTTTAAATGTTAGCTTGTTCCAAGAGGAGTTTATGGAAATTATGCAGCAATTTACTGCCAAATCTTCTTATATAAATTATAGACTTGATTTCTCTCAGACCTTGCAGTAGAGTGCTTATAAAACTGCCCTTAGGGTTCATCAGTTATTTGCCAGAGGAAAGGTGGTATTAGAGATGGAAAAAGAAATTGGGGTGCTTGAATCATTGTATATTAATAGTGGGCATTATGAAGTTATAGAAACTGAAGTATGCATAAAATGTTCTGCTTAGTTAGTGGGCTGGCATAAAGGTGCATCAACAGCAGGTGCCATATTATGTGGAGAATAGCTGAGTGGGACATCTGTTGGCACAATGCATCAAGATGTGACGATGTTGGCAATGAGTTTCGATACTGCGAATGCCAAGTGGGAAGCAGATGTATCATACTTAGGAAATCTTGGAGGTGTTCCCATAGTACTATGTGGAACTGTATAAATCTGAATGCGGTGGACCCGAATCCACGAGGATTTTTCTAGGGAAGCTGGTTCATTCTGAACTGAGTGATGAGGATCGGACATGGCCATATCGGAGGCAACCATCCCTAGAAACATGGAACTCTTCTTGCCAAGATGAGTTGCCTATCCAGTTCTATCATGCATTTTGTTAAGTGTCGGAGTCAAGGCTTTCTCTGCTGTTCAATGAGTTCAGTGGGATGGTCTGGGGTACAGCAGCAGAGGCTATGATAGTCGGTATTGGAAAAGCTGCGGCAAGATTTATAGAGAGTTCAGAACTATCAGCCAAATTCTTTAATAAATGTTGAGCATAAAATCTTTGCTAAGATGCTGACCGCCCACTTTAGTATAGTGTTGCCTAGTATTATTCATTTAGATCAGGCTGCTTTTATGCATTGGATGATAATATTAGGATATAGTGTAATATTCTTCATTTGAAAAATTGCATGAAGACACTCTGGGTGGCATTCTCATTAAATGTAGAGAAAGCCTTTGACAGGAATGAGTGGGGGTGCCTTTTTAGGGTTATGGCTTGATTTGGCTTGGGGCTATTTTTACCCAAATGGTGCAAACTTTGTATACTGCTCCAACAGTTAGCTGTATGTCAACAGGTTCTCTCAATCTTTTAGTATGAGTAGAGTAACAAGGAAAGGGTGCCCCGTCTTATCATTGCTTTTAGGTATAGTGCTAAAGCCATTGGCATTAGCCCTGTCGCAGCATCCTACCCTGGATGGCTTTAAATATGGGTCAGTAGAGAGTAGACTTTCCCTCTATGTGGCTGTCATATTGTATGCACATGTGGATTCTTTGTCAGAAATCCTTTGTGTAATTGAACAAATTTTCTGATAGAAAATTATGCTCTTGAATGGATATAGTGCCTGTGCTAATCTTGTTAATCCACCTGTGAGCTGGGTTGGGTAGGGCATGAAATATCTAGAAATTTGGGTTTGGCCAACTCTGAAAGAAATGGTGGCAAGTAATGATCATAACCTGCTGAAAATGGTACAAGACCTTATATCGCTGTGGTCTCCCCTCCAACTAATGTGGTAAGGGAGGTCAGAAACTATATAAATGATGTTAGTTCTGAAAATTCAGTAAGCCTTGAGCATGTGCACAGTGTTGCTCACTGTTACTTTTTGCAAAAAAGACAGACTGAGTACTCTCCAATTTTTTATGGCAATGGAAAGTGGCTTGTAAGCTTAAGATACGAATAGCGAGGTGGGGAGTAAATTTTCCAAGCTTTCTTGAATGTCATTTTGCTGTCATTTTGTGTCACACTGGCTGTTGGTTTCTGGAAGAAGAAGATAGCCTTCTGGCTTGGCTCTTATTGGAACGGGATCAATGTCAAGCATACCTCTTGTTCAGGATATTGAGTATGACTGGTGGGTTAAGTGATCCACACAGCCTACATTTCAAGTTTCCCCTGAGGTATTTTGAAAGCTAGATCTGCATGTGGAATGTAGTTAGAAGAGCTCAGGGCAACTATTACTTTGGAATCATTCCCGTCTCCAACTCTCACGTCACATGATCATCTGGAAGCTCTGGAGTGATAGATGAACTTGAATGGTGTGCATCTCCTTCATAAGTCTTTTCAAGATCTATGTTCTTGTTCTGGGCTCCCTGAATCAAAATATTTTGCTTGGCTGCAGATGTGGTAAGCTGGAGACATCCTTGGCATAATTGGAGGATTTGCTGGAACATATTGTTTAGTGTAAGAAAATGTCTTCTCTTCCAGGGGCAGCTTCCTCTGAGGAAACAAGTGGAGGAACTCAGAGAGGAGGTGGCGAGGCTGAGGAGCATTCAAGACAGTGAGAAGTAGATTGATGAGATGCTTCTTGCAGGAACCAGGCTCTCCAGCACAGGAGAAGATGGGTGTCAACAGAATGTCGATGGTTGGACAAAAGTCACCAGAGCCTGCAAAATCACCAATCCAACTTCTCCAGCCTTTGAATTGAAGAACCATTATGCAGCCCTGGAAGTGGAGGAGGTGAAAGCATCCCTGGAAAGGGAAGAACCAGAGTTCAAGTACCCCATAGTTGCGGAATCAGTGACCACAAGGAAACGAAGGGTAGTGGTGGTTGGAGACTCTCTTCTGAGGGGTATTGAGGCGTTCATCTGCTGACCAGACTTGATGTCCAGAGAGGTATGCTGTCTGCCTGGTGCCAAGATCCAAGATGTTACGGAGAGTTTGCCGAGACTAATCAAGCCCACTGACTATTACCCAATGTTGCTAATCCATGTTGGAACAAATGATACTGCCAGGTATACCTCGGAATGTATCAAAAGTGACTTCATGGCTCTGGGACAGAGGGTGAAGCAGTTAGGTGCACAGGTGGTGTTCTCTTCAATCCTCCCTGTTGAGGGTAAAGGCCAAGGCAGAGAGGCTCGCATCCTGGAGATGAATGCATGGCTGCGTGGATGGTGTCTTCGAGAGCGTTTTGGTTTCCTAGACCATGGGATGCTGTTCCAAGGGTTGCAGAGCAGAGATGGCATCCATCTGTCCAAGAAAGGTCAACGCATCTTCGGTAGTAGACTGGCTAATCTACTGAAGAGGGCTTTAAACTAGATTCGTTGGGGATGGGTGAAGAAAGCCCCCAGGTAAGTGAAAGCCCCCAGGTAGGTGATACATTAAATACCTTTATGGAAATGGGTAACAGGGGTAACATATGGAAAGCAGTGTGTATTAATGCCCGTAGCATGGGAAATAAGATCCCTGAGGTTGAAGCTTTGGTGGGAGTGGCTGACTTGGATTTAGTGGCAGTTACAGAAACATGGTTCACAGAAAACCATGACTGGGATGTAACTATACCTGGCTATACTTTATTCAGAAAGGACAGGGTAGGAAGAAGGGGAGGAGGAGTGGCACTATATGTAAAAAATACTATTAAAGCTTTGGAATTACAGAGCTTAAAAGGGAGAGAGGAGGCATTGTGGGTTAAACTAGAAAGAGGGAAAGAGAAATCTATTTGCATTGGTGTGATATACAGACCTCCCTCACAAGAGGAAGAGGTGGACAGAGAGTTAATTGAAGACATACGCAGCATTGCTAGGAAAGGGGAAGTGCTACTGCTAGGAGATTTCAATATGCCAGATGTTGATTGGCACATTCCTGCTGCAGTATCATCTAGAAGTAAGGAGATCCTGGATTCTCTACAGGGAGAACTATTCAGGCAATTGGTAACAGACCCCACACGTGAAGGGGCCATACTGGACTTGGTGCTTACCAATGGTGAAAGTGTTTCTGATGTTGTAGTGGGAGATCATTTTGCATCCAGTGATCACCAGATGGTGTGGTTCAGTATTAGGACTAGGGCTGTTAGAATCCATTCCAAGGTGAAGATCGTAGACTTTAGGAAGACTAACTTTGCGAAAATGGGCCAATACCTCAGGGAGTCGTTAGTGGGATGGGAACAGCTGGGGGATGTAGAAAAACAGTGGGCAAAACTGAAAGGGGGTATTTTAAAGGCAACCAACCTTTTTGTTAAAATGGTAAATAAAGGCAAATGGAACAGGAGACCGCTATGGTTTTCGAAGGAAGTAGCTGAAAAAGTGAAGAAAAAGAGGGAGGCCTTCATGAAATACAAGAGATCACAGAGAGAGGAAGACAAGCATCTGTATTTGGAAAAACTTAGAGAAGCTAGCAAAGTAGTCAAGAAGGCAAAGATTCAAAAGGAGGAGGAAATAGCCAATGCAATAAAATGGGGGGATAAGACATTTTTCAGATATATTAGTGAGAAGAGGAAGGGCAAAGTGGTATTGTCAGACTGAAGGGTGCAGGGGTGGAATATGTAGAAACTGATAAGGATAAAGTGGAATTGCTTAACAAATATTTTTGTTCTGTGTTCACAGATGAAGAACCAGGAGCAGGACCTCAGAAAACACCCACAAATAAGAACAGAAGCGAGGGACATCTTGAACAATTTTCAGAAGACTGTGTTCGTGAGAAACTAGCTCAACTTGAAGTAGACAAAGCGATGGGACCGGATGGGATAGACCCTAGAATACTGAGGGAACTTGGGGATGTTCTAGCAACTCCACTGACTAACCTTTTCAATGCCTCATTGGAGTCGGGAGTGGTGCCAAAGGACTGGAGAGAGGCTCATGTGGTGCCTTTACACAAAAGCGGAAGTAAGGATGTGGTTGAAAACTACAGGCTGGTTAGTTTAACTTCAGTGGTGAGTAAATTATTGGAAACGCTGCTGAAAGAGAAAATAGTGAGGTTTCTGGAGTCCAGCGGATTACAGGATCCGAGGCAGCATGGATTCACCAGAGGCAGGTCTTGTCAGACAAATCTGATTGATTTCTTTGACTGGGTGACCAGGGAGTTGGACCGGGGGAGAGCTCTAGATGTGGTGTATTTAGATTTCAGTAAAGCCTTTGACACTGTTCCTCACAGGCGACTTATAAACAAATTGAGCACCCTAGGGATGGACCCTAAAGTTACTGCTTGGGTTAGAAATTGGTTGGGTGGGAGGCGACAAAGAGTACAAGTAAATGGAGCTCACTCTGAGGAGAAGGATGTTACCAGTGGTGTGCTCCAGGGATCTGTCCTTGGTCCGATTCTTTTTAACATCTTTGTTAGTGATATAGCGGAAGGGCTGTCGGGTAAGGTTTGCCTCTTTGTGGATGATACCAAAATCTGCAATAGAGTAGACACCCAGGAAGATGTAGATAACATGAGGAGGGATCTAGCTAAGCTTGAAGAATGGTCTAGAATTTGGCAGCTGGGATTTAATGTTAAAAAATGTAAGGTCATGCATTTGGGCTGCAGCAATCCAAGGGAGCAATACAGTATAGGAGGTGAAGTACTTTTGTCCACTAAAGAAGAGCAGGACCTAGGCGTGGTTGTGTCTGATGATCTTAAAGTAGCTAAACAGGTAGAAAAGGCGACGGCAAAAGCTAGAAGGATTCTTGGGTGCATACGGAGAGGAATGGCTAGCAGAAAAAAGGAGGTGATAATGCCTCTGTATAAGTCTTTGGTGCGACCTCATTTGGAGTATGGTGTGCAATTCTGGAGACCGCACCTTCAAAAGGATGTGAACAGGATCGAGTCGGTGCAGAGGGTTGCTACTAAAATGATTAATGGGCTTCATTATAAAGCATATGAGGACAGACTTAAGGATCTTAATATGTACACCTTAGAGAAAAGGCAGGATAGAGGTGATATGATTGAGATGTTTAAATACCTCCATGGCATAAATGTTCAGGGAGAGAGCCTCTTTCAATTGAAAGCAAGTTCTGCTACGAGGGGACATGGGATGAGGGTGAAGGGAGATAGATTCAGGAGTGATATGCGGAAATATTTCTTTACGGAAAGAGTAGTGGATCCGTGGAATAGTCTCCCAGTGGAGGTGGTAGAGATGAGGACAGTAACTGAATTCAAAAAAGCATGGGACCAACACAGAGGAACTCTAAAGGTAAAAAGTGGACTGTTGTAGTTGTTGTTATGGAAGGACAGACTAGATAGGCCTTGTGGTCTTTTTCTGTCATCATGTTTCTATGTTTCTATGTTTCTATGTTTCTATTTCTATAAAAATGCTCCAGGGCTTTTGGCCAGTGGGATGGAGAAAGTGTGTGAAAAGGAACTGGGAAGAGAGTTTGAAGGGAGTGGTTGGTCATGGTTTTGGGATAAAATATTGAAGGTCTCCCTTTCAGCCAAGAACACCCAGTTAATGTTTGTCTTGGCTCATAGAGCTTTGCAGACCCCATGAAAAGTGATCTTTGCAGTTTTCCAGGTCATACCTTAGTTAATTAGTTCTGTTATTGTTCCTTGTAATGTTACCTGTATATAGTTACAAACCCCTTTCTATGTAAAGTATACCTAAGTATACAATTGTTAGCTGTTACATGTAAACCGCCCTTGATCTCTGGAAGGGGCGGTATAGAAGAAATAGATAAATTAAATAAATAAATAAATAAATACCTTATCTTAATAAGCGGGACCGATGTTTCAGCCATCATGCTGTACCTTTCTCCAGGGTGAAGTGGTTATGTAGTAGTTGTCTGTTCTTATATATTGTGGTTATCAAACTGGATTGGTGGGATGAAATTTCAGATCCAGTTTGAGATCCACTATATATAAGAACAGACATCCACTGCATAACCACTTTGTGTGGATGGGGCCTGTTCTGAACCAAAGCATTAACCAAACAAGATGGATTCCTTTTCTGCTATAGTTCATTCTGAAAACTGCAAATCAGGCAATTGTGCAAGGTTATTTATTTATTTTATTTATTTATTTATTTATTTGGACAACTTTTATATACCGCTGCTTCCAAGGATCAGCAGCGGTTTACATTATAACAAACAGAACAGGTACATTGAACTTTAAGAACTAGGAATATTTTACATTATAACAAATTGGTTTTACATTATAACAAATCAAATATCAAATAGGTTATGTGCTGTACAGCATAGCTATTGTTCATACCTATGTGCTAAAGAATTCGATCTCATCCAGAAACTGTGCCACTGGGCCTAGGATTTGCAACAATGTATGCACCTGCATACCAGCATCTTTCCCACACCATGGACCTTTGTTTGGAGAAGGACCACCTGAACACTGTTACAGGATTTACTGAAAATGACATACAGTATCTGAGACCAGCCAATCACAGTGTCGTGACAAAGGGGTCAGGACAAAGAATTATACGCTGGACTCGGAGAGACTCTAGACATACATCTACACACTTCAACACATTTCTGGGCACTTCAATACTTGCAGAACTTTTGAATACTGCTTGGGAATTTAACTTAGCCCTGACTCTGTCCTTGGCCCTAATGCCTGCCTGCCTCAATGACAAAGACTAACCTCGGGAAGGAGTTAATCTCTCACACAGACCTGCAGCTTAGTACTATCATGCAGCTAGACTTTACTGCCTGTAGTCGATGTTGGACCTTTGCAGGACCATACTTTGGACTTCGTGCTGTTCCTGAGATGACTTCTCAGACCCAGCCACAAGCATTCTGGCAAGAGCTAAGGTATTAGTCCTTAATTCCCCCTTCCCCTCTCCCCGAGTTTGTGTCTAGCTTAGATAGACAGATAATGTACTGTATGTCTGAGTGCAGAGTGAATCAATGATGTTGATTGCTAGAACAGTGATTTGTGACCTTAGAAAATTGTAATCAAAGGGCTACATAACCTGTTGCCTCAGAAAACTAATTTATTCTAAATCTGCACTATTTTTCTATCAACAATAAAGTCCAATTTATCTACAAACACAGGGTTGGTTCCTTTATATCATATGGTTTATTTCCAGATGGGCCTATAGAATATTGGGAAAAGTAGCAAATTCCCTGGACATATTGAATATTTATCTATATATTTATTTGATACTGAATAGCTTCCTCTTACATATTTGGGGGTGTCATTTGTCGGGGTAGGCAGTTCTGAATGAATCATGTTTCACAGAACTCTGAATGAGCTAGTCCTGAGTTTTCCCTTTAAGACTGTCTGATTTATGATGGCTACTGCTGACAGAGATAGTCTGGCTATGCAGACTGAACCCTATGTACGTAAAAAAAAGTTACTGGAAGACTTGAGAGATAAGCAAGCATTATATGAGCAATTCCTTAATTGTCTAAACTCTGCTCAGACACAGTTAGATGAGGTGACTGCCAAATTTCATGCCTGTGAATCTGAAAGATTACAGCTTTTGTCACAATTGACTGAGGCAAAATATGAAATGAGGGACATTTTGCAAACTACTGGAAAGGTGTTTCCTCTAGTCACTGAGTAGAGGGAACCTTTGCAGCAGGGGCAGCTTGTGCAAGAACACATTATTTGCCTGCTTGAAAGGAACAAAGCAGTTGTGTGTGAGTGAGATCCTTTTGCAGGGAAAAGGGATCTGTTAAAATAAAACATCCAGTACCATTGTCATGAATTGGAATCCTTGGGACAGCTACAAGTCTCCCTTGAAATAGAAATTTGGGGAAAATTTGTAGTTTCCTCTAAGTCACAGACAGGGAAGCAGCAAGTCATTATTGACAAAACTGCTTCTCCGAATTCCTTGAGTCAGCTAGAGCCTGATTTTAATTCCTGCCTGCCTCTAGAAATGGCAGCTACTGGGAAGCCTCTAGAGATGACCTTTGAGCAGGTTAGCTCCGAGGAAGAGGCCATCCCATCTCTCTTTGCTACACACCTTGAAGCAGAAGGCCATACATTCTCTCCAATGACTATGGAAGTGCAGGACAGTCAGAGAGAAAAGCAAAGTCTTTTTGACCTTGCTCGAGTTAACGGAGAAGAGCCTGTGCCTGAGGGGGAAGAAAATCCTCTAGGCTTCTCTCCCAAAACAACCCAACTTCTGATGAACTCTGATTTTGAGTTAAGGCACAATGTTTCATTACCTGTTAATATGAATAGAGACATGGAACCATTGTTTTCTGCACATCAGGAAGAACTGGAATATGTACCAGAATCCATTCCTTAATGCTGTCGAAAGCCAAAGTTTAAAACTTTTCTTCTTGGTGCACTGCCAATAAGATTGCTTTCACATATAGTCAGGAATAATAAACTACCTGTCCATACCTGAAAGAAATTAAAACATGCTTGCAAACAAACTAGGAAAAGTCATGTGCATACAAATTTTAAAATTTCTGCTGAGAAATCTTGCAGTCAAGAATGTAACTGCCAATTTGATTTCGGCTCCTTTCAATGCTGGATCTTTTGATACTCATCATGTTCCACCTCTGCCAGTGATATAAAAATGTTCATGATTTAACAAATCATGTCTTTTTCTTCTTTGTTCATAAGTTCCTGAGAAGAATTTATTTTTAAAAATAAAATTAACAGTGTTTTATCTTAATTGTTTTAAAGACATTCCCAGGGGAGTGCATACTAAGATGTAAAAATTCTGGAGAGAGAATGTACATTTCTGAGGTCACTTGACTACATAACAATAAAAAGGTTTTGTTTAGTTCCTATAGGAAACTGACATTAATAAGGGTTCCAGTCATGGCTACATCTGGACCAAAGTGAATTTATAAATATTCTTAAGAAGGACTGCAAGTGTGATTTTCATGCCATGGACTGATGTACTTTATCCTGTGTGGGATGTCCAAGTTTACTAATCTCTCAGCCTCAGAGAAAGGCATTACAGAGACAGGGTTAGTTACACTGATAAGGGTTCAATCTAACTCATTTGCTGAGTCTGTAAGTACTCACTTATATTTGAATTCATTGTCATTTCCTAGAGCTGGCAAATCTCCAGAAGTAGTTTGACTTCATTTTGCACCTAGTTGAAGTGAAGTAAGAATCTTTAACTTCCTTTCTGATTGTGTAAGAGATCTTAATTTAACACTTTATCATTGCTCAGTCTGTCTCACGAGACACCAAACACATGCATATTTTGTGAAGTATGGAATTTTGGAGCCACAGAGAGGACAGCCTCTTGGTCCAAGTGATTTTCAAAGGTCGCTTCTGTTAATCACACTTTTGATTTTATGAGCCTATAAGTACAGGACACTTACAGAAGAAAAAATGAGAATGTTTGAACCTTTACAGATGCAGAAATTGCACAAAGATCCAGATTAATTAAATAATTACATCTTTTACTGTTTGAAATAACAAATACTAACCTGGAACAGGATAGCCTGTTTGCTTTATTTTACAGATGAAGAATCAAACCTTGAAGGTCCTCTTCCTGATTTATTTTATTTATTTATTTGTTTTTATATACGGCTTTGTTTTTGAAATCAGAGTGGTTTACATGTAACTTTTGAACTGCTGCGCAATGCAGTTTACATGAAACAGGAAGCACTTACTTATAACAATTATATCTAACAATAACAATAAATAATGAAACTATTTACATAATTATGTATTCTCATTATTTTACAAGAGGGTGAGTGGTCACAGTGCGACAATTGTGTGAGTCATTGTAATAAAGACCGGAGGTACATATGATAGTTATTGCTGTCAATCACATTTATAGTAGTCCATGAAGATGAAAGTCTTGAGATGTTTTCTGAATTGGGTGAGGTCTTTGATTTCTCTTAGAGCATTGGGTATGTTATTCCTAAGGACAGATGCGTAGAAGGAGAAAGCTCTGTTGGTGGTTGATTGATTAGCTTTTCTTGCATTTTTTGGGATGGATAGAGTGTTTTTCAGGTTGTCTCTTGTTGTCCTTGTGTATTGCTGCATGTTTATTAGTGTGCTGAGGTATTTTGGTGCAATGTTGTATATTATTTTATAGATGTTTGAAAGGGCTTTGAATTTGATTCTTTGAAAAATCGGGAGCCAGTGGAGGTGGAACAGAATGGGTGTTATGTGGTAGGATCTTTTGGCATTCATAGTTGTGCATGCAACCGTGTTTTGAGCAAGTTGTAATGGCTTTAGTGTTTTCTTGGGGATTCCATGAAGTATGCTGTTGCTGTAGTCAAAGTGTGGGCAAATCAATGCTTGAGCTGCAGAGCAGAAGTCAGAGTGGGGAAAGTAGTGGTCTCAGGTGCTGTACCATTTTGGTTTTATGGTAAATTGCACGGGTGGTCATGTGGATGTGTTCGGTCAAGTTGAACTGTTGATCCAGGTAGATTCCAAGGTATTTTATTTCTTTTTTATTTCCAGCATTGCATTGTTTACATGGAGAGAACAGGGAGGGTTGAATGTTCTGTTTCTAGTAATTATGAGTGCTTCCATTTTCTTCAGGTTGACTTTGAAGTTGACTGAATTGAGCCATGCAGCGATGTCATTGAAGCAGTTGGTGATCTTCTTATAGGATGGGTCTGAGGTGTCAAAGGTTGTGAATCACATTATATCATCTGCATAAATTCTGTAGTCAACATCATGTGATTGTATGATTTTGCAAACAGATTGAAGATATATATTGAAAAGTAAAGCAGATAATGCAGATCCTTGGGGGATGCCCTGAGGTTGGGTAAATAGGTTGGATAGATTGTTGTTGAAGTGCACTTGTTAGGAACGGTTGAACAGATAGTTTTGGAACCATCGTAGAGTAGAGCCACCTATTCTGGTGTCATGCAGCAGGATACACTTGGATTCCTGATCACAGAGTCCTAGATAATCACACAGAAATTCTTTGTGTCACTGGATCCATAGCATGTTTTACAGAAACGCTTTAATATTTCTGAATATTAAAAAGCACACATGGACTATGCCATTGCTAATGCAGTATCTGTAAGTAAACTCCAGAGTAATATTCAAGAGTTAATAAAGTACCTCTATCCTACAGTGTTTGCTTAACTGATATTCCTAAGATCTCCATTGTTACTATTGGTGGAGTAGCCCTAATTTATTTATACACGGATGCTGTTTCTACCGAAATCCAGGTGCTGGTTGTGTTTCAAGGCCATGATATTAAGTTCTTTGAAGCCTTTAACTACCTACTGGACTATAAGGACTCTCACACAGTTGAACTGTCCATTGACCAGGAGAGCCTTACTGTCACTGTCTACAACTTTGATTAGCATGATGTGGACATTTTACAGACTGATTTTATATCTCATGTCATTGTGCCTGTCTTTGCCCTTCTCTTGCCAATCCAATTCTTGGTTTCTCTATATCAGCAAAGACAGATTTAGGTGAAGGTGGAACGGAGCCTGACTGGAGAGAGGTTTGTACAATATTCAAGATGTAAGGAGAGAGAGAACTTCTGGTAGATTTAATGCAGGGGACAGGACAAGGGTCAAGGGCAGAAGTTGAGGCATCCATTTCTTTAATAACATCAGATACATTGGCTAATGTGATGGTATGAAACTCATTCCATGAGTCTGGAAGGGTAGCCTCATGAATTTGGGTGCCATGGATAGAGGTGGGTTGAGAGTTATTGGTTAAAGGTGGGAGGAATTTAGAAGTAAGATGGTTAGCTATCGTTTGTGCGGATATTTTTGGTGGTTGGTCATGTTGTAGAGGTTCATTAATTAGGGATTTGGTAATAGAGAAGAGTTCTTGTGGTTTATTAAGAGCTTTTTGGATGATATTCTCATTATACTCTCTTTTGTGAGTGAGTGTTTCTAAGCAGTAGGATTGGAGTTTAGTTGTGTAGTCGATATGTATATTGGGGTCTTGAGTACGTCTCCATTTACGTTCAAGACGTCTGAGTTCCCTTTTAAGGTTTCTCAGGTTTGTAGAGAACCAGGGGGTTCTTCTTCGGTGTTTTTGAGGAAGTTGCTTGGGTGGGAGTAGGGAGGCTGAGGATAAGATTTCATTCCAATTAGCTATGAAGGACTCTTGGTTTAGGTTGATATTGTCTAGCTGGTCAAGTGAAGGGATAGTTTGCTCCAAAAAGTTGGCTGCATTAAGTTGCTTGAATTTACGGGTATGTTGGAGCTGGCTGTGTGGTTGGCTTCTGTGGGCAGAGTAGGGGACGGAGAAGAGGATGAGTGCATAATCGGATCAAGGTATGGGTTGAATGGAGTGTTGGATCTGAACATTGAGACGAGGATGTTGTGAGATAAATATAAGGTCGAGGATGTTTCCTTTAGAATGTGTAGGGAGTTGGAGTATTTGAGTGAAGTTAAGTGACTTCATTGCTTGTAGGAAAGAGGATGATTGCATTGAGGATGTGGAGTGCAGGTTTAAATCTCCTAAGATGATTAGGGGGCATGAGGAAGGTTGAGGAGAGCAGGCTATGTCTAGGATCGTGGAGAGATCAGATGAGTCAGTCTGGGGGGCACGGTATAGCAGGTGCAGGGAAAGCATGGAGTTAGAGACAGTAATAGCGTCCATTCCTGAGGTGAATGTAGATTCTACAGAGGAGAATTGTAAGTTTGATCTGGAGATAATAGCTACACCTCCTCCTCTTCCATGTAGTCTGTTACATATATTCATAGAAAATTCTTTTGGGCATAGTTGATTTGTTAGAACTGTGTCTGAGTCTTGAAACTAGGTTTCAGTGAGGCAAAGAATATCGAGGTTGTGATCAGTAATAAGGTCAGTAAGTAAGGGGATTTTGTTCCTGGCAGAATGGGCATTGAGTAGGGTGCATTTAAGGGGGGGAAGAGGGAGCTCAGATGAGGAGTAGGGTTTAAGGTTTGAGTTTATAGGAATAGATTTAAGTTTGCATGGACGGTAGTTTGTATGGGGGTTATTATGGGCGTAGGGGGGAGGTGTTATGGAATATAGGTGCCTGTGGGAGTAGATAATTGGGATGGGGGTGCAATGGGTTAAAGTGAGTATATAAGGGAAGGTAAGCAAGAAGAGGTAAAGTAAACTGAGGACGAGCCACAGAGTGGATGTGCATGATTTGGGAGTAGCCATTTTTGAGAGGGAAGAGGAATAAGAAGGCAGTCTGGATAAGGGATGTGGAGTAAATGGAGTATAGGAGTGAGAAGCTGCAAAGGTTGAGACCAATACAATTGCAAGGCAAGATGTAGCAGATAAATATGTTTGTAAATTTAGTTGAAGTTGATACTTTTGTAGCAAGTAGTACAATTGCAAGGTATAAACAGTGGCTACATACCTATGTGTAGAGGCAAGAGTGAACAATTATGTAACAGAATACAAATGCAAAGTAAAGAACAGTTAAGAGAGTGAAAGACTAGTGTCCGTAATAGGCTATAGTTGGTATACTTGCAGCATGTAGGCAGGTAGAGGACAGTTAGTTGGAGAGTTGGGATCACGAGGCACTGCTGCAGCTTTCTTCTGGAGTGGCGCGTGGAGGGTAGCTGTTCCTGACTCTTGTTTGCTGAATATCGTGTAATGCAGGGGTTGTATGGGACAGCGGGTACCTTTGCAGATGGCTACTGCCTAAGGGCCACGCCAAAGGGCCCTCTAGCGAGGCCCTCAGGCGTGGGCCCGACAGGCGCGGGCCTGCCCGGAAGCAGGCTGCTTTTAAAGAGCCGCTGATCCTCCTCCCACAGCCCCGATTGGGCTGGAGCACCTGAGCAGGGCAGCTGGCTGGAGCGATGAGGTGCTCTACCCCGAATCGGGGGAGTTTTTAAGATGGCGATGTTCCCGCCGATCGCGGACTGCTTTTAAAGATAGCTTTAGCAGTTCATTTTATGTGAGGGGTTAAGCTAAGCATCCTGTCCAGAGTGACTCCTAGATATTTGACCCCTGTCTTCACTGGTATGGAGGTGTTCCCAATATTGATAACTGACAGAGGGGTGAAGTTAAGGTTTCTCATTGTAAATAACACTTCTGTCTTTTTGAAGTTGACATTCAAGTTCATTGATTGAAGCCATTTTTCTGTTTCAGTGAGGCAGTGTAGTATATTGTCATAGTTAGGGTTGGATACATAAAATGGCATGTACAACATAATGTCATCTGAATAGATATGGTAATTTATCTTATGTTGTTGGAAGATAGTGCAGATCAGCTGAAGGTATAAATTAAAAAGTAGCGCAGAGAGGGTGGAGCCTTGTGGTATACCTTGTTCTTGTGGGAATGGTAATGATGAGACATGGTCTATTTGAACATATTGTGTCCTGTACAGAGTACAATCTGTGTCATCTTGTATGCCATGGACCTCCTTTACCTACCATGCATCTGTAGGATTTGATGGAGCATCACCTCATTGACTAGTGACACCATGACGTTTTCAGTTATGCATCACTTTTAACTGAGTTGCTTCATTTGTCAATGAAAGCTTGTGTTGGTTTACTAACACACTTATGCATTTAGATGTTCAGTTGAAGTTACACTGACATATTACATTGTATAACCTATACACCAAGTTATACATTGAGTTAGATTAAGTACACTGTACTACTAAGTTTGAAGTTATGCTCATCACATTGCTTGAGTTGATTTGATCTTACATTATAATTTCAGTATTAACTTTTTATACTGCTTATATGCATTCACAATGCATTCAGTCCTGGATGTCCAGCCCTCTGTGCACCCAGTCAGAACCAGATGCACAGCGTTAGCCAGGATTCTGATCTGGCAGGGCATGTCTAGCCCTGCAAGATCAGAATCATATCCAAGCCTGTATGTGCAGGCTGGAACCACAATTCAGGTCAGCCTGCACATACAAGCCTTGCCCGGAAGCTCAATCAGGGCTTTTGAATGGAGCCGCGGCGCCATGGTGTCCAGTTTCCATGGCACCATGGCTCCATTCAAAAGCCGCAATCCCCAGCCACTGGCTCAAAAAGTGCTTTCCCTGCATCCTGACCCCCGATCTGGCCTCCCAAGATTGGAATCGGCCCTGTATATCCGGGGCCGATGGCCGCCCACTGCCAACCCTAACCCCACCCTCGATTTGCCCCTTTCCTGCCCCATCTAATATCCCCGTGCAAGGTGTGGGGAAATTAGATGGGAGAGGGAAAGGGCACAAATAGTGGAGATGGACATCCCAATGGGACGTCTATCCCCGCTATTCATGCCTCGGAATGATCCCTAGCATGAATTACTCATGCAGTATTGCTTTCAATGCAACTAGTATACCATTACTAGACTTTAATGAACTATGTCATTTGGTTCTGATCTGCACAGTAGTCATGCTAGTTAGATAGGTTTTAAGATGGAATATGCTCCCTTGTAGAAATTTCCGTCTTAAAAGATGGGGGAATGTAGCATGAACCAAACAAGATGGATTCCTTTTCTGCTTCAATTCAGCTTTAAACCTGCAAATTAGGCAATTCTGCAAGGTTATGTTCCATATAGCACAGCTATTGTTCATGCCTACATGCTAAAGAATTTGTTCTCATCCAGAGACTATGCCACTGTGCCTAGGATTTGCAACAATGTATACACCTGCATACCAGAATCTTTCCTGCACCATTGACCTTTGTTTGGAGAGGAACCACCTGACCACTGTTACAGGATTCACTGAAGATGACATACAGTATCAGAGACCAGCCAATCACTGTTTTGTGATGAGAGGATCAGGGCAAAGAATTATACGCTAGATTCGGAGAGACTGTAGACACACATCTACACACTTCGACACATTCCTGGGCATATCTATACTTGCAGAACTTTTGAATACTGCTTGGGAACTTTAACTTAGCCCTGACTCTGGCAGTTTGTTTTCTGTAGTCCTTAGCTCTACTGTCTGCCTGCCTTAAGGACAAAGACTAACCTCAGGAAGAAGTGAATCTCTCACACAGACCTGCAGCTCTGTGCTATCATGCAGCTAGTCTCTACTGCCTGTAACCGACATTGAACCTCTGCCATACTTTGGACTTCATGCCATTCTTGAGATGACTTCTTGGACCCAGCCACAGGTATTCTGGAAAGAGCTAAGATATTGGTCCTTAAATTTTCTCCCATGAGGTTGAGTGTAGCTTAGTCAGACAAATAATATACTGTACATTTGGGTGTAGAGCGAATCAATGACATTGGTTGCTAGAGCAGTGATTTGTGACCTTAATAAATTGTAATCAAAGGGCTACATAACCTACTACCTCAGAAAACTAATTTATTCTAAATCTGCACTATTTTTCTATCAGCAATAAAGTCTAATTTATCTACAAACACAGGGTTGGTTTCTTTATATCACGTGGTTTATTTCCAGATGGACCTGTAGAACCTTGGGAAAAGTAGCAAATGCCCCTGGACATATTGAGTGTTTATCTATATATTTATTTGCTACTGATTAACTTCCTCCTACAACTTCACCCTGCAAAGATTATGATCCCAGCCGTGCAAGTCTAAGAGAACATCCATGCAAAGTGGCTAAGTTAATGCAGGGAGAGAGAATGTGTTGGTTTTGCCAGCATAAGAGAGGCATCTTCTTTCATATGATTTTTCAATACCTAAATGTGTGAATGTATTGAGGAAGCATTTGGGACAGAATATGCTGGTTGCTGTGGATTCAAGAGCAGTTGACATATAAAATAGTTCTTTGGAAATCAAGAGCCCTAATGGGAGAACTCTCAAAGCATAAGCAGATGCTTTTTGACCTTTAATAGTATTGTCCCTTAAATTGATAATGGCCCACTGGAAAGACGGTTCACACTTGTATTCTAATAGATGATGGAATCTGATTTGCCTCACATACAAATATGAGGCTGTTGCATCAGTGGCTTCATTTGTTAAGGAATGGGAACCTATTATGCATTATGCGATGAGACCACAAATTGTTGACTGACATGAATGTGTTGTACTGATTATTAAAGGGCAGGTTAATGGATGTGAGTGTTATGGGTTGTATGTTATTTTCTTTTTTGTATTATGAAAGTTTAATAAAGATATGTGAACTTAAAATATTCAGTGGTGAAGAAAGATAGAGCTGAGGCAGAAAAGAAAATGGGAAGATACTAGAGAGAGAGCCAAAAAAGGGAGAGATGAGGCAAGAGAATGGGAAGGACCAGGATCGTACCTAGCCCTGTGTGAGCGGTGTGGCTACACAGGGCGCAAACGCTTAAGGTGTGCATTTTAGCTATCTGTCGTTGCCTGACGCCGCCAGTTTTTCTTCTTTCAGCAGCAGCAGGCAACAACAGACAGCTAAAATGTGCCCCTTAAGCCTTCTCGCCGGCATGCTAAGGGGCGCCTCTTCTCTCCTGCCACGGGGGGGGGGGGGGGGGGCGAGACGTGTGCCCGATGTGCAAGTCACACAGGGCGTGATTTATACTCGGTATGGCCCTAGGAAGGATGCTGAGCTATAAAAACAAGTCAGAGGCAGCAAAGATTATATTTTCTTGTGTGATAGAATAGTAATACATCAGCAATTAAAATGTCCTGTGATTCAGTTAAAGGTTCTGGGTCCTAGACCTATGGGTCACATGGTATTACATCTTAGGAACAACTGGATTTTGTCAGCTGATTTAGTTTTTTCGGTACACAAATAATTCTCTTTCATGTGAGGCATGATTTTCAACCTAAGACATTTTAAAATGGTAGAACTATAATCTCAGTTGCCCATCTAATGCAACTCTACTGTCAAGATAGAGACAAAAACAAAATGCATGGGTGAAAAATGAATTACAGGTTACTATGAGAGCCCTTTGCATATGAGCACATGTTTTCTGGTGGTTCAGGAACATTCTATGCATGGTCATGAGTGCATGGTCTAAGCCTATATTATATGTGAGCACAATAGGTGAGAATGTACCAGGGCTACACTGGAGCATGACAGATATGGCTTCAAAATCCCTGCTGTACCATTCAACCCTTAAAAATTGTGGAGTAACACCTTCCCACAGCTACAAAGATCGTTCCTGCAACATTTATGTAACCTGCAATATCATCTGTATGAAACCTGTGAAACTGAACAATAAAGTTGTTCTTTCCTCAGGATTTAAACAGCATACCGCTGATCCTCTCACTCCAGAAAAAATGATGTCTCAAAACAATGCCTCATTCTTGGATCCACTACTATGGGAAATGCTGAGCCATAAAGAACTCATAAAATTCAGCTATCAGCCACAAAACAGATGTAAGCAGATCTGGAAAGTCTAACAATTCAAGTTACACTTTTACAACAAAATCTGAGGGCTTTAGACATTTAGGGCCTGATTTTTAAAAAGGCATTTACATGGTTTACAGCCTGGTAAACCATGTAAATGCCTTAAATGGGGATATTCAATGGCACTTACATGGTCAGTGCCATTGAATATCGCCTTCTAAGTCCCCTATGTACCCTGATGATATTCGGATAGCATCAAGGGGTGTTCTGGGGCAGAGCGAAGGTGGAGACTGTCGCTAACCGGGCAGCAGCGATATTGCAGGCTGCCCAGTTAGCGACCTGTGCTTAAAAGATAGGCGATCACTGTGATCACTGGATATTCAATGCCGTTGCCGTGGCATTGAATATCTAGGTTAGAGGTCAGTGGGAAGGGCTATGCACTGACGAAGAGCATAGCCCTTTGGAAGTTCGCACCGCTCATTATTAGGCCCTTAATGACCAAACTGGAAGAAGCATCAAAGCAAATTAACCATAATTTAACGACTATCAAGAAATTACAATCAGATGTGAAAGACTTAACTAATCGCAGTAAGAGAAGTAACATATAACATATACTCAAGGTAACAATATGTTAGCTTTCTTGGAAGAATATATTCTATGCATTCTAAACGTATTGTTTTTCTCAAAACTGCTAAAACTACAGTCTAGAGGGCCTGTTAGACTTCTCACATGAACAACCAAGCTACTTCACCTCAGCCAGTTGTAGCTGATGTTCTTTGGTATCTGAAAGCACTTGAAGTTCTGGCAGCTGCAAAAGTAAAATCTCTGCCATTGTACAAAAGTAAGGAGATTGTTTCTTTTCTTGCTAAAATTATGGTTGCTAAAAGGAAGCAGTTTCAGGGATGCAACCTCAGCTTAGATAAAAAAGTGCAAGATGTGATCTTTTATATCTTGTACAAATGCAACTAATATTTGATAATAAAACCTCTGTGTTCACAGATCCTGTGGGCTTATAAGACTTCTTAGTACACACAAAATAACCTGAGGAACAGGCTCACACTCAAGCCACTTTTTTTTCTGATAACTTCATAATGGGAATTGATCACAAATAATTATTATGCTAAATATGCACCATCTTAATGTAATCAGTGTGAAAGTTATACTACCGTCAAACTTTGCCACTTATATATTAGCAGGAGATTTTTATCTGATTTGCTTAAGTCCTAGGGAAGACATCCTATTCAATTATGACAAACTTTCCAGCTGACACCATTTCCATTACTTTGCCTGGTTTGAAACTAGGGAAGGGTGATCCTATGCCTGTGATCCTGATAATCTTTATTTGCACATTCTCATAACACAGGTACACTAAAAAAAATTTTTTTTAAACTGCCTCTAATGTTTCGATTGATTTTTACGTTTTTTGGTGCGCTGAATCCAAATCTGGTAACCAATTTGCTCCATCACGTACAGATTTTTTGCTACATTGGGTTAGCAGTTTGAGGTGAACGTTTCAGATTGAGTGCGATCGAGATAAAAGTTTCTTGGATGAATTCTTTATACTAATTGTTTAGTAGTTATTCAAATAAGAATAAAGAAAATTGTAACAAGGCAGCACATAAGAATAGAGTAATGTCAACAAAACACACTGTGATGGTAGCAAAATTGTCTGCACTTAAAACAGCCACATACATGTGCACAAACATTGAGCATATAAGAGCGAGGTTAGACACAAAGCAAAGCAAAGAAATGTGCAAAAAATGTTGTACAGGTATGTATGTAAGAATAGAAAACGCAAACCGCACCATTGCAATACATGAAGACAAACACCCGATGGTGTGAAAATAAAATTCTAATAAATGAGATCCGACACTGTGGTAATAACTAGCAAATTTTTATTTCAAAGTTTAGTAAAAACACGATATTTGTCAACACAGTTTAGATTTTAAAGTCATTCTTGGGTCAATCAATCTCCTGGTGGGCCCGTTTCTTCTTCCCCCGAATGCTTCTCTTGGTGCGCTGCTTGGCGTATTTTTCATCTGGGGTTTCCCGCAGCAGCAACCAGCAGAAATCAGCCATCATAGTGGTGTTCCATCTTCCTTGGTACCTTCTCTCTGCGTCCTTGATGTCCTGTTGAAACCTTTCACCTTGTTCTTCACTGTACGCCCCCAAGTTTTCGGGAAAGTAGTTCACATGGGAGTGCAAGAAATGGACTTTCAGGCTCATGTTACAGCCTTGTTCTTTGAAGGCATTGAGCATCCTGGCAACAATATCCTTATAGTTCTCATCCCGCCTGTTCCCCAAGAATTTGAGAACAACATCCTTGAAGGAATCCCAGGCTTCTTTTTCCTTCTCAGACATCGTTTCAGCAAATGCACCATCTGAAATGAGTTTCCTTATATCAGGGCCAACAAACACTCCTTCCTTTAGCTTTGCTTCAGAAAGTCGGGGGAACTTTAAGCAAAGGTACCGAAAGCACTCACCATCTTTTGGAAGGGACTTGATGAATTGCTTAATGAGACCCAACTTAATGTGGAGAGGTGGTAATAGAATTTTATCACGAGGTACCAAGCTCTCATGAAGAACATTTTTCTCACCGGGTCTCAAATACTCCCGAATTGGCCAGTCTTTTTTCCACCAGTTTAGGTCGCGGGCCCGGCTATCCCACAAGCAAAGGAAGCAGGGATATTTGGTGAAACCGGATTGCTGCCCTAATAGCATGGATAGAATTTTAAAGTCTCCACAAATCATCCACTTATGCTCATCATAACGAATCTTCTGAAGAATCAGGGCCAAATTCTCGTATTTTTCTTGGAGAATAACAGAGTGAGCAATAGGAACTGAAGCGAATGTGTTGCCATTATGAAGAACACCTTTTATGCTGTCTTTTGACGAATCAATGAACAGCCGCCATTCAGCAGGATCATACTTGAGTTTAAACTTTTCCATCACTCCGTATATATCGTTGCAAAATACCAAATCTTCCTCTTTGCTGAAATACTTCAAAAATTGTGTCTCGCGGTTGCGGTACCAATAAAAAGTTGTTCCTGGTGACAATAGATTTTTCTGTTTAAGCCGAGAACCTAGCAGTTGGGCAGCATCTTTTGGGAGTCCTAAATCCCGGACTAAATCATTCAATTCAGCTTGAGAGAAAAGTTCAGGTTTCGGATCTGGTTCAGTTTCAAACTCGGAAGTACTGGACTCATCGGGATAAGCCATCTGATGAGTCTCATCATGATCAGAACCGTCCACACAAATATGATCCAAAGATTTTGGTGGTTCAGGCACAGGTACTTCGTTGCTATGAGGCATAGGCCTAATTGCTGAGGGAAGGTTGGGGTAACTTATTACGTTCTTATTTTTTAAGTTGTATCCCTTCACAATGCAAGAGCAAAAATAGCAGTCACTGCTGTGGTCTCTTTGTTCACGCCACATCATAGGTATTCCGAAACGAAATGCTTGTTTTTTACCTTTCATCCATAAGCGTAGATCTTCCTCACATGTCTTGCACACTTTGTGAGAAGCCCACGGTTTGTCTTGATCGCCTAACTTCAAACCGAAATAGGCGAAATATACTTTTTTAATAAATGCAGAAATGTTCCTCTGCCGCTTTTTCACGGTATATTCCCCACAAATAAAACAAAAACTGTCCGGAGAGTTGACGCAACCTCTGGCTCTGTGAGCCATCACAAATACACAGCACTGCAAACTACAACTGTAGTGAACCACTTCGGAATAAAGCTGGATTACGACTGAGCAAACAAAAGGTAATAATGAACTTGCAAGAAACTGAATTTGACAGGAACGTTCATGTCGCAACCACCGTGTTTGAGCGAGCGAACGAGGCGAGGCGAACAGGAAAGAACATGCGCCAGCGCGAGTACTGGATTTAGCCCCCCGCCTCCCAATTGTCCTGTTAATGTATAAAATGAATACAAAACACTCTAAAATATCATGAGGGAGTGTTTCTAGTTAGTTAACCATTACAACCTCTATTTTGGGCCAAGAAAATAAACTGCAGTCGGCTAAAAAGAAATTATGTGAACATTCCTTATATGGGTAAGAAATCTAATTTTGCAAGAAAACGTGACGTGATGGAACATTTTGGCTATTTTTCCTGGATTCAGCACCCCAAAATCTATAGGAATCAGTTGCAAAACTGGAGGCAGTTTTTTGGTAGTGTACCTGTGTAATCTACTGGAACAGAAGAGGGCCTACTTGGATTCCTCATATGACATCTGCACAGCAACTCTATTCTGGCCTCTTGGAATTAGGCCTACCGATATTTTCAAGCATTGAGAATTCTTACAGTAGCAACAATCTGTATATAAATAGAAGACTTTTATGAGTTAATCGCGTCTTGTAAGACTCATGGATGCTAAAAGACAATGGGCCCAATTTTGATTTGGGCGGTGCTATTGCCACATCAATGCGTAGCCTGCCCCCCTCCTGCCAAACTCAGATTTTCCATGTCGAGATCATATGTGGCCCTGGCATCGAAAATCCAGGTATCGCCGCACAGCTAGCAGGCTGCAGGAGCTACCCATGTAGCACAAATTTTGGATGCTACACGGATAGCCCTGGCGCCTTACAGATAGGCAACGGTTTCCCTTGCTTATCTTTAAAGCACAGAGCGCTAACCATGCAGCATCAAAAATCGGTGCTACATCGGTAGCACCATGGCCTGCCTCCGCACTGCCACACCCTGCCACGCCCCGATGCTAACCGCATAAGGGACAAACCAGGGAATTTTTGAAGGCACTATCCATGTAGGTGACTTTGAAAATTCCCTGTTAAGGTTAGCATTGAAGGGTTCAAATCCGGTAGTAGGGGATGTTCAGAAGCACTAAATATCCCGCTGGCTGTAGTTTAACTGGATAGCAGGTCTACTAAGCAGTTAAACCGTTTTGAAAATGCCCCCAGAATCAGTGGATATCTTTAAAGCAATAGGATAAAATCAAAATAAACATAACTATCTCTTATATCTCAACAAACAAGGGTGACCTACACGCAGCGGTGGGTACACCCCTAAACAAAGGCATGGGGAGGAATGACCTGCATGGAGCGCCAGGTGCATCTATTCTTGTCGCTTTGCTGGGCAGGCTAGATGGACCATGCTGGTCTTTATCTGCTGTCATATACTATGTTACTATGTTACTATATTAGTCTTCTTTATGCACAGGCCCTATCTCTTCTCAAGACTCTTCTACATAATATATAATGATCTGAGAGCTGTATGTGCACTGTAACCTCTGGCTTTGCTTTAAAACTCTCACCATGAGACTGATTCGCAGATAAGCTCTACCCCAGAATATGCCTTTATGTAGCAGCTCTTGTACTATGTGTGTTTCTTTGCGCTCATTTCTAGATCTGGCATTTTTCTGAGTATGAGTTCTTCATCAGACTTTATACAAAGTAGTTTACATCTATATTAACATCAAGATATTGCTTAATTGATAAGCTTAATGCTGATAACAAAGTCTCATACTGATTACATCATATCATATTGACTGACTTCATTTGTATTGCCACAGCCGATGCAAGGTGGCAAGTTTAATTTATTTTTATGATCCTTGGATATTCTTATCATCGTTGCATGTCATCTAAGTGGGAGACGTCTCTTTCAGAAAGCTCCTGATTTCATTATTATGGTAGATACTGATTGGTAACAACCTTTAGGAGGTTGGCAGATTCACATACCATCATATTTGAATCTTTATATATGCAACAAAGGTAGTTAAGCACGTCTCTTTTTGCCCCACTGGATATAAGGCTATTTATATCTACTAAAACTGGTTAAGAACTTTGTGACTGGATAATATATTTTTTTTCTAAATAAGTGAAGGATTATATTACTTTTTTTCCGCACTAGTTAATGTGCCTGATTTCAACAGAAAATTTGCCAACTCTTCTGCCTTATTCTGATTTGGTCACAGGTCAGCTGATCCTTTGTGTTACCTGATTAACCTAGGAATGTGGTTTCTTCTGACATTCTATCTGATTTGTGACTTGGTCATATTATATCATGGACATACTAATGGTGTTAGACTCAAGATTCTCAGAACACTGAGACCTCACAATATTATTTTTGTAAGCTTGTGGTATGTTTTGAAGTATTAAAATGTGTGCATTTTATGATTGTGTGTACCCAAGGTGATAATCTGAACTTCACTATTCTTAAGGGTGGTTCTTATGGAGAGAAAGTCTTTTATTACAACATTACGGGAAAACACCTTGTTGTATGGGGTGGGTTGTATGCCATCTTATATGCAGCTTTTGGCAATCTCTGTGGCAGTTAGTGTGGAGTTTTTAACATGACCTCATTTTTAGCAAGTGGTAACAATTCCTATGGCAGATTTAACACTATTGAGCAGAGTAGTAAACATGCCTCTAAATAAGAACCGTTTTTATGCATCTGTCTTTGGTTCATTCAGATGATTGTCTTTCAGTCTGCTATTTTCCACCACAGCATGCTTAAAGGAATTCTTCATGGAGCTGGTTGTGATGTGACAGTGGTCCAACATGTAGACCACCATTTTGTTGGAAAGCAGAAGTTAGGTCATATCTGTCAATCTGAAATACCAAGGTGCTCTGTAATGTGCTTATCTGCATGAAACTGTGCACAAGGAATTACTGAACAATATTCCTGGAATTGCTTCAGTGCTAACAGCCCATTTTCACTGTTGCTGTGTTGTTTTTTCTGGTAGGAAGGACAGGGAAGATATGAGTAGCAGCTTCACTTTCATTGTTCTAATAATCCAATCCATAGAAAATAAAAATACAAAAACCCCCACTATATAATAAACATAGAAACATGACGACAGAAAAAGACCACATGGCTCATCCAGTTTCTCCTTCCATATCAACCACTACAACAGTCCCCTTTCATCTTATAGAGATCCTCTGTAGTTGTCTCATGCTTCTTTGAATTCAGATACTGTCCTCATCTCTACCACCTCCACTGGGAGACTATTCCAGGGATCCACCACTCTTTCCGTAAAGAAATATTTCCGCATATCACTTCTGAATCTATCCCCTTTCATCCTCATCCCAGAACTTGCTTTCAATTGAAAGAGGCTCTCCCCCTGTGATTTATGCCTCGGAGCCATTTAAATGTCGCAATCATATCACCTCTATGCCACCTCTCCTCTAAGGTGTACATATTAAGATCCTTAAGTCTGTCCTCATATACTTTATAATGAGGACCACTAACCATTTTAGTAGCCACCTTCTGTACTGACTCCAGCCTGTTTATATCCTTTTGAAGGTGCGGTCTCCAGAATTGTACACAATACTCCAAATGAAGTTGCACCAAAGACTTATACAGAGGCACTATCACCTCCTTTCTTCTGCTGGCCATTCCTCTCCCTATGCACCCAAGCATCCTTCTAGCTTTTGATGTCTCCTTTTCTACCAATTCAGCTACTTTAAGATCATTAGACACAACCACGCCTAGGTCCCGCTCTTCTTTAGTGGACAAAAGTACTTCACCCCTATACTATATTGCTCCGTTGGATTGCTGCAGCCCAAATGCATGATCTTGCATTTTTTTAACATTAAATCTCAGCTATCAAATTGTGGACCATTCTTTAAACTTAGCTAGATCCCTCCTCATGTTATCTACAGCTTCCTGGGTGTCTACTGTATTGCAGATTTTGGTACCATCTGCAAAGAGGCAAACCTTACCTGACAATCCTTCAGCTATATCACTTACAAAGATGTTAAAAAGAATCGGACCAAGGATAGATCCCTGGGGCACACCACTGGTAACCTCCTCCTCAGAGTGAGCTCCATTTACCTGTACCCTTTGTTGCCTCCCACTCAACCAATTTCTAACCCAAGCAGTAACTTTATGGTCCATCCCTTGCGTGCTCAGTTTGTTTATAAGTAGCCTGTGAGGAACAGTGCCAAAGGCTTTACTGAAATATAAATACAATACAATTACAGCTTGTTGTTTGTACCGTGTGTCACTCACAGACGCCATTTGAAGGATCACTACCGCCTTGCTATTTTTCGGACGACTGTAATATTACACACGTGTCCTTTGAAGTTCCAAGTTACTACCCTTTCAATTTCACACCTCTATCTTCATTCTGGACTGAGAAAAAACACGTGGGGCATTACTTTCTGAGCAACCCTCGTATGTTTGTGTCCCTCTGTGTTGAGAATGAGCAGTAGGGTCATAAAACAAGCTCCCTATTTTTTCTTGGCATACAACAAACTTTCTAGCCTAGAAAACTTACTGAACTAAATAATCTTGGCATTTTTTGTTGTTTCAACATATTGAATTCATAAGCAGACAAAATGGTGTTTGGTTTCAGCAAAGTACATTGTAAGCCCGCAGTAATAATAATAGTGCCTGTTGCTTGTTGGAGGGTTTGTGACTGCCTTCAGTACCTAAGGCATGCAACATTCCAGACTTGTCAGTGTTCTTAAATGTGTCATGTACCCAGAGACATTAATGAAGCATAAGGGTATCTCCATCCAACTCAGTTGGAGCCAGCAGGAAATGAATCTGTCTGTCTGTAATCTTTGCAGGCATCCTTATCTTAGCAAAGATTACAGAACCAATTGTAGTTAACAGACTCCAACAATATCTTGAAGATTATGATTTATTAGACTACTGTCAATCTGGTTTCTGACAACAGCATAGCAAAGTTCTTACTAGCAACTATCTTAAACAAACTTTGTGTTCATATGGATAGAGGTGATTCTGCAATTCTCATGCAATTAGATTTATCCTCATCATGTGATATAAATAGCCATGTTCTCCTCCTTGAAACATTAAGCAAAATAGGCCTAAATGGTAAAGTGTTAAATTGCTTCAAGTATTTCTTGAAAAACAGATCTGTAAGAGTATACTGGAGAAATGAGCTGTAAGAACCCTGGTCACTAACCTCTGGTGTGCCACAGGGATCCCCTTTGTCACTGATTCTGTTCAATGTATCCCTAAGCCCCTTGGGAAATATCTCAGAGACCGAGAATCCATGACAACCTTCTACTCTTACGTAGACGACATTATAGTATTGCTTTCTGTCAATACCTCAACAGGCACATTTCATACATTTCTATCTCACCACTTCAGTCTGATCTACAATTGTATTTTAACACACAAATTGAAAATTAACCCTGAAAAGACTAAATTACTATGGGTTAACTCTAATGGGAAGAACATCCTTGGAGGGAGGTGTGGCCTAGTGGTTGGGGCAAGTTACTTCAGGCCAGAAAGTTGAGGGTTCAAATCCCACTAGAAATCTCAATAGAGGACAGCAACCTTGGGCTGGAAGGACTGGAGTTTCTAATCTCACAGGTGCTCCTTGTAGTCTTGGGCAAGCCACTTAACCCTCCATTGCCCATGTTCTCTGTAAAATAGTTATCTCCAAGTTATAATGCATTGTTCAATGTAAACCACCTTGATATTATGAAAGGCAGTATATAAGAAATGTTAAATAAATTCTCAAGGAATCCCCAAAAACTGAGAGGTATCAAAGTAAAATGTAGTACTAAAATCAAACTACTAGGCATTCTCATTGATACAAACCTCACTATCCAGAAAAGCTCTTCCACACCATGAGACTCTTATGTCTAATCAGATTTCTTCATCATAGACCACCTTCATAAAATAAGCCAAATAATTATCATCCCCAATCTAGATTATTGCAGTATATTCTATCTTGGATTGGCTAAAGAGTAGATTATGTGAGTACAAACCTCCCAAATTACAGCAGCCAAACTGAATGTTTCACCCTACCTTGAAAAGCTTCATTGGCTTTCAATCCAACAAACAACAATTAGCAAGACAACCCTGTGTATTGAAAAGATTCTCACATATCAGGATGACCTAGAGGAAAATTGAGCAAAACAGAAAGCATCTTCTTGATTGAGGGATGTAACATCAAGGAACTTGAACAGGAAGGTATATATAAATATCTAGGAGTAAAGGAAGGAATGACAATCAAAAAGAAATTACTGAGAGAAAAGATCAGTAAGAGATCAAAATCATTATTGAAAAGTGCTTTTAACATCATGGAACAAGATACAAGCCATTAATATTCTGGAGATTCATGTACTCTCATGCAGCTTTGGGACTGTAGACAAGCCTCTTAAAGATCTTGAAAAACTGGATATATGAACATAATTTATAAGAACCAGCATATTCCAAGACTATACATTCCTATAACTGAAGGAGGACTGGGCTTCATAGAAATTGATTATACTGTACTGTACATACATGGCTACTATCATCAAATCCTAATACACAAAAAGTGTTGAAATTTTAAAGTAAATATCCAGAATCTGTCTCTATCATCGAAGTTGGTCAAGTGTTCCAGTGATTAGAAGGAATGAGTGAGAATCCATAAGCACACACAGAGAAGGAAACAACAGAATTTTCCCATCTCCGCTATGGATCTTTGCAGCTCCTTCAGAGTTATCCTTGATGTCTTTGCAGCCCTCCTTGCCTGGTCTGTGAGTTTTGGTGGGCGGCCTTCTCTTGTCAGATTTGTAGTGGTGCCATATTCTTTCTATTTTGTTATAATGGATTTAATGGTGCCCATAATGGATTTAATGGTGCTCCGTGGGATATTCAGAATTTGGGATATTGTTTTATAACGCAACCCTGCTCAATATGTCTCCACATCTTTGTCTCTGACCTGTTTGGGGTGCTCCTAGGTCTTCATGTTGCTTGCTTAGTGGTGTTGCAGAGTCAGGGGCCTTTCAGAACAGGTATATTTATACAAGCATCATGTAACAGATCATGTGACACTGATTGCACCCAGGTGGACCCTAATCAACTACTTATGTGACTTCTGAGGTTAATTGGTTGGACCAGATCTTATTTAGGGGTTTCATAGCAAAAGGGATGAATACATATGCACTCACACCTTTTCAGTTTTTACTTGTTTTTTTATATATACAAGGTATTTTATTGTCATTTCACTTCACCAATTTGGGCTATATTGTTAGGTCCATTACCTAACATACAAATGAACCTCAATTTTCATTCCAGATTTACGTAATGCGACAAAACAGGACAAAAAAAAGGGGATGAATACTTTTGCAAGGTACTGTAAACATAGACGTAGTATAAAATGGGGGGCACAGTCATCTACCCACATAGGGCCCCCATGCTCTCTCCTATCAGGAGGAGCTCTGAGAGAACATTAGATGGAGGTGATGAATCCCAAACAGCCCATTAGAAAAGCACCCCAGTTGCTATGGAATCAACATCCCACCAAGAGCAGGGAAGATCAAAAGAACTTACAGATCCATGGATTGCTTCTCCTTCTGGGCAAGGGGACCAGGTAGGGGACTCAGATAAGTGAATGCCACCACTGGAGATCCACATTCAGTGATAAAAATAACATGCATCTGCTCAGAGCTGGTAGACCTCAACTTCATTCTCTCTCTGTCAGGGTAAGGAGCCATATGTCCACAGGAACATGACCCATGTTTCTGTGGGAAAATTCATGTATACACTGTTATATGCCCCCATATAGAGGGCATGGGTTAGACGGCTCTTATGCTATCACACTGTCATGTTGCCAGTAAGTGGATTGCCTAATTTGCATGCCCCTCCTCCCACCTGTACTCTGCTGGCTTCAACTCTGACACCTCGAGTGCACACAACACCAGAAGCCCCCTGACAACTAGCAACTGTTTAAGCTGACATTAACAGCAGACCATGAGGACAATTGTTGATGTGTCTGTGGATGTTTACCCACTGTCCTATCAGGTTCACCCCTGACCTGCAGGCTCTGGGTTTGTGGTAGTCAGGCTGTCATGGTAGACTGCCCTGTCAGCTGCACCATGAAGCCCTTTCAAAAAGGTGGCCTAGGCAGGCACCTTGGTATTCAGCTCACATCTCCAATTGCCCCAGTATTATTGTTATGTGTCTGCACTGCTTCTACTCTTCATAATTCTGAACACTCACAACTGAACTGCGCAGTTAGTGCACAGGAGTATGACGAGTGCATCTAGTGCCTGGTCAGAGACGGGCATTAGCTGTACCTGCACTAGCAGCATGATTGTGTAGCTAGTGTGGGACTGTCGTGCCTGCCCCAGATGTGTATCCTGACTCCTCCCTTTCTCCACCTAGTCCTTACCTTAACCCCACCTATTCACATGTTATTCTGGTAGCATGGGATTTTTAGGGGCATGTTTACTAAAAGCCGTACAATTGCGTGCCGCACAATAGCGCACGGAAACGCGGCACTCAAACGCTCAGAAACGCTCTTAAACGCCCCGCACAAGTGCGCGTGGGCCCCGCACAATTGCGCGCCGCACTAACGTGCCCCGCACAAGTACCCGGCCCGCAAATGTCCGATAGAGGCGTGGAAAGGCATTCTGAGGGCGGAGGAAGGCTCCCGAGGGGCGGAGAGACGGGGTCAATGGGCGGGGAAGGGGAGGGGAAAGGCTCCCCGCACAGTATCGGGGACGAATTTGCAGGTTAAAAATAGCGCGAGTGAAACACTCACGGTAGAGGGCATTTAAAGGGAAGAGAAACCATTTCCGTCAGCAATGTACAGGGAAACCGGGGAAACCTGCAAAACGTGAGCAGTGTGATACATGTGCACAGAACAAAAGTGCAAATAAAGATAGAAAAAGACCCAAACAAACATATTAAAAATAGGAAGTCAGCTGGGGAACCCTGATATTAATGGGCAAACATAAGAAACACACCCAGGAAAGCTCCAAATAAATGAAATGAAGTATGGAAGGGGCTACGGAGCGGAGACCCTTCCAAAAACCATTTCCTTTTTTCTGAGCCTTCCTGGGAGTGTTTGCTATGGTTGCCCATTAATATCACTGTTGCCCAGCTTGGTTATATTTATCCCCAGTTCGTCGTGGTCGGTTGAGGGGTTTATTTGCACTTTTGTCACCAGACAAGGTGACTGAGCCCACAGTACAAATGTGCAGAGCAGGGTTTGTGACTCCTTTGGTCAGGTTTCCCACCCCCAGGGACTGCACTATCACTGTGGCCACAGTGTGGTGCAGCAGACAGAGGCAGTACCTCTAGGACCAGAGGGTCACAGGTTCAAATCCAAGCTGGGGCTCCTGCCAACCCAGTCCCCATATTTTACCCACCACTAAACAGAGATAGTAAAGACACTCCTTTATTGCAGAGAACATAAGCATGGTTCACACACCCATTTTGTACCCAACACCGCACACACCATAACAATGGGCATTACCGACAGCCGAGTCCCCCAAATGCAGTCCTGGAGTGCCACAACTCAATCAGGTCATATGCTTTTCCAAGATACGGACATGCCAGCATGTTGGCGGTAGGGTACAGGTGGTGGAGGGGGCAGTGGCTGCTAGCCACAGAAGACAGTGGCCGAGCCATGTGCAGGCTGGCACGTCCACTGCAACATAGGCCCTGTCGGATGTACAGTCATGGACTTCCCAGGGAATTCAGCACATCTGTGGCAACACAGTGGTGCAGTGCACACAGACAGTCTGTGTCTGTGTGCACAACGGTATTGCACACAGACAGTGTGTGCAGGAGCAAAAGGTCACAGGTTCAAAGCCCAGCTGGGGCTACTGCCAATCCTGTCCACATATTTTCCCCACAACTAAACCATGTTAGTAAGGGCAATCCTTTATTGCTGGGGATATACGCATTGGTCATACGCCTATCTTTTACACCACCAAGCACAGACACCATGACCAGGGGCATTACCTAGAGCAGAGTCTCACAAATGCAGTCCTGGAGGACCACACACCATTCAGGTTCCATTCTGCCACTCATACAAATAACCGTGCTGTATATCTATGCACCACCCTCATGGCATGTAGAGTAGCTCATGCATATTCATGAGGGACAGCAGGAAACCCCAACCAGTGTATTGCAAACCTGGACTGGATTTGGGAACCTCTGCCGTACAGCAGCAGCCAACAGGGACAGACACACCCACACCCACACCCACAGGCCCCATTGGCCAATGCCTCCTGGTGAGGCAGGACATTGGGCCCTGCGTGCATCTCCAAATACCAGCACTTGCATACCTTAGCAATGTCACCCTACACCAGGGTATATGGTACACAGCTCTCAAACGTTTGCTATGAGTACTGGCAGATAGATATCCCTACGTTACGCACAGTCTGCTCTATGAGCTCCATCATAATAATCTATCTGATGTCTGCGGTGTGTGCGTCAGGTCTGGCCCCTGACAGTGTTTACCACCCTAGGGAGGGACCCCCAACGGTATTGCATACCATACCCATGCCTGTACTGTGCCCAGGACTGGTGTGGTGGGCAAGGATTCTGAACCCCTCTATAGTAGCACAATGCAGGCATATGTGTTGGAGTGTGTGTCTGTCTATACAGTGTGTGTTGGCTTCAAACACTGTCCACAGTTTTGGCCTGATGATGTGCATAATGAGCAGCAAGGTACCATGGGTATAGCTCAGACAGGGTGGGCTGGCCAGGATGCATCTGCACAGGGCATAGGTCACTGGCAGGGACATTGTAGTGGCCGTCCTCCACCTCCACAGACAGGGTGACCTCTGTATGTGCTGCTGGGCTTTCACTCCACTCTGACTGTGCAGTGATGGCAGCATGGCTAGGCACCCCCATAGTGCTTCATAGCATTTTCCTCATGTGATATATATGGGTCACCTGTTGGGGCCTAGTCACTGATGTATCTGCTTGTGTGTGCTGCCATCCCAGTTGTGGGTGCATGCATTTCCAGTGGGACTAACCAGCAGACTGTTCACAGCTGGTATGTGCCCTGCTGGAGTACCTTGCAGTGTGCAGTGGCTGATGGCTTGATGCAGGGGAATATCAGATAGTGGTGGGGTGCATCTTAGCATATCCAGGCCTACTGTCTGTCTGATATTGTGGCCTGGGTGTGTGTGTGTGGGACTGCCCTGTAGGGTGTCTGTTCCCCAACAGGACTGGGGTTGATGGTCCACTCAACTGCCATCATTGCAAGGGAGGGGGGGGGGGGTGTGTGTATGATGGGGATCTGTTGATGGGAGACCCTGCCTGTTTGCCACCCTCAGCTGGGGGGGGGGGGGTGTGTTGGTGGTACATAGCCCACCTAGGGGTCTTTGGGGGTTCCCCTGACTGAGACAGACAGAGATATCCAAGGTGTTCCTGCAGAAACTACCTATCTCACAGATTATGACTGTTTTGGAGCTCTGCCATGGCCTCTCTCAGCCATGGAGGGTGCTGTGGACCTGGTCCAGGGCGCCTCATCGCACACTCAGGGTGAGCACAGTTCCCGCACAGTGTGACTGTGTGTAGCTACTCTGTGCAAATTAAACACCCGGTCAGTACCTCCTACCAGGCCAAGGTGCTGTGTGGGTGCACACGGACACGTCCCCCTACCAGGCCGGGGAGCTGTTGGGGTGCATTCCCCATCTTGTGTTCATCTGTGGACAGCTGATTTGCATGTGCAGTGCATCATGGGTGTGGGTGGCCTAACCCTATCCTGGTTCCCACAGCAGACTGTCTGTGTGGTGACATGCAGGCTCTCTGCAGCCAGCCAGGGGCTTGCTGGCAGCTATATAGCTGTAGCCCAATGGTTACTTCACTGCCTGTGGAGCCAGCGGTAATGGGTTTGAGCCCACAGTGGGGTTATTTGATAGGGTTGTCCAAAGCTTTTTTTAGATTTAATGTACATATGTTGCTGCCATCAAACACACCCTCAGTGTACTGTACCCATAAGGTGCCTCTGAGGGTGCTTTATAGGGCACCCTATAGGGCACCTTATGGTTGCCGTCCATATAAGGTGCACTATACATTATCCTGTGACGCAACATATATGGTGCCCTATAGGGGACATTCAAGGGTGCCTTGGCGGACAGTGAACTTTAACATGTGCCTTATGGGCCGCCTTATGTTAACACGCTTTGTGAGTGCGTTTGCTAGTAGTGATAACTGAAATAAAAATAGATTGCCCCCTACAGCACTCATCCCCATAATACACACTGCCTCAGTGAGCCTTCTTCATTGGGCACTGTGGGGGATTGAACCCCTGATCTCTGCACCATTGGTAAGTGTCTTAACCATTGTGCTGTGGCTCTGTTTCTATGCTTGGGCATCTGCGCACCGCCTTATGCTGCCCAAAATTAATATGCCTCCTAAAGCACTTTTACCCATTACAGTTAATGCCTTAGCCAGCCCTTTTTGTTGTGCACAATGGGGAATTGAACCCATGGCAGCTGCACCCACAGTCAGTGTCTTAACCATTGTACTATGGCTCTGCTCCTTTGTGTGTGCACATCAGGACGCCACTTAGCCTTCCCACGCACTATTTGCACGGCGCACAATAGCGCCCCGCGCAAATGTACGATCGCTTACTCCCGTTTTTTTTCTTTTCTCTGCCTGAACCGCCCACTCCTTATATGGCACAGGCACACTACCGTGGCCCCGCACATTAGGAATGTTTAGTAAACAGACCCCTTAGTGTGCTCACCTTTGGGCCTTGTGCTCCCTGCACTACTGGCTACCACACTTTAGTAAACATGCCCCTTAGAGAGTTACTTTAAAGTCCATCTAATTGCTGAATGACTTATGATCTATTTCAACAAAAGTATTCATTCACTTCTCTGTTTTCTTGCCTTCCAGTCTCCTGTTCTGCAACTATAATTACTGACGCTACAAGGTTTTGCATCTATAATTTCTGATACTCCATTGTAATTACTAGTCCACTATTTCCATCTAGAATGTTCTTGACACTTCCATGTAATCCACTCTGAGCTCTATTCATAGTAGGATTGATACATAGTATAAGAAACTAACTAGTAAATTAAATCAAATTAAATTACTTATTGGGACAAAATTATTAAAGTGCAGTGGAAGAGATTGACTTCTCTCTCGGCTTGAATGATATGAAGGAATTTCTATAAGCTTTGATAAAAGTAGGACTAGGCTGGCGTTTGTTCGGTCTGAAAGGTAAATAAAATTATTCAGTCTTCAGGCTGTGAGGATGTCTGGTTTCTTATACTATTAGTCCCAGAGTATATCTCCCTTTTTCATCTTGAAAACTGTCTTTTAAAGTTAATCATGCTAAACGTTTTGTATATGCTTGCCTGACAATAAATAGGGGTGGAAAGTGCTGGAAGAAACAAAATACTGTTTTGTTATGACAGGAACAAGAAACTGCTTCTTTGTTTGGCTTATCCCTTTGCATGGTTTTCAGTTTTCACCTTTTTGTAGCACAGAGAGAGAAAATCTCCTGTTGTGGGTTGCTTTATGCAAGGTTTTACTTCAAATTGCAGCCACCGAGTTAAGGTGAAGATTGGATTGTTTGATATTAATATTGAATGCAAATATTTCTATTCACAGATGAAGAACCAGTAGCAGGACCCTCAGAAAACACCCCAAACAGGAACAGAAGCGAGGGGCATCTTGAACAATTTTCAGAAGACTGTATTCGTGAGGACCTAGCTAAGCTTAAAGTTGACAAAGTGATGGGATACACCCGAGAATACTGAGGGAAGTTAGGGACATTCTAGCAGCTCCACTGATTACCCTTTTCAATGCCTCGTTGGAGCTGGAAGTGATGCTAGAGGACTGGAGAGTGGTACATGTGGTCCCTTTACACAAAAGCGTAAGTAAGGATGTGGTTGAAAACTATAGGCTGGTTAGTTTAACCTCAGTGGTGAATAAATTATTGGAATTTCTGCTGAAAGAGGACATAGAGAGGTTTCTGGTGTCCAATAGATTACCGGATCCGAGGCAGCATGGATTCACCAGAGGCAGGTCTTGTCAGAAAAATCTGATTGATTTCTTTGACTGGATGACTAGGGAGTTGGAGAGCCCATCGAGGGAGAGCCCTTGATGTGGTATATTTAGATTTCAGTAAAGCCTTTGACACTGTTACGCACAGGCAATTTATAAACAAACTGAGCACCCTAGGGATGGAAACTAAAGTTACTACTTGGGTTAGAACTTGGTTGAGTGGGAGGCGACAAAGGATACAGGTAAATGGAGCTCACTCTGAGGAGGAGGTGGTGTGCCATAGGGATCTGTCCTTGGTCCGATTCTTTTTGTTAGTGAAATTGCGGAAGGATTGTCGTGTAAGGTTTGCCTCTTTGCAGATGATACCAAAATCTGCATTAGAATAGACACCCAGGAAGGTGTATATAACATGAGGAGTGATCTAGCTAAGCTTGAAGAATAGAATTTGGCAGCTGAGTTTTAATGTTTAAAAATGCAAGGTCATGCATTTGTGCTTCAGCAATCTAAGGGAGTGGTAAGGTATAGGGGTGAAGTACTTCTGTCCACAAAAGAAAAGCAGGATCTAGGTGTGATTGTGTCTGATGATCTTAAAGTAGCTAAATGGGTAGAAAATGTGATGGGAAAAGCTAGAAAGATGCTTGGGTTCATATGGAGAGGAGTGGCCAGCAGAAGAAAGGAGGTGATTGTGCCTCTGTATAAGTCTTTGGTGTGAGTTCATTTGGAGTATTGTGTGCAATTCTGGAGACTTCAAAAGGATATAAATAGGTTGGAGTCGGTACAGAGGGTGGCTACTAAATTGGTTAGTGATCTTCGTTATAAAACATATGAGAACAGAGTTAAGGATGTTAATATGTACACTTTAGAGGAAAGGCAGGATAGAGGTGATATGTTTGAGACATTTAAATACCTCTGTGGCATAAATGCACAGGAGGAGAGCCCTTTCAATTGAAAGCAAGCTCAGCTATGAGGGGACATAGGATGAGGATGAAAGGGGATAGAATCAGGAGAAATATGTGAAAATATTTCTTTACGGAAAGAGTGATAGATGCATGGAATAGGTTCCCAGTGGAGGTGGTAGAGGTGGACAGGTATCTGAATTCAAAAAAGCATGGGACAACACAGTGACATAAGTGGTTAGCTAATTGGCATTGAGTCATGGGCGTGGCTGTCACAGTCTCGTTTCTTTTTTGTCACACCTCGTATCCCATCAGAATGTGGCTACAGTGTAACCCATTTCAGACTACTATGTGAAAATACTTTTTCCTTCAACATGTACAGCCTCAATCCCTCTTTCCACCTTCCTCAGATCACCCAACACTTCCAGGGTAAGAAGACATTGTTACCAAAACACCTATAGAATACCCTCCCACATCCGCAACATGAACCAATGCACCAGCTCCAGAGCCTTCTCTTACAATGCACCAATATTGTGGAACTCTCTCCCCAACGACTTAAGAGCTACAAAATTCCTCCTTCAATTCTGGAAGGATTTAAAGACATTTCTATTCATAAAATAAATAAATAAAAACATGTAATCACACCCTGCAGTTCATTACCAGAGGATTAGTAAAGGCTGTTAGTCTAGCTGGGTATAATAAATGTTTGGACAGGTTCCTGGTGAAGGTCCATAAACCATTGTTTGCGAGGACCCGGGATATGCATGGCTTACCCCATTACAAGCACTGTGGATCCTGTGTGTCTTTTGGGGAAACTGCTAGATACTTGTGCCTAGATTGGACACTGTTGGACACAGGATACTGGGCATGATGGGCCTTGATCAGACACAGTCTTCCATATCTTCAATTCTTATGTTCTTCCGTGCCACTTAGGCAATTGTCTGGTCCACCCTGTCCACTAGCAGCTCCCACTGCATGATCCACATGCACCCTCCTTTGCCACATTTGCACCATCAACATAGTGCCCTTTCATACTTGGGCACTATGTTGTTGCTGCAAGTGGATCACTACTATCACTCCCTAGGGCTCACCTGTCTGTGCAGCACATTGCAGACATTTAAATAGGCTCTCTCTCCTCAAAATGCACTCTTACCGACAGGTTTTGATATGCGTTAAGGTTCCTGACGTTAAGGTGTTGGCGTTAAGGGAGCGTGCCTTGTTCATGCCCACTCTCTGCCCACTGACCCCTGCTCTCCACCTATAGGGTGCTTTATGCCGTCGGTACCATTAACAAACACTAAGGTGACATTTAGGATGCGCTAAGGGTGCAAGTGTTAACGGCACACTTGCTCCTTTACCACCGTTTAGTAAAAATACCCCTTAGATAGATTTCCCAGATGATGCATACTTACAAGGGCAGATGTTTTTCCAGCCGTAGCAGCCCCTTTTGATAGTCCTTCAAGACATTTGGCGGTATCAAAATTGCTTCCATGCTAGCAGTGAATGTGTCTGTCTTGTGTGGTAAATGCACTTTATTTATTTAGCCAGTTTTTTATACCACCTTATCCTTCAATCAAAGTGGTCAGAACACAATTGGGGGATATATTTTAACATGAGGGGATATGAGACACATACACTAACAGGGAACATGGGCAATGGAAGGTTAAGTGGCTTGCCCAAGACCACAATGAGCACCTGTGGGACCAGAAATCCCAGTCCTTCTGGCCTAAGGTTGATGTCCTTTAGTGTGATTTGAACCCCTGACCTTCTGGCCTGGGGTAACTTGCCCCACCCACTAGGCCACTCCTCCCTCCCTCCCTTTAGGAAAAGGGCCGCTATGTGTCCTTAGAAATTAGGCTACAAATTGGCACTTTTTTGCCCTCTGAATCTAGACTACTTTTTGTAAAACTGCCCTCTTTAGTGATTTTATAAACATTAGAATAACTTGGCATAAGGTCTCACAAGTAGCCGTTTACAGATCTCCCGATATTTGCATCATATATTGGATTTTGTTATTACTATGTTTTGCTACTTGATCCCTATTTGCTGCAATTTTGCTTTAGTTTTTCATAGTTTCACATTTTGTATCCCCTTCCTATTTGTGTCTTGCTAATTAAATTGATCATTTGAACTGGTACAATATTGTTATCTTATGTAGTCCCCGCTAATATTTCTTTTAATACAAGTATATTTATTTTATTTGTTGGCTGTTCTTGCTTACTAACGTATTATAAACTGCAGTGATGACAATTGTTTGTTCTAATGGTGATGTATGAACTAATAAACTGCAAGTTATAAATTAATTTGCTTTATTCCTTATAATTTTACATATTTAAGAATTTGGCCTGCATTGTGAATAATACTTAAGTAGTGATCTAAACAAATAGGTACCAAGCAAAATAAACACACACACGAATCTTCAAAAGGTAAGTTTTAGATCTCAGGTTCCCGGGGGCCTCCTGGGATGAAATGTGTGTAAATAAGGTTTCCATCCTTAGTCTTGGCCTTTTAACTGTGAAAGGAAGCGATTTTTCAGAAACTGAAACTTGTTCTCAGCATATGTGACTGAAAGAATCAGTGAGTCTACAGTAATGTTCATTTTTTTATTATGGGAGTATCTGTAACAAAAATGGTAATTGCAAAGGAGTTGGGTTTTTTTATTTCTAGCAGATAGTCTAATTTTGGAAAGGGGAGTGGAGTTCAAATTTTGGAAGAAATTTAATAAATATCAAATCCAATATAGCAGTCTGTAGCAGTTGTTGTCAGATGAACCTTTTAGTTCATTCACTCTATCTCTGCGCCCTTGCCTACCCTGCTGTGAGGATATCTCAGTTGTCAGCTGTACAAGCTTGACCATTTACGCTCTCTAGCTCTGGTCATCACTCTTCATTTTCCTTACCACTACTCCCTGCATGAAGCATGTCTCTCTGCATCATATCCTTGACTCTGTAAGATATTGTTTTCCTTTTTGTCCTTAGGAAATGTAACATTAGTAGCCTGCTATCCAGGCAAGAAAACATGTCACCTTTCTGTAATCAAATCTGAGAGTGACATCAGTGCTGATTCGCTGCTCCATGCTGCTTGACCTTTGCTCAGAAGCTTGATTGAGCCATGACACCATTCTGTGCACGGCTGCTTTGTTCTATCCCCTTGTTTGGCCTATGGATGTTCCAGATAGATGAACATCTTAATTTTCATACTTAAGGAACTAACCCTCTCCTTTTTTTTTGTTTTTACTCTATTTTCACTCCATTTCTGCTCTCACTACTGCTCTCTGTATCTTATGCCAGGCTTTTGGTTCCTGCCATCTCAAAGGTAGTCTATTCCAAGCACTGAATACCTTCCCTATAAAGAAGTATTGGAGTGGTTGCAGGAGTGGGAACAGCACCCGTGTGGGTTTTAATCATTTCCCTTAAAAAAGTCCCCTAGTCACCTGTTGATTCCGTTTGTCTGTCTGGAATAGATTGCAAGTTCTGTGGAACAGAAACAGTCTCTTACATGCATGTGATGGTACTGCATATTCCTAGTACTGGAATATACTGTAAATGATAAATAGTAGTAAGTATTGCTGATACTTTCTCTGAACTGTCCTTGTTACAGCTTCATCGTGATCTCTTGTCTTTCACCGGATTGTTGTATGGAGCAGGGCGTACTATCAAAAATGATAGGGTGCAACAAGCTGGCTGCTATTCTGCCCTGACCACGACAAAATCACCCTGGCTCCCATTTGCTCCAACACAACTCCTCTGTTCAATCCTGGCCTATACATCTGGAACCCAACCCTACACCCCCATTATCCCAATACAATCCGCATTCTTCAAGAGAAGAAATACTGACCACACCATGCAAAATGGTGTCTGACATCTGTTCAGCATATGTGCTAGAGGTTTACAACATGCGCTCAGTCTGATTAGCATGTGCCAATTGCAGTTCTCCTGCTAGTGCATGCTTAGGGCAATAACATCTGCTATGTGGCATTGGCGTGCAATATTTCCCTTAGGAAGTATGAACGCTAGACACTGTGCACACATACCAACCAAATTCCCTTCTCCCATTCATTTCCAAACTTCTTGAACATGCAGTACTCCGCCACTACCTCAAATTCCTTTCCTCTCATGCCCTTCTTGAACCACTCCAGTCTGGTTTTCGTCCCTTTCATTCTACTAATACGGCTCTTGCCAAAGTCTCCAGTGACTTGTTCCTGGCTACATCCATAGGCCTTTACTCAGTTTTCATTCTTCTTGACCTTTCTGCTGCTTTTGATACTGTTGACCACCTCCTCCTCTTCGACACATCCTCTCTTGGTTCGACACATCCTCTCTTGCACTGTCTTGGTTCTCTTATCTCTCCAATCGCTCTTTCAGTGTTTGTTATGGTGGTTCCTCCTCTACTGCCATCCCTTTCTCAGTTGGTGTACCCCAAGGGTCTATTCTCAAATCTATCTATCTACACCTGTCATCTCTCCTTCACTCCAAACTCATATCTCTGCCTGCTTATCTGACATCGCTGTCTGGATGTTTCACCTCCGTCTGAAATATAACATTGCTGAAACTGAACTTCTTTTTTTTTTTTTAAACTTTTATTTTCATTTTGCAACAAACAAAGAAACAACACACCAAAGGAGACAAAACAATTATACAATAAAGAAAAGTAAACCCAATTACCCCCCACCCCCACGCTTCTTCTCTAGCTGATTATGTCAGCATGTGAGCGCTTCCAAACAACAGTGATTATACATCAAAACAATCAAAAGAGTATCTGCGATACAGAATAATCATGGGACAAAGATATATACAAATTTAGACAGTCAGATGAGAGCATTGAGCAGAATGTACATAGTCATGGAGCATCTTCCATTTAGACCGATGAGGAGGAGTCTGAATGGGGGAAGCAAACATACGAGGTATTTGTTCATATTTACTGTAGAGACAGACATGATTCCACCATTCATTGGGGCTCAGCTGGGAGCTATTTTTCCAGTATTTCGTAATTAGGGAAATAGCAATGCCAAGCATAAAGTCCAAAAGGAAGTAAGCCGTTTTTGGAAGAGAGGGGATCCCCGCAGCTGAGCGAAGTCCCACTATCCTCCAAGAAAGGGGCTCTTGAAAGTGCAAAATAGACTGGATACGACCCCAGACCCGACGCCAGTAATACTGTAGTGCGGGACATTCATACATAACATGAGGTAGTGAACCAATGGCCGCATGACATGTCCAACAACTATTGCCCTGAGTAGTGTTCCATTTGGCTAATCTGTCAGGAGTGTAAAAACACCGGTGGGCTAGAAAGAAGAGTGTCTGAGTGAGTGAGGCGGATCGGGAGACCCGTGTCACTCTACTCCAGACAAGGCTCCATTGCTCCGGGGTCAAAGTCACATGCAATTCTCTCCCATGCTTTCTGCGCTATAGGGGTATCCCTAGTTATAGCATTACATAAGGTTTTGTAAAAATTGGATGCTACACCCGGTGAACTACCGATAGATCGGATAGTCTCCAACCAACCTTGTGTAGGGGAGGCCGATGGCGGGAGCACCTTAGCACTCCGAAGGCAATGCTGAAGTTGCACCAACTGAAAGTAGTGTTTCGCTGGGAGACCAAATTCAATTTGCAATTCACTAAAAGTTTTCCAGCGACCTTCATGGAACAACTGACTAGGAATCCAAATGCCCCTAGTGTACCAGGGGCTCCACGCCATCGGCTTATTTTGTATTCGAAATCGAGTGTTGTACCAAAGTGGGAGCTTGTCTAACGGACAGAGTCGGGAGTCTAAAGATTGCATGAGATTATTAAAGGCACCTAAGGTGTCTAAAAGCATTGGTGGAAAGTGGGAGTCTGATGGGAGAGTCATACCAGGGAGAAAAGTAAGAGGAATCGGTTTGCAAAGGTCCTCTTCTATGTCTAGCCACACAGGTCTACTCGGTACTGGATCTTCCAGCCAACGAGCGCCTTGTTTGAGAAGAAAAGATTGATGATACTTCAGAAAATCAGGGAATCTGACACCCCCATTTTCCTTATCTGCTTGCAGCTTATGTTTCGCTATCCTAGGTGTCTTGTTTTGCCACAAGTATCTAGTCAGAAGGCCCTCTATATCTTTATATATACGTCGAGGGAAGAGACAGGGCAACATTTCTAAGATATAATTCACTTTCGGAACAATCATCATTTTTATGGTTTCTAATCGACCCCACCAGGTAAGTGTTAAAGGAGTCCAGCGGTGAGTAAGCGCCCGGACTTTAGAGGTTAAGTCTTTGGCATTAAAGGAGATAGTGTCTTCCAGAGGAGAACAATAGTGAACCCCAAGGTATTTGACCATGCGAGGTTGCCATAAAAAGGGGAAGGGTTGCATATCTGCCTGATGAAGCAAAGGATTTAATGGAAAGGCTACCGACTTGGTCCAATTTATCTTATAACCGGACAGTTGTGAGTATTTACCAATTTGCTCTAGGACAGCCGGTACTGAGTCTATAGAGACAAAAAGCATAAGATCATCAGCATACGCTGAAATTTTGATTTCCCTATGGGTGAAGGGGACTCCATGAATCTCCTCCGATTGCCGGAGTAGTAAAGCCAAGGGTTCGAGTGCAAGATCAAAGAGAAGTGGAGACAGTGGGCATCCCTGGCGAGTGCCGCGTTGAAGGGGAAAAGGCTGAGACTTTAAAGCATTGGCACATATACTGGCTGTAGGCTGTGCGTACATGGTGCGAAGACAACGGAGAAAACCTTCCCCGAATCCGTACCAGCGGAGGACTGCAAACAGGAAGGGCCACTCTAAGCGATCAAAGGCCTTCTCAGCATCAAGTGAGAGGCCAACAAAGGGGCGATCAAGATTAACTGCGGTAGTCAGTACATGGCATAGAGTCCGAGCATTGTCAGCAGTTGATCTACCAGGAATGAAACCGCATTGATCTGGGTGTATTAAGGTAGGCATCCTATCCGAGAGCCGGGTAGAGAGAATGGTGGCAAAGATTTTATAGTCCGCGTTTAGGAGGGAAATTGGACGATAATTAGCTGTTAGTTGCGGGTCTCTCCCCTCTTTCTCAAAAACTACTACATTTGCCATTGAAAAGGACCCAGTAGGAGAACCCTCCTCGGCCAGAGCAGAAAAATAAATTTTCAAAACTGGAGCTAAGTCAGCGTGAAAGGTTTTGTAGAATTCAGCAGGGAGACCGTCTGGGCCTGCGGCTCGACCTGAGGCACAGTTCTTGATAGCAGAATGAATTTCTGAGACAGTAAATGGTGTGTCCAAGGCCACTCTATCTTCGTCAGATAGGGTCGGTCTTTGTACCCCTGAAAGTAAGCGTTCAAATACATCTGGCTCAAAATCACATTCAGATTGATAAAGCCGAGTATAAAAATCACGAAAGAGTTCTAAGATTTCGGTATCTTTAGTGACCAAGCCCCCCCCCGACGGATTACGGAGGGCGGTAACACGCTTGGCTTCTTTTCGACCGTTTAGGGCATTTGCTAATAATTTGCCAGCACGATTATTTTCCCGATAATATAGCCCTTGTTGGGATTCAATATTTTTAACAGCAGCAGTGTACAAAAGCTGATTGTATTGAAAACGCAAGCGTTGTAAACGGAGTAAAATACATGGGTCAGTACGGGACGTGAGGAGACGCTCCCCAGCTTGTATCTGCTGCTCTAGAATCAGTAAATGCTGCTTTCTTTGTTTCCCCTGCCGAAGTTGATAGCTAGTTATAGTGGCACGGATAGATGCTTTAAAACCCTCCCACCAAGCCCAGCCCGCTGTGTCATGGGGTGAGTTAAAATGAAAATAATCTTGGATAGCGGCCTTTATATCAACCTGAAAATCTTTTGACCCAGTAGGGATCTATCAAAAAACCAAGCTCGGGGAGAATCGTCCCGCGCAGTGACACGTAATGATAAAGATATGGCAGCATGATCTGAAATATGGAGAGGATGAGTCCTAGTCGTGTCTACTTGAGAAATCAGTGCTTTGGAAATGAGAAAGAAATCTATTCTAGATTGGGAGTGATGGGGGGCAGAAAAGAAAGTGAACTCTAAGTCGGAGGGGTGAAGCAGCCTCCATATATCTACCAGCGCAAGATCTTGCATCAGAGCTGTAAGGGTAGCAAGACTCTTGGGTGGACTACTCGTTCTAGGCGGCTGTCTATCTATCAGAGGGTCTAACACTTGATTAAAGTCACCACCAAGTATTAATGGAGTATTGGCAGAGGCCTGTGCCAACTGCGCAATACTTGCATAGTAAGCAGGGTTGTCCACATTCGGGGCATAAATGCAAATACATGTAAATTCACTATCTCCAACCTTAAGATGTACTCGGGCCCATCTACCCTCCTTGTCAGTGCTAGTATCAATTACAGTAGCTTGCAAAGATTTCTTAACCAGAATGGCTACCCCGCACCGTTTGGAAACGGCGGGAGAATAGGCAGCCACCATGTAAGGCTTAACATTGAGTTTCAGTGTTTCAGCAGAGTTTAAGTGCGTTTCCTGAAGAAACGCTAAATCAGCATGCTCATGGCTAAGATAGCTAAGGATTTTCTTTCTCTTGATGGGACTATTAATGCCCTTTACGTTGAGTGATAAGATTTTACATAAAGCCATTCAGACAAGTTAAAAATTCTGAGCATGATAGCGCACCTAATTTCACAATGTCCCTCATATTGACTGTATCTGGCTGTACATATGGCATAAAAGAAAATAAGCTTAGATAATACAATGAAGCGCCCCACATTAAAAAAGAAAAACCGCAGCGCGGTAGAGAAGAAGCAGAACCCCAAAAATTACTGGCGACCATGTGTCTGCGGGGAGAAGCCCCAGAGAAGGCCGAAATTGAAACAACACATAACCTGTAGGACTGTGCGTGCTCCGAATCCGACCGAGGCACACATCATGGAGGGATAGGAGACCACAAAACAAAAGTCATGGAAAGAAAGAAAGAAAGTCCAGGTAGTCTCTGTGCTTGACTATGACCGCCGCATCGGGCCCTTCAAAATGGCGGACAGAGCCGGCAAATAAAAGTCCACGTCGTTGGATTAGCGCATCTGCTCTGCTTCTTTGGAGTCTAAAAATGTTGATAGTAGATCAGGATCTTCGAATGTCCTGGTTTGGTTGTGGAGAGTCACTCGGAGCTTCGCGGGATACAACAGGCCAAAGCGAGCCTGTAGCTGTTGAAGTCGAGGGCGAAAAGCAAGGAGTTTCTTCCGTCGGTCAACGGTAGGCTTTGCCAAATCAGGGAAGAAGGAGACTTTATGACCTTCAAATTCCAAATGATGGTTCGCCCGGGCAGCATTTAAAATTTGTTCCACTTGTTGATATCGTAGCAAGCGAAAGATAATAGGCCGGGGGGTCGTTCGGTTGAGCGCCATGTGGGTAGGAACACGGTGTGCACGATCGATTTCCAGTTCTTTATGAAAGGTGATCTTCAGCAAGGAGGGAAGAGTTTTGAGCAGGAATTCTCTCATATCTCCCGCTTCCACCCCCTCCGGTATTCCAATGAGCCTCACATTGTTGCGACGGGCTCGATTATTGCTATCTTCTAACTCCTTTTGAAGATTCTGTATCTGGCGCTCAGCCTTGTCCAGTGCGCCCAAGCGCACCGCGTGCGAGTCGAGGACCCCCGCCATATTGTCCTGCCGTAATGAGAGACTTTCAAGTCGGTCCTGGAGCACTCCAAAGTCTTCTCGCATGGCTCTAAGCGCTTCTCCATTGGACTGCACCAATTCTTTCACGCCGCGGAGTTCCTCCAAAATCTCCAGGTGTATTTCGGGGTTTTCACGAAATGGAACCATCTTCTGTGGGGAGGACACCTCTGTTTTGGAGCGTTTTCCGTGAGAAGAAGAAGGAGACCCGAAGTCCAAGCGCGCTGGTTTATGGGCCGCCATCCCCCCCGAGGTACCCCGGTCAGCCCGGAGCGAAATAGTAAGTTTGTATAGGTATTAAGTCAGGATTCTAAGTAGGCCTCTCGGGAGCTTCAGCGCGAAGCGTCTTACCCGCTGGACATCAGGCTCCGCCCCCTGAAACTGAACTTCTTATCTTTCCCCCTAAACCCTCCTCCCCCTTCCTCCTTTCTCTGTCACTGTTGACAATACTCTTCTTCCTGTTTCCTCAGCCCGCAATCCTGGGGTCATCTTTGACTCCTCCCTTTCCTTCTCCACACATATTCAACAGATTGCTACAGCCTGTCATTTCTCTCTCTATAACAATAACAAAATTTGCCCCTTCCTCTCTGAACACACTAAGAACATTAGAATATCAGATATGCCATACTGTGTCAGACCAAGATCCATCAAGCTAAATATCCTGTTCCTTACAGTGGCCAATCTAGGTCACAAGTACCTAGCAGTTTCCCCAAAAGACACAGGTTCCATAATACTTGCATTGGGGCAAGCTGTGGATTTCCCAGAACCCCTTTAGTACTAAAACTTTAATACTAAAACTCTTGTCCACTCTTTAGTTACCTCCCATCTTGACTATTGTAATCTCCTCTTTGCTGGTCACCCTCAGAGTCCTCTCTCTCTCTCTCGCTCCTCTTCAACCTATTCAGAACTCTGCTGCGTGGCTAATCTGTCAATCCTGATACACTCACATAACCCTTCTTCTGAAATCATTTCACTGGCTCCCCTTCTGTTTTCGTATCCATTTCAAACTTCTTGTAACCTATAAATACATTCACTCTACTACCCCACATTGCCTTTCCTCTCTCCCTATACCCCACTTTGTGAACGTCGCTCCTCCTCTGGCTTTCTTCTCTCTAAGCTCTTTTCTTCTATTGCCAACTCCAGACTTCAATCTTTTCACCTTGCTGTTCTTTATGCCTGGAACAAACTTCCTGTATCTTTACTCCAAGTCTCATTTCTCTTCCTCTTCTAATCAATGCTAAAGGTTTGCCCCTTGGATGCCGCTTTTGGATCCTAATCTCTTGTTTCCCCTGTGTCTCCTCTCCCTATTGAACCCCTTATTTCTCTTGCATTGTATTGTTTGTCTTAACTAGATTGTAAGCTCTATGAGCAGGGACTGTCTTCAATATGGGCCCGATTCTGTCCTGGACGTAGATCTCCTTTGTACGTCCGGGCTGAGATGGACGTACAAAGGAGATCACGATTCTGATCCCAAGGGGCACATCGAGCCCCGCGGGATCAGAATCGTGAACAACACTGTACGTGCAGGCTGGGACAGTGATTCAGCCCCGGCCTGATTGTACAGCAAAGCCCGACTAACTCAGTCAGGGAATTTAAATGGAGCTGTGGTGCCATGACATCATGTTGCCATGGTGCCACGGCTCCATTTAAATGCCACAATGCTGGCCACCACACAGAAAGTTAATTCCTTGCAGCCCGGCCCCCCTGATCCAGCCTCCTAAGGCTAGGAACGGGCTGAGGTGAATTAACTTTGCCCCTCCAGCCCCTTCCATGCCCTGGAGCTGCCGAAAAGACACATCCAGGAAAGTTATTTCACCCAAGGGGTGGAATATCTTCCCTGGACATTTCGCTAGCCCTGGACATACAGGGAGGACATCATAATCAGCCCTGTATTTCCAAGGCTGGCGACTGCCCACTGCCCGCCCACTCTCTGCTTCCTGGCCTCCTCTTCCTTGCCCCAACTATCTTCCCCACACAACTGGCAGGGAAATAAGTCGGGGGCAGCAGTTGCCATGAATAGCATGGATGGACATCCCATTGGGATGCCCATCCCCGTTATTCGTGCCTCGGAATAACCCCCTATGTGTTTGTATAGCTCTGTGTATGCTTTGTAGCACTATATAAATGATTAATAGTCATAGAAGTAGTAAGAGCCTGTATGTCCTCTTGACTCATCATGTGCATTATATACTTTGGATCCTGACCAAACCAAGATGACTAAAACAATTCTCTATCCCTATGCCCTTTGTAGCCCAGTTATGACTTGTTAATATGTGTTAATCTGATTTCTTCCCATGATTTTATTTCAGTCATCTCTACCTGTCTCTCAGATGAGAAATGCACTAATATCTACAACTTCAGAACTAACCTGTGATGTGTTTTTCTTTATTATCTTCTCAGTGAGAAGCTACCTTAGTTCATGTAGTGGCAGGGACTGTGCAAAGATTTTGGATGCTTTAAGCCCATCTTCAGCCATACTTCCCTCCCCCCCCCCCCCCCTTTGACATTTTGATAATTACATTCAGCAATTTATTCATGATTTATCAAACCAACATTACCCCTCCCACAACAATTCTGTAAAAATGCATAACTGGATATCATTTCTTTAAGCATTAAGCTATGCTTTTGATATATTTGTATGTCCACTGTCCCTAACGGGTAACATAATGTGATGTTTGTTCTTTGAGTTTGTGTGGCTGTCAGAATCCACTGGTTTGCTTTGACTGCTGATGCTCATTGCCACTTCCTCAGCATCTGCTGCCCTAGTTGACTGCCTAGTCTTGCCTGGTCATTGAGCCAGCCCTGTGTAGTGGCAATGGTTAAGAAACACTTTTCTGTAAAAGTTTGCAGAAAAATCCTTGCACAGAGTCCTCTGCAATCAATGAATCCCTGGTGAAAATTGAATTGACTGCCAAGGGCTATTTTTTTTCTTAATTTTATTTCTGAAATAATCATTTTCATCAGTGCTGTAAAAGTTTTTTATGGTTACTAGCTACTTTTTAAAATAACTTTGCACACAGTTAAAAATAATTGCTTGCAGCCTGCCAGAGAGACACAGCTGCTGTAGAGTTGCCTGCGATTTTGCTAGAACTTCTGAAATTTCACACTACCCGTTTTGCTGTTCATATTGGCAGCCCCAACAATTTACTGAATTATTCAAGTAGGGCATTTTAAGCACATGCTGCTAGAGAAGGCTTCCGCTATCTTTTCATTTTTTTTTTCAGCTAAGGATGCTCTATGTTTATCCCTTGCCTTCTTGAAATCTATCCATCAAAACTTACTCTGGGTAGGGGGGTAAAAGGGGCATTCCATGAAGAAACATTTTCTGATATCAATGCAGCATATATGACTTTGGGTCCTCATAATTCTGCTCATGATATTTGAATGGAACTGAACATCTAAAAATGTAGACGTGGGAAAGACAGTTTTGAAAAAAATGTATATGGACAAAAAATAGGGGAGTGCATTCATGTGTGCACGCTCATATGATAACATAGTGGATGACAGCAGATAAAGACTGACATGGTTCACCGAGTTTGTCTAATAGAGCTGCAAGGGCAGACTCTGTGGTGCAATGCAGGTTACTTTCTCAGTGCCGTCAATTTTCAATAATCTTCAAATATTTTGCACTTGATTAAGTCTTCAGTCTGCTGCGGGGCCAGCAATGGAACCAATCCAGGGCCCCTGCTATACCACAAGGGAATCCATTACCCCAGCTGCTCCATGTGGTGTGTGTTATTCTTTTAGTGACCTGTCCAGGACCCCCCATCATGCAGTCAGAGAACCCATCCACAGGTAAAACTACAGAATGAGCTTTTAGAGAAAATTGTTTAGTACTACTACTGCTACTGAGCATTTGAATAGTGCTACAAGATGTATGCAGTACTGCACAGACACATGTAAAAGACGGTCCCTGCTCATCACAGCTCACAATTTATTCAAGACAGACAACACAGTAGCTGCCGAATCTAGGGCAGGATTTCTTAGGAAGCGAGATAGTGGAGCTGAGGTACTCCATTCTTAGTCATCTTCATCTTGCCCTTTAGAGATCTACTGTGTTTATCATATTCCTGTTGAACTGTGGTACTGTTTTTGCTTCCATCACCTCCTAGGGGAGCAGAGGAGAGGAGAGAAGAGAAAGAGAAGATATAAATTCAGACCTTTAAATACTTGACATGTATTACAGAACAAGGAAGCACTAGAACTGAGGGCATGACATAGAAGTGGATTCATAAGCAGCATCAGGATAAAGTCCTTCATGGAAAGAGTGTTCCCATTTCTTTGCTGCCATTTTCATGAAGAGTATAATCAAAAATAGAAAACCCAATATTGCTGGTATTCATAAGATACAAAATGGAATATTACCCGATCTGATTTGATGAATTTGGATGAACTTTCTCGGGACCCTTCCATCACGATTCGTAGTGCGGACAAAGGGGGAGCGATTGTGCTGTGGGATACGGAGACATATCTGTTTAAGTTGAGAACACATGTGTTGGATATACACACTTATAGAAAATTGGATACTGATCCTACAGAGAAGTTAAAGGGGGAAATTCGGGAGCTGCTCATGTTGGCTTTTTCGAAAGGTTGGATTACCTCTCGTGAATTATGATTTCTTCTCAACCCTCATCCAAAGGTTCCGGTTATCTATTTTGAACCTAAAATCCACAAATCGTTGAGTGATCCCCCGGGCCGACCCATAGTGTCTTGTCGGGGGTCGGTCCTTGAACCGCTCTCAAAAATTTGTGATGTATTTCTTAAGGAGGAGGCGGCCATGGTGCGGTCCTACCTTCGGGATTCTACACACTTTTTGAGCTGTTTACATTCATTGGTTTTACCATCCACAGAATGGTATATTGTGACGTTAGATGTAATTGCGCTATATACAAATGTGGATCAGATAGAGGTTTTACATCTTTTACAGTCTAAGTTCATGCAGGCTCCAGCACGTCTGCCCAGGGACTTTCTGGTGACACTAGTATCATTGGTGTTAATCCGTAATTATTTTCTGTTCGAGGGCAAATTTTTTCAACAAGTATTTGGGATAGCGATGGGGGCCACTGTGGCTCCTTCTATTGCTACACTCTATATGGCGGAAATAGAGGAGCGCTACATCTTTCCTTCTGCGGGTTTTGCTAATGTGGCCATATGGAAGAGGTTTCTTGATGACATATTTTTTGTTTGGATGTCGGATCGGGCTTCTTTGAATGAATTTATCATTTGGCTAGACACTATCAAACCTCGTCTAAAATACACAGCTCATATTGCCTTGGATAAACTGGAATTTTTGGATATGACAGTATATCAGGAGGGATCCACCTTGTTGACTACACTATATAGGAAACCGGTACAGATAAATTGTTTGCTTAAATATGGCAGTTTTCACCCGGAACCCCTTCGCAGGGGTCTCCCCTTTGGACAATTTTTAAGGATTCGCCGATTGTGTACTTCAGAATCCCAGCACAAACATCATGCACAAGATCTATGGCAGAGGTTGTCTAGTAAAGGGTACCCCACATCGGTCATCTCCAGAGCATATCGGAGAGCTTTATACTCCCATCGAGAATGGTATTTGGATACTACTCAGGCTTCTTTTCCATCTTCTGACGACTCTTCCAGAAAAGTGACAGGCATTTTGCTTTATATGAGTCATTCGGGGACAGTCGCTTACATTTTGAAAAAACACTGGTCGTTACTCTCTTTGTGTTCTAGTTTGAATAAACCCTTGCAAATTGCCTATTCACGGGGACAGGCTGGTGAAATCAACAACATTGCGAGACAGGCCATTGCTACCTGATGCCCGATCGGGCTTTCATGCAGCATGTGCAGAATGTAGATATTGTGCCACCACTATGATTGGGTCGACTTGGTCTGATATACTATCTGGTCGGGTTTTTCACTGCCGGTGGCGCACTATTTGTACTTCGAGTTACGTGGTCTATTTTTTGGAATGCCCCTGCCCGCAGCGCTATGTAGGCAGCACTACACGAGTTGTAAGGGTCAGGTTGGGTGAACATGCTTCACACATTCGACAATCTGTTTTGACAGCTCCAATGGTGCAGCACTGTCTTGAATGTCATCATGACTTTGAACATCTTCAATGGACGGTAATTGATCATGTACCGGTGGACCCCAGGGGAGGGGATCGAATGTCTAGATTATGCAGGCTGAAACAACGATGGATCTTTACATTGTGATCTATTGCCCCCACTGGATTGAATCGGGACATTGAATGGTTGGAACTCTAAACGCTAGCCTTTCTAATAGGGGCTCCCATCATTTGTGGTGATTTCCCTATATGTGATTGGCTCTTTCTTAATGGGCGGTTCTATAATTGGCCTATCTGTGAATTGGCATCCCTGATATCATTAGCCGAGGATCTGGCGTTTTTTTATCAGTTTGAATAGACGGACACACTTTCTTCTAATCGGGGACATTTGAGACAGAGGCTTGTTGCTTCGAAACGTGCGCGTCGTGATTGATCAGATAAGTGTGGACTTAACAATAATACAATTGACGTATGCAAAAATTTGAATAAAGTATTTAAAAAAAGGGGCATGTACTGCGTGAGAGGGAGAGGGGTTTCCTCTTTGTCTTGCGGTTTATGCCCGACAAAAATTAAGTAATGATTGTTGTCGGGGAGTAGCAGTATTCCTTTTCCATTTTCATGAAGAGTGACTGCATCTGCCATTATCCAATCACATGGAACCTCTTCAGTCTCCAGTGTTCCTTTAAACATATCTTCAGTAAACCAGAGAACCTCTCTAAGCTCTGTCAGTTTCCTCAGATGTATTCCATCTGGTCCTATGGCTTTATCTACGTTCAGCCCTGCAAGTACTTCACAAACCTTCTCTTCTGTGAAGGATGCCCTATCTACTCCACTGTTTCATATACTTTTGCAAGTTATCCATGGTCCCTCTTCAGGGTTTGCTTTCATGAATACATAGTAACAAAGAAACATAGAAAAATGATGGCAGATAAAGATTATATCTTATCCAGTCTGACCTTCCATAGCAACTACTAAGCTTTACAGTCCCTTTTTCCCCCTTAGAGATCTTCTGTGCTTGTCCCATACTTTCTTGAATTCAGATACAGGCCTCATCTCTTTACCTCCACTGAGAGACTATTCCATGTACCTACCACGTTTTCCTCAAATTACTCTTGAGTCTATCTATCCCCTTTCATCTTTATCCTATCCTCCTTGTAGTTTTCTTTCATGAATAGGATATGGTGATGCTAGGCTATAATCTACTTCAGAAGGAAGGAGATGACCGAAAAGGGGGAGGAGTAGCATTTGATGTCAAGAATGACATCAAAGTAACTAGAATGCAGGCAGCATGGGGAAAGGAGGAAGTGCTGCTGACCGTATTGGAAAAAGAGGGTGGCACTTATATCCACAGTAGTATTGTCTTCAGATCTCCATATCATACGAAAAACTGGACAGAGATTTGTTTCATTTGAAACCTAAAAATTTAAAGTGAATGTAAATTGCATGCAGATACATATAAATTCTATACATTTTTAAGCATGCATACATTGTGTATATTTTAAAAATGAACAGGTTAAATAAACACAAAAAATGGCTAAAAATTGGGAAAATTTCATTTTAAATTAGCACAAACCAAACTTTTCTGACTGTTCACACCCCTAGAAAAAAGTGTTGCCTGTGCAACTTGTCTTTCAGCCATTTTGAAGTGGAGGAGTGGCCTAGTGGTTGGGGCAAAGTACTTCAGGCTGGAAGGTTGGGGGTTCAAATCCCACTAGAGGACAGCAACCTTGGGCTGGAAGGACTGTGGTTTCTAGTCCCACAGGTGCTCCTTGTGGTCTTGGGCAAGCCACTTAACCCTCCATAGCCCATGTTCCCTGTAAAATAGTTATCTCCAAGTTATAATGCCCTGTTCAATGTAATTTCAGTTTGTTCAATGTAAACCGCACTGATGCAGAATAGCATGGTATATAAGAGAATGTAATAAATAAATATTGAAGGAATGCATCCTGGGGGCAGAGAGTTGTTGAGCTGACAGAAGGAAAAGTATGTATGTAAATGGCTTTTACAAATCTATCGTTACATTTTCCCAGCCAAATCCAATCCACAGAGAAAGCAAGTGCAAATAAGCTTACATGCTTTTATGAAGGTCATTTTTTAAATTGAAAGGCCTAATTTACTTTCCCTTTGAAAACTGGTGTAAAAGCTAAGGGTTAAATGTCCAGGCAGGGGGCACTAGTGTTCTGGTACAATATGGCTGCTTAATCTTGGAGTTCCTTCACTTCACCTAGTCAAATGTCTACAAAATTAGCCACTTCATCTGCTATGCAGTGAATAACTCATCTCACCTCTTAAGACCCACCCGGTGTCTCTCTGATGTTTCAGAGTTGCTCAATCAATTTAAACCGTTGAGAACAGACGTTACTGTGGCAGTGGCTGACCTGAAATCAGAACTTCTGGATAACAGAGTAATCCAAACTGAAATAAAAATAGGTGAGCATACAGAGTCTGTTGTTTATTTCCAGAACAAATTAACCCATTTTGGACCAGCGTATGTTTTACATACTTAAGGTTTCCATACTTACTACTCAATTGTTTACTAATTAATGGTTATAAATTCAATGGAACTATGTTTAGCTATTATCGTTATGTCAAAAAGTGTTATGTACAGAATTTTTATCTGAGATCTAGTTAGTTTAATAAGTATTCAAAGTTTGCTAATTTTGACGGTACTGGCGGCTCAACATAAAAAGATCACAAAAAATAGTAAGTAGCTTATAATGCTGTAATAGCTAGTATTTTGAAATAAAAGTATTTGTAGACTTTAGAAAATAGGTTTAGATAACAGCAAGTTACTTAGGGGTATGTTTACTAAACCGTCTTAATGTGCGCCTGGCGATAGTGTGCAGGCTGCCATAAAAGGAGTGGGCGTTTCAGTCGTAAAGCAGCAAAACGGGAGTATCGCGCGATAACGCGCGCTGCTGCACACATGATCGTGCGAAACGCCGCTAAGCGCGTTACCGCGCGGTAATCTTAAGAAGGCGCACAGACAACCAAACATCAAAACAGAAGTGTAGCACAATGGTTAATATACTGACTGATGATACGGGGTCATGAGTTCGATCCCCCAGTGTGCCTAATGCATAAGGCTGGATGTGATATGTAAGTATTGTTTCCTGAGGCATTTTATTTATTACTGCCAGCAAACACACCCTCATGTGCCGTAACCTAAGGTGCCGCATAAGGCACCCTATAAGGCACCCCATAGGGCGCATTATAAAGTGCACTGTCCGCCACGGCACCCTATAATGTCCCCTATAGGGCACCCTATAAGGCGCTCCATAGGACACCTTATAAGGCACCTTATACGGACTGTAACCATAAGGTGCCTCAGAAGGCGCTTTATAGGGTGCCCTATAAGGCGCCTTCTGAGGCAACTTATGGTTACAGTACCCTGAGGGTGTTTTGCTGGCAGCACTAATGTACGTTAAAAAAAGACAATGCTTTCGACAGCCCTATCAAAGAACCCCTACTGTGGGTTTGAACCCATGACCTCTGGCTCCACACGTAGTGAAATAACCAGTGGGTTACAGCTCCATAGCTGCTAGTAAACCCCTGGCTGGCTGCAGAAGGACTGCACGTCACCACACAAACAGTCTGCTGTGGTCACCAGGATAGGGTTAACCCACCCATACCCATGATGCACTGCACAAGCAAATCAGCAGTCTATAGATGATCACAAGATGGGGTATGCACCCCCACAGCACCTCGGCCTGGTAGGGGGAACTGACCGTGTGTGGTACTGGCACAGAGTAGCTACACACCGTCACATTGTGCAGGTACTGCACTCACCCTGAGGGTGAGGTGGGGTGCCCAGCACCAGGTCCACAGCAGAGATAGGCCATGCTGCAGGTTCCCAGCAGTGCTAATGTGTGAGATAGGTAGCTTCTGCAGACACATCTTGGATATATCTGTATGTCTCAGTCAGGTTTAGCCCCTATGGACTCCTAGGAGGCTTATGTACCACCACCCTCCTCCTCCAGGGCTGTGGGGGGTAAACAGGTCTCCCACCAACAGATCCACATTCTACCTCCCTGCAATGGTGGCAGTAGAAGGGACCATCAACCCCAGTCCTGCTGGGGAACAGACACCCTACAGGGCAGTCAATGCAGCTCTGTACACATCCATAATGCAATAGCAGACAGATATTAGGCCTGGATATGCTAAGCTGCTCCCCACCACTATCTGATATTCTCCTGCAGCAAGCCTTCAGCCACTACACCCTGCAAGACATTCTGTCAAGGCACATACCAGCTGCAGACAGTCTGCTAGTTAGTCCATAGTGCATGTTCCTGGTGGAAATGCATGCACCCAGAACTGGGATGTCAGCATACACACCAAGCAGATAAGTCAGTGACTGGGCCCCAAAAGGGAACCCATACATATCACATGGAAAAAATGCTCTATAGCACTATGGGGGAGCCTAGCCATGCCGTGTTCACTGCTCAGTCAGGGTGAGATTGATCTCCCAGCAGAACATGCTGTGGCCACCCTGTCTGTGCAGGTGGTGGCCGGGCACTACAATGTCCCAGCCAGTGCCCTATGCCCTGTGCAGATGCATCCTGGCCAGGCCACCCTGTCCGGGCTATACCCATGGTACCTTGCTCCTCATTATGCACATTGGCAGGCCAATACTGGCAACTGTGCTGGCAGTGTGGGCTGTGGAGGGTGTTTGCAGCCACCACACACTGGATCGACAGACACACTCCCACACCTATGCCAGCATTGTGCTACTATAGAGGTGTTTAGCAGCCCTGGCCACCACACCAGTCCTGGGCACAGTGCAGGCATGGATATGGTACGCAATACTGTTGGGGGTCACTCCCCAGGGTGGTAAACACTGTCAGAGACCAGACCTGAAGCACACTCCACAGACATCAGAAAGGTTGCTATGATGGAGCTCAATCAGCAAACTGTGCTTAACATAGGAATTGCTATCTGTCAGTAACCATAGCAAACTTTTGATAGCTGTGTACCATATTCCCAGGTGTAGGGTGGCATTGCTAAAGTATGCAAGTGCTAGTATTGGGAGATGCACGCAGGCCCCAATGTCCTGCCTCTCCAGGAGGCATTGGATAATGGAGCCTGTGGGTGTGGGTGTGTCTGCCCCTGTTGGCTGCTGCTTTATTGCAGAGGTTCCCAACTCCAGTCGTGGTGTGCCAAACACTGTTCGGGTTTTCATGCTGTCCCTCATGAATATGAATGAGCTACATCTGCATACCATGGGGGTGGTGCATAGATATGCAGCACAGGCATCTTTATTAGAGGCAGCATGGATCCTGAATGGTGTGGGGCCCTCCAGGACTGCATTTGGGAGACTCTGCTCTAGGTAATGCACTTGTTTATGGTGTCTTTATTTATTTAGCTGTATTTATACCCTGCTTTTCACCTGGTCAATACAGTCAATTGGGGGATACAAGACACATATGCTAATACTTACAGGGAACATGGGCAATGGAGGGTTAAGTGGCTTATCCAAGACCACAAGGAGTGCCTATAGGACTAGAAATCCCAGTCCCTCTGGCCTGAGATTGCGGTCCTCAGGAGGGACTTGAACTCCCAGCCTTTCGGCCTGAAGTACCTTGTCCTAACCACTAGACCACTCCTCCCTTTGATCTGTAGGGTAAAATGTAGGTGTTTTGGGCATGTTTACGTCATCTGCAATAAAGGTTCTGTCTCTATTAGCACGTTGTAGTAGTGGGTAAAATATGGGGACTGGGTTGGCAGGCACCATAGCTGGGACTTGAACCTGTGACCTTCTGTTTCCTAACACACTGGTTGTGTGCACTGCACCACCGTGTTGCCACAAAGACAGTGCATTCCCTGGTGATACCATAACTGTTTGTCCAGCAGGGCCTGTCTGTTGCAGTGCATGGCACCCACCTACACAGGGCTAGGCCATGGTCTGCTCTGGGCAGCTGCCACTGCCCCCCTCCACCACCAGTACCCCTCTGCCACCATGCTGACATGCCCTTCTGCTGGTGGTGCTGGTGGTGTGCAGTCTCAAGCCATCCAGTGTGCAGGTAGGCGTCTGCCTATGGTGCGTGTTCTCGGGTAGGGGTGCCTGCATAGATGTCCACGCTTCCCCCCAACACCGCCTGCCAATGTTCTGTGCCCTTGGAGGTACCTGCTGGGTACTATCCCCTGTGACACTGTGATAAACACTCTTGTGCCCATGTTTGGCCCTAATCAGTTGCTGTCTGGCTGCTGTACAGTTTCAGCATTCCTAAGTGCCACCTAGGCATCTGCCTAGTCCTCACTGTGCCCCAGCTGCACCACAGCATGTGCCGCCTGCAGCCCTCTGTATCCCCTTTCCCAGCATCTGTCCAGTTGCCCATTCCGACATGCCTGCCCTGCTGTTGTGGAACATGTGCATGCGATAGGAAACCTGTCCAATGGAGAGGGAAACCCTGATTAGTGCTATTTCACTGTGGGATCATTCACCTTGTATGGGGACGGAGCGTAGACCCTTCCAAAATGCATATCTTTTTTGGGGGGGCTTTCTTGGGAGTGTTTTTTGATGTTTCCCATTACTATCACTATTGCCCAGCTTGGTTATGGTTTTTTTACATTTACTTCTGTTCATTTTCAATGTTTATTTGCCCTTTTGTTCCGTGCACATGTATCACACTTATCACTTTTTGTAGGTTTTCCTGGTTTTGCTTTACATTGCTGACGGAAATGGTTTATTTTCCCTTTAAATCAGCTCTAACGCCAGGGTTAGAGCTGGCGTTAGTTTTGAGCCTCAGATTTCAGAGCGTTGGTGTGCAGGGAGCCTCTCCCCTCCCACTCTCCACCCATTGACCCCTTCTCTCCGCCCCTGGGGAGCCTTCCTCCGCCCTCCGGGAGCCTTTCCCCACCTTCAGCGCTCGTTTGCGCCGCAGCGCACGTTATCACGCGATATGGTACCTGTGCGCCTTAAAAAGTGCCATCATCGCGCGATAAGGTACCTTATCATGTGATAACATCGCAGAGCGCACGTTAAGACAGTTTAGTAAACATACCCCTTAGGGGTATGTTTACTAAAACCCCGGTAAAGTGCGTGCCCCAGTAGTGTGCAGGTGCCATATAAGGAATGGGCGTTCTGTCCTGAAAAAGAAAGCCGGAATTTACATATGCGCTAAGGTGCGCGGCGCCCATGTGCGCCCCGCACCTTAGCGCATGAGATAGCTGCGCGGGAGGCATAAGAGGTGCGCTGAAGTGCAAGAAAAAGAGCAGAGCCACAGCACAATGGTTAAGGCACTTATCAATGGTACAGGGATCAGGTGTTCAATCCACCATGGTGCCCAATGAAGACAGCTGGCTGAGATGTTAATTTATGAGGCACAGAAATACTGGGTGGCATAAGGCTGCACGCTGATGTTTATGGAGGCATTATAATACTGAGCAGTATAAGTGGCGTGCTGATGTGCAGAACAAAAAGCAGAACCACAGCACAATGGTTAAAGCACTTACCAATGGTGCAGGGATCAGGGGCTCAATCCCCCACAGTGCCCAATGGAGACACCTGCCTGAGGCATTATTTTAGGAGGCATTTAAATGATGGGCGGCAAAAGGCAGCGCGCAGATGGGCATAAGACGGAGCGCTAATGTTTTAGGAGGCTTTTTAATATTGGGCGGCATAAGGCGGCTCGCTGCTATGTAATCACAGGAACAGAACCACAGCACAATGGTTAAAGCACTGACCAATGGTGCAGGGATCAGGGGTTCAATCCCCCAAAGTGCCCAATGAACAAGGCTGGCTGAGGCATAGCATATTATGGGGAAGATTGCTTTAGGAGGCATTTTATTCATATTTTAATTATCACTACTAGCGTGTTAACATAATGCGCCCTATAAGGCACATTGTAAAGTGCACTGTCAGCCAAGGCACCCTAGAATGTTGCTTATAGGGCGCTTTAGAGGGTGCCGTATGAGGTACCGCAAGGTCAGTGTACTGTTTTGTATGGCAGCACTGTGCAGTTTAAGGAATGAAAAGCATAAGTAGGTGCGCTGACAGGCAAGGAGGAGCAGCAGTGGAGCACAATGGTTAAGGCACTGACTGCTGATACAGGGGTCATGAGTTTGCTCCCCAGTGTGCCTAATACATAAGGCTGGCTGTAGCATCAGCTTTGCATTGTACATATTTTGTCCTGCAGCACTTTATTTTCATGTTTTTAATTGCTGCCAGCAAACACGCCCTCATGTGCCGTAATTGAAGGTGCCGTATAAAGCACCCTATAAGGCACTCCATAGGGCACATTATAAATTGCACTGTCCGCCACAGCACCCTAAAATGTCCCCTATAGGGCACCCTATAGGTTGCATCACAGGATATTGTATAGTGCACCTTATATGGACAGGAACCATAAGGTGCCCTATAGGGCGCCCTATAAAGCACCCTCAGAGGCACCTTATGGGTACAGTACGCTGAGGGTGTTTTTTATTTATTTTATTTATTTATTTACATTCTCTTATATACCGCACTATTCAGCATCAGCGCGGTTTACATGGAACAGAAACGCTCAGTACAGTTAACATGTATGAGTTTACAGATAACAGGGCAAGTAACTTAGATAACAGGGGTAAACTATTTACAAAAACTTGCTACATAAGCTTGTAAACTATTTACAAATATTGTTACATAAGGTTGTATGATCATGAATTCTATAGAAACAAATGCACCACTAAGGGTTAGAGAATCTTTCTTGGCATGTTGTTGGGAAACCATATATTTGCTTAGTGGGTTGCATCTCTGTCTCGGTGGGTGAGGTTGGGTTCTATGAGGTACTTATTGAAAAGATGGTACTTGAGGGCTTTCCTAAACTGCGTAAGGCCCTTAATAGCCCGGATATCTGGAGGTAATGCGTTCCAGCATCTTGGTGCGCTGATACTAAACGCCCTGTTGGCTGTAGATGAAGTGCAAACTGTTAATGCTTTCGGGACTTTTAGGGTGTTTGTAGCTGTGGATCTCCTTGCTCTATTAGGAGATATGGTATGGATGAGGGCCATTATTGATTCAGGGGAGAGCTTGTTAATAGCTTTAAAAGTGAGTAACAGAGTCTTAAAAACGATTCTAGCCTGGATAGGTAGCCAATGTAATTGTATCAACAGAGGTGTTACGTGGTCGCTTCTGGGGGCTCCATGGATGACCCTTGCTGCAGCGTTCATGGCGAGCTGCAGCGGGTGTAGGGTGGATAGGGGCAGGCCTTGAAGGATGGCATTGGCGTAATCAAAATGAGGTATGATCAATGCCTGGTATATAGTCCTGAAGTCATTTGGTTCCAGCATAGATCGTAAATGCCGAAGTGAGCGGATCTTGTAGTATACTGCTCTGACTGTGTTCCCTATGTGGGCTTTCATGTCTAGGCGCTGATCCAAGGTGACTCCCAGGTAGCGTATTGATGGTTTAGTTTGTAGCTCTGCTTCTTTTACTTTAAGGAATTGTGGTGGTGTGAAGTTAGTGTTCCTAGTAATGAAGAGTACTTCCGTTTTCTTATGTTGTATTCGGAGGTTTTGGGAGAGAAGCCAGTCAGATATTGCGTTGAAGCAACTCGTCAGTGGAGAGAGGTCCAGATGTTCCGTAGAGAAGGGTATGTACAGCAGGACATCATCAGCGTATAACATGCAGTCGACATTGAAGGATCGGATGATCTTGCAAATTGGCTGCATGTAAATGTTAAACAAGAGGGCCGAAAGGGAAGAACCTTGTGGGACTCCCTGGCTTTGGTGGAAAGGTTCTGATGTCATCCCTCCAGAACGCACATGCTGCCATCTTCCAGACAGGTAAGATCTGCACCAATCAAGCGCTCTACCAGTAATTCCTTTCTCAAATAGTCGACCTAAGAGAAGCTCATGACTTACTGAGTCAAAAGCTGCAGCGATGTCCAGAAAGATGAGAGCAAATCCTTGACGGATGTCATCAATGCCAGTGATTATCCTGCAGAAGAGGGTGGTAAGAAGGGTTTCCACTCCGTGGGATTCCCTAAAACCATGTTGGCAGGGGTCTAATGGTGAGGCAATGTCGACGTGATCTTGTAGTTGTCGTTGTACCTCTTTTTCGATGATCTTCGCAAGTAACGGAATACTGGATATAGGTCTATATGAATCCACTTTTTGGGGGTCGAGTTTGCAGTTTTCAAAAGAGGTCTGATAGAGGTGTGCTTAAGAGCGGAGGGGAAGGAACCTGTTGTGAAGGAGAGGTTCATTATATTGGATAGTATTGGGCTGAAGTGGCTGCGGAGCTCCTTAATCCAGAAGGCTGGGCATGGGTCAGACTGAGATGTGGTGGTGTTAAGGGCCATAATCGTGTCTTCAATTCCTTTTTTGGTAGGGGTAGAGAATATGGTTAGAGCTGTGGGGCCGTCTCGTTCAGGGGTGGTGGTTGTAGTCGAGATGTTGATAATCCGGCATATCTTGGATTGTGCATAGTTAGCAAAATCTTGTGGGTGAATCTCAAATTGCGGTCCGGGGGTTGGTTCCTTTGATAGAGTCTTGACTAGGTCAAAAAGATCATGGGGTTTATTAAGTGATCTCTTTAAGGTCTCTGAGTAGTATTGTTTCATTGCATCAGTGGTTGCCTTGCGGTGAGCAGCCAGATGACAGTTGTATGCAGTCTGGTCAATTGAAGAGTGGGATCGGCGCCAGCGCTTCTCGAGTTTCCGTAATTGGGTAAGAGAGGCTCTAAGATCGGCTGTGTACCATGGAGCGTTCATTCTTTTCCTTGGGGAGTGTTAATGTGTTTTTGCTGGCATCAAAATATGTACTCTAAAAACAAAAAGGTGTTGGACAACCCTATCAAATAACCCCACTGTGGGTTTGAACCCATGACCGCTAGCTTCAGAGGCAGTGAAAGAACCATTAGGTTACAGCTCTATAGCTGCTAGCAAGCCCCTGGCTGGCTGCAGAGAGCATGCATGTCACCACAAAGACAGTCTGCTGTGGTCACCAGGATAGGGTTAGCCCACACATACCCATGATGCACTGCACATGCAAATCAGCTGTCCACAGATAAACACAAGATGGGCAATACACCCCGACAGCACCTCGGCCCGGTAGAGGGAAGTGACCATGTGCACCCACACACCACCTCGGCCTGGTAGGGGGTACTGACTGTGTGTTTTACTGGCACAGAGTAGCTACACACCGTCACATTGTGCGGGTACTGTGCTCACCCTGAGGGTGCAATGAGGCGCCCAGGACCAGGTCCACAACACCTTCCATAGCTGAAAGAGGCCATGCTAGAGGTCCAAAACAGTGTTAATGTGTGAGATAAGTAGTTTCTACACAAACACTTTGGACATTTCTGTTTGACTCAGTCAGGTGCAGCCCCCATGGATCTCCAGGTGGGCCATGCACCACCAACCACCCCCCCCCCCCCTGGGCCAGGGGTGGCAAACAGCATCTCTCATCAATAGATCCACATTCTACTTCTCTGCAAAGGTGGCAGTGGAGGGGGTCCATCAACCCCAGTCCTGCTGAGGAGCAGACACCCCCCACAGGGCAGTCAATGCATCTCTGTACACATCCATAACACAATAGCAGACAGACATTAGGTCTGGATATGGTGAGCTGCACCCCACCACTATCTGATATTCTCCTACAGCAAGTCATCATCCACTGCACCCTGCAAGCTGCTCCATCACAACACATACCAGCTGCAAACAGTGTGCTAGTTAGTCCACATTACATGTTCCCAGTGGAGATGTACACACCCAGAACTGGAATGTCAGCATACACAGCAAGCAGATAAATCAGTGACTGGGCCCCAAAAGAAAACCCATATCTATCACATGAGAAAAGTACTATGTGGCACTATGGGGGTGTCTAGCCATGCTGTGGTCACTGCACAGTCAGGGTGAGAGTGATCTCTCAGCAGGACATACTGAGGTCACCCTGTCCATGTAGGTGGTGGCCTGGCACTAAAATGTCCCAGTCAGTGCCCTATGCCCTGTGCAGATGCACCCTGGCCAGGCCACCCTATCCAGCCTATACCCATAGTACCTTGCTCCTCATTATGCACATTGGCAGCCCAATACTGGCAACATTGCTGGCAGTGTGGGCTGTGGAAGGTGTTTGAAGCCACCACACACTGGATAGACAGACAGCCACCCCCACACCTATGCCAGCATTGTGCTACTATAGAGGGGTTCAGCAGCCATACCCACCACACCAGTCCTGGGCACAGTACAGGCATGGATATGGTACGCAATACTGTTGGGGGCCACTCCCCAGGGTGGTAAACACTGTCAGAGACCAGACCTGCAGCACACACCGCAGACATCAGAATGATTGTTATGGTGGAGCCCAGGGAGCAAAATGTGCTTATCGTAGGAATTGATATCTACCAGTTATCATGGGAAACATTTGATAGCTGTGTACCATATACCCAGGTGTAGGGTGGCATTGCTAAGGTATGCAACTGCTGGTATTGGGAGATACAGGCAGGGCCCAATGTCCTGCCTCTCCAGGAGGCATTGGCCAATGGGGCCTGTGTGTGTGTGTGTGGGTGTGTCGGGACCTGTTGGCTGCTGCTTTACGGCAGTGTGTCCCAACTCCAGTCCCGGTGTTCCAAACAGTGTTCGGGTTTTCATGCTGTCCCTCATGAATATGCATGAGCTACATCAGCATACCATGGGGGTGGTGCATAGATATGCAGCACAGGCATCTTTATTAGAGGCAGCATGGATCCAGAATGGTGTGGGGCCCTCCAGGACTGCATTTGGGAGACTCTGCTCTAAGTAATGCGGCTGTTTATGGTGTGGTAAAATATAGGTGTATGAACCATGCGTATGTTCTCAGCAATAAAGGATTGTCCTTACTATTGTGGTTTAGTTGTAGGAAAGATATGTGGACCGGATTGGCAGTAGACCCAGCTGGGCTTTGAACCTGTGACTGTCTGTTCTTGTACACACTGTCTTTGTGCACTGCACCACCGTGTTGCCACAGATTTGCTGTGTTTCCTGGGGAGTCCATAACTGTACATCCGACAGAGCCTGTCTGTTGTGGTGGACGGTGCCAGCCTGCGCAGGCCTAGGCTACTGTCTGCTGTGGTTTGCAGCCACTGCCCCCTCCACCACCTGTGCCCTTCCGCCAACATGCATACATGTCCCTATCTGGGAAAAAGCATATGACCTGATTGAGTTGTGGCACTCCAGGACTGAATTTGGCTGAATTTGTTATGGTTTGTGTGCGGTGTAGGGTAAAATATAGGTGTTGGAACCATGCTTATGTTCTCTGCAATAAAGGAGTGTCTGTACTATCACTGTTTAGTGGTGGGTAAAACTAAGGGGACTGGGTTGGCAGGAGCCCCAGCTGGGATTTGAACCTGTGACTCTCTGGTCCTACAGGCACTGGCTGTGTTTGCTGCACCACACTGTGGCCACAGGGACACTCTGTAGATCTTTTTAAAAATCATTTCATTTTATTGGAGCTTTCCTGGGAGTGTTTTTTATTGTTGCCCATTGCTATCACTGTTGCCCAGCTTGGTTATGGGTGTTTGCCCCTTTTTTCGAGGTTTTTTATGAGGTTTATTTGCCCGTTTGTCTCCATACAAGGTAAATGAGCCCACAGTAAAATTGTGCAGAGCAGGGTTTCTGACTCGTCCAGCCAGGTTTCCTATCTCCAGGGACTGCACAGTCTCTGTGGCCACAGTGTGGTGCAGCAGATACAGCCAGTACCTATAGGACCAAAGGGTCACAGGTTCAAATCCCAGCTGGGCTTCCTGCCAACCCAGTCCCCATAGTTTTACCCACCACTAAACAGTGATAGTAAAGACACTCCTTTATTGCAGAGAACATAAGCATGGTTCAAGCAACCATATTTTACCCTACACCGCACACAAACCATAACAATGGGCATTGCGTACAGCCGAGTCCCCCAAATTCAGTCCTGGAGTGCCACAACTCAATCAGGTCATATGCTTTTTCCCAGATAGGGACATGTATGCATGTTGGCGGAAGGGTACAGGTGGTGGAGGGGGCAGTGGCTGCAAACCACAGCAGACAGTGGCCTAGGCCTGTGCAGGCTCTGTTGGATGTACAGTCATGGACTCCCCAGGGACTGCAGCATATCTGTGGCAATACAGTGGTGCAGTGCACACAGACAGTGTGTGCAAGAACAGAAGGTCACAGGTTCAAAGGCCAGCTGGGGCTACTGCAAATCCTGTCCACATATTTTTCCCACAACTAAACCGTGATAGTAAGGACAAACATTTAATGCTGAGAACATACGCATGGTTAATACGCCTATATTTTACCACACCAAACACAGACACCATACACAGAGGCATTACCTAGAGCAGAGTCTCCCAAATGCAGTCCTGGAGGGCCCCACACCATTCAGGTTCCATGCTGCCTCTACTAAAGATGCCTGTGCTGCATATCTATGCACCACCCCCATGGTATGCAGATGTAGCTCATGCATATTTATGAGGGACAGCATGAAAACCCGAACAGTGTTTGGCACACCAGGACTGGAGTTGGGAACCTCTGCCGTAAAGCAGCGGCCAACAGGGGCAGACACACCCACACCCACACTCGCAGGCCCCATTGGCTAATGCCTCCTGGAGAGGCAGGACATTGGGCCCTGCGTGCATCTCCCAATACTACCACATGCATACCCTAACAATGCCACCCTACACCTGGGTATACGTTACACAGCTATCAGACGTTTCCTATGATAACTGGCAGATAGCAAGTCCTACGTTAAGCACATTTTGCTCATTGAGCTCCATCATAACAATCATTCTGATGTCTGCGGTGTGTGCTGCAGGTCTGGTCTCCCACAGTGTTAACCCCCCTGGGGAGTGACCCCCAACAGTATTGCGTTCCATATCCATGCCTGTACTGTGCCCAGGACTGGTGTGGTGGGTATGGCTGCTGAACCCCTCTATAGTGGCACAATGCTGGCATAGGTGTGGGGGTGGCTGTCTGTCTATCCCAGGGGTGGGCACCTCCGGTCCTGGAGGGCCGCAGACCAGTCAGGTTTTTGGGATATCCCTAATGAACATGCATGAGATATACATGCATTAAAGATATCCTGCCAACCTGACTGGTTTGTGGCCCTCCAGGGCTGGATTTGGAGACCCCTGCCTTACACCTCTGTCATTTAAGATTGTGAGTGGGCAAGGTACAGATGTCCTAGACATCAAAATGTGTCACATTCCTCCTCGATTCTCACCACCACCAAAAAGTTGTCTAATAGACAATTTTTTGGTGGTGGTGAGAAGTGAGGAGGACTGTGACAAATTCTATCTAACCTTTTTGATGTCTTGGACATCTGCACCTTGTCCACTCACAATCTTAAATGACAGAGGTGTAAGGCAGGGGTCTCCAGATCCAGCTCTGGAGGGCCACAAACCAGTCAGGTTGGCAGGATATCTCTAATGCATATATCTCATGCATATTCATTAGAGATATCCCAAAAACCTGACTGGTCTGCGGCCCTCCAGGACCAGGTTTGCCCACCCCTGGTCTATCCAGTGTGTGGTGGCTGCAAACACCTTCCACAGCCCACACTGCCAGCACTGTTGCCAGTATTGTGCTGCCAATGTGCATAATGAGGAGCAAGGTACCATGGGTATAGGCCAGACAGGGTGGCCTGGCCAGGGTGCATCTGCACAGGGCATAGGGTACTGACTGGGACATTTTACTACCCGGCCACCACCTACACAGACAGGGTGACCTCAGTATGTCCTGCTGAGAGCTCACTCTCATCCTGACTGTGTAGTGACCACAGCATGGCTAGGAACCCCCATAGTGCTATATAGTTTTTCTGTAATGTGATAGATATGGGTTTCTTTTTGGGGCCTAGTCACTGATTTATATGCTTGCTGTGTATGCTGCCATCCCAGTTCTGGGTGCATGCATTTCCACTGGGAACATGTACTATGGCCTAACTAGTAGGCTGTTTGCAGCTGGTGTGTGTCTTGATGGAGTGGCTTGCAGGATGTAGCAGCTGATGCCTTGTTGCAGGAGAATAACAGACAGTGTTGGGGTGTAGCTTACCATATCTAGACCTAATATCTGTCTGCTATTATGTTATGGGTATGTTATAAGAGCTGCATTGACTGCCCTGTGTGGTGCATGTCCCCTCTACTGCCACCTTTGCAGGGAGGTAGAAGGTGGATCTATTGATGAGGAGCCCTGTTTGCTGCCCTTGGCCCCAGGGGGGGGGGGTGGTGCATGCCCCACCTGGGGGGGGGGTCCATGGGGGCTATGCCTGACTGAAGCAGACAGAGATATCCAAGGTGTTTGTGCAGCAACTATGTATCTGAAACTTTAACACTGCTTTGAACCTCTGGCATGGCCTCTTTCAGCCATGGAAGGTGTTGTGGACCTGGTCCTGGCCGCCTCATCGCACACTCAGGGTGAGCACAGTACCCGCACAATGTGACGGTGTGTAGCTACTCTGTGCTAGTAAAACACACGGTCAGTACCACCTACCAGGCCGAGGTGCTGTGGGGGTGCACCCGGTCACTCCCCCCTACCAGGCCGAGGTGCTGTGGGGGTGCATTCCCCATCTTGTGTTCATCTGTGGACAGCTGATTTGCATGTGCAGTGCATCATGGGTACGGGTGGGCTAACCCTGTCCTGGTGGCTGCAGCAGACTGTCTGTGTGGTGACGTGCAGGCTCTCTACAGCCAGCCAGAGGATTGCTAGTAGCTATGGAGCTGTAGCCCAATGGTTGTGTTATTGCCTGTGAAGCCAGAGGTCATGGGTTCAACCCCACAGTGGGGTTATTTGATAGGGTTGGTCATAGCATCATCTTTTTATATTTACATTTTTGATGCCAGCAAAAACACCCTCAGCATACTGTACCCATACGGTGCCTCTTAGGGTGCTTTATAGGGCACCTTCTGGCTCCCGTCCATATAAGGTGCACTATACATTATCCTGTGACGCCAATTATAGGGTGCCCTATAGGGGACATGTTAGGGTGCCGTGGCAGACAGTGCACTTTACTATGTGCCTTATAGGACGCCTTATGTTGACACGCTTTGAGAGTGTGTTTGCTATTATTGATAATTAAAATGCCTCCTAAAGCAATCTTCCCCATAATACACATTGCCCCAGCCAGCCTTGTTCATTGGGCATTGTGGGGGATTGAACCCCTGATCCCTGCACCATTGGTGTGTGCCTTAACCATTGTGCTGTGGCTTTGTTCTGCTGTTTGCTTATCAGCGCTCCGCCTTATGCTGCCCCATATTGAGATGCCTCCTAGAAAATTAGCAAGCCACCTTATGCCACCCATCATTCATATGCCTCCAAACACATTAGCGCGCTGTCTTATGCCACCCATTATTTCACTGCCTCATAAATTTACACCTCAGACAGCCATCTTTATTGGGCTCTGTGGGGGATCAAACCCCTGCTTCTTGTACCATTGGTATGTGCCTTAACCATTGTGCTGTGGCTCTGCTTTTTTGCTTGCCCATTAGCGTGACACATATGCCTCCCATGCAGCTGTCTGATGTGCTACGGTGCGGGGCGCACAAGGGCGCCGCGCACCTTAGCGCATATGTAAATTCCGGCGTTTGTTCTTTAGCGGGGAACGCCCACTCCTTATATGGCACCCGCACACTACCGGGGCCCGCACATTAGCGGAGTTTTAGTAAACATACCCCTAAATCTGTCCTCATATGCTTCATAACAAAGACCTCTAACCATTTTAGTAGCCCCCCTCTGCACTGATTACAACCTACTTATATCCTTTTGAAGGTGTGGTTTCCAGAATTGCACACAATACTCCAAATGAGGTCTCAGCAAAGACTTATACAGAGGCACTGTCACCAACTTCTTCCTGCTGATCATTCCTCTCCCTATAAGCCCAAGCATTCTTCTGGCTTTCGCCGTCACCTGTTCTGTCTATTTAGCCACACTGAGATAATCAGAAACAGAAGAAGAGAAGTTTTCATCCACTGACACAGCTTCTAAGAAAGAGAGGCATCTCATACAGATGGAGGATCCCTTTTGCTTTGGCTTTCCAATTTAAAGCTGCTATATATGAAATACTACGTGGAGAACTTTTGGGAGCGAGCTGAGAAGCTGGATCCTAAGCAAAGAAGCACTGCACCTGGAAAGCATCTACGTAGCTTGACTGGAAACTCAATACTCCAAAATGCCACAAAGTGTCCAGCAGGAAGCACTCATCTCATGGCATTGCTGCCATGTCCTCCTAGCCAGAGATGGAAGTACTGACTCCTAGTTGAATGATGGTCTTGCTGCTGAACCCTTTTTTTTAGGGGGGGGGGGGAAACATTACAACATTACAGAAGATAGACTGAATTTTGCTTTTGTACACTAGAAGTGGGGATGACAGGGTCTCTCTTATCTTGCCTGGGAAGTGAAAGTGAGAGGATGTATGCGGGAAAGCTGCTGGTAGGGGGAAATGAACAGGTGTGCAAGTGGGCGTTCATGCAGGATAAGTGGTACAATAAGGAGGGTAACCAGGTAGAAATAGGTCAGGATAGAGCAGGGTTTACTTACTGTCATTGCCCTCACTAGCTACTAACACATGGAGTGGAGGAGTAGCCTAGTGGTTAGAACACTGGCTTGGTAACCAAGCAATCAGGGTTTGATTCCCACTAGCACTCCTTGTGGCCTTGGGCAAGTCACTTAATCCTCTGTTGCCTCAGAAGAAAGGCCTGGCAATCTACTTCCAGTGACACTGCCAAGAAAACCCAGGAGCTTCTGGGTGGTCAGGACTGACTCAAAGGCACACATTACAGGACAACAATAGTATGTTGCTCTACTCTGTTTTGTTTCTTCTTTCTTACTTTTTTCTTTCAACTTTGATGAGTTGTTATTTCTGTGAAGTGGGGTGGATAGGGAAGGGAGGTGTGATTACTGTAGCGTGGATGAGGGAGAACTTAGTAATGTTGAGAGACCTACAGAGACTTTGGACTGGGATGGCCTAGAAAAGCTGAGGGGTTTATATGTTGATGTCCGAAAATAATTTCTTGTAAAACATGTTCTATGTAAAATAGTTCAAAACCTGTTCTATGTAAAATAGTTTCTAAACCCGTTCTATGTAAAATAATAGCATGCTATTATTAAACTTTGTTTACTTGTAAACCGCCACTGATCGCTGGAAGTGGCGGTATAGAAGAGATGTATAAATAAATAAATAAAATAAATAAAGTGAATGGTTGACTCATCCAACTAAAAAGAAAAGAAAATGCACCTCAATGTAGTGTTCTTTCAGGGAACTCATCTGTTCCCTATAGAAAATGAAAATGTGCAGGCAGACTTTGTATCAGTGCAGAGAATTGAACATTTCCCATCTTTCTTGCAGTAATGAAGTCTGTTTTATGAGAAATAGTGATTCATTAATATGTCCTACATCTAAATTATCCATGTCATCTCTCTTAGAATTGTCAGGCTGGCTTATTTGCACATTTGTACCACAAACCTTTATTCCTGCAACAGAAATATCATTTTTTAATGTATCTTGCGTAGTGTATCAGCCACCACTTTATCCTCTGTACTGTAAATCCATGTTTATTATTGCTCGTCTCCATATGTCACAAGTAATTGGTTGCAAAAGAATATAATTTATGCACATGTAATTGTAAATGCTTAAAAAAATCTGTTTAATTTATTGATTTCCCAAACAGTTTAGCTAATTACAGCTAGCTATTTCACAGTACTCCAGAGAAATTGATCAGAGGAATTTTACTAGCTTATATCTTAAATCCTTGCTGGTGACGATAGATGGCCTGTACAGGATGCTACGGAAAAAAGGAAAAATGGTGCAGTAAACCCTGTTAGGCCTTCTTGCTGCTAACACCATACAGGACTATGGAAATACCAGAGTTTCAGTAAATAAATAACAGAAATTCACTGGGTCCACAAATATGAAGATGACATTTTTCATTTGGCACATTTCAGTTGGCTGCCAATTTCAAAATGTAGCCTGGAGATACTGTACAGCTTTTGTCAAGAGGTTTCAATCCATTTAAGTATTTCAAATAAAGAAGATAGATATTCTAAAACAACAGTACTGTTCAATCTCTGCATGCACTAAATCAGTCACAAAGCTCGAATGAAATCTTAGATAGGAGTATTTGGTTTCAAAATAGCTACACAATAGGGATTTAAAAGAAGGGTTATATTCAGCACCATTTATGGATTGTATCGATCTCTTTTAGGAATTTAATCCCAGATGTTTTAAGCTTTCTTCTGGATTTTTGTTTTCCTTCCTCAGAATGCCCTACCATTTCAAATCTGTGAATAGCTTTCTCTCTTCACGCTACTTGAAAGCCTTTCCTTTGTAATTATTGTGGCACCTTCAAGGATGCAATAGCTGTGAATGCAGTGTGTGTCGCAGGATCAGTTTTACTAGCATTTAATGACTTAAATTATAGTCTGCTGTTACATGAAACAAACTTGAAAGGTGTTGATTTTAGCTCACTAGATTCTGTATGAAACAAGGTATATTTATACATACATACATATATACATATATATATATGTATGTATGTATATACCTGCTCCAAATGCCTTTTTATAGGCATTCAGCTATAAGCCTCCTGTGCAATACATAGGGAATTATCCACGCTGCTCCCATTACTGTTAATGGGAATAACATGGATAATCATCTGCACCTGGTTCTTAAAATGCAGGTTTAAATTTGCACATGTACTGGTAGTAGCCATCCCCTCTGAGAGAGAAGGAAAACCTTTGATCAACTAACAACTTGTTTATCCTGTAGTAGGTACACATTTTCCTTGCTGACATAATATTTCTAGCAAAATTTAGCCTTGCGGTTTTAAGCTTGACCATTGGAAATTAATAGATGTAATTCCTGCTATTGTGAAACTGATCCCATGTCTCTAGTTCTGACCTGGTAACACGTTTTCCACCAAAATTCTTTGCTTTGCCTTCATTTATTCACATGCGCTTTTGAATTGCCTCCTGTAGACTGCCGCTACTGACCAACACTGAACAGGCAATCCCGACTGAAAATGATAAAATGGCTCTAGATCAGAGTCACATGCTGGTGTGAATTCATGGTACACCCAGAACATTCAAAACTACTTGAAGATTTCAGAAAGAAACTGCATGCTTTTCATATATCCATTTTTTAAAATTTAGCTCCTACTTTCTCACATGCAATTTATGTTCAGAAATAAGTATTGCAACATGATGCTTCGAAGAGAGGAATGTGTTTGTAATGATGTGGCATGCATCCTCATGTTTAATGATTTAAGGCAGTGATCCAATGATAAATGCCTCTGTGGAGGACTTTCAAGAAGTTTCTGCTACATCATAGCTAAGCTAAAATTTACAGGGCTGATATTCAGTGGGGCTTATGCCTTTAGCAGCACCTGCTAACCACATGAATCCCAACAGCCATAATATTCAGCAACCCCAGTGCATTTTTTCTAGCAGAAAAAGGTGCCATGCTCATAAGCAGGGCTCTTTCATTAAGACATGAGGATCATGGGTCAATTTGAGCAGGCAATGAAAATGGCGCTGGCACTCTGTACTACCACGTACCCCCTTAAAAAGAACCCTGAACAGCACTCTGCGGATAGTGCCACTGAATAGGTTCTCTGCACTGCAATACCATCTGGGTAGTACAGGGCAGTTTGTGGGTGGAGGGAGTGCAGTCCATGGGGTTATCCAGTTAGTAGCAATATTCAGTCTGCTAACCACATACCAAACCACATAAAGTTAGGCCATAAAAAAGGCAGTCCTAACTTTAGACAGTTTGCTATCCTAATAGTGGCTGGATACTGCCGCCATCTGGACAGCAATAGCAGTCAAGTGGTGAAACCAGATACTCAGCATTGGCAGGTATCTGGATTCTGGTACTGAATATCTGGTTTAATTTTAAATGCCATGGCACATACCCAGTTTGTTCTTCTCTTGGATCCCTCTTCAACTCTCACAAATACATTTACATCTCTAAATTATAACTTCTTCATTTCATTCCTTTTTTAGGTGTGTTTTTCTAAGGTATGTCACCTACTGTATTATCAAGGGTTCAGGTGGCAGGGAAATTGTTTGGCCATATGCCTGTTTATTTGCAAATGAAAGCCAATGCCACAGTTCAGATTTCTCTCACCGCAAGCGGCTAGCTGAATGGTAGAGCCATGTGGTGCAGGAAGTTTGGGATGATCTTGTGGTTTGAAGACTTGTCAGACTTGAAACCGGAAGATCGGCCAAATCTTCCTGCCTCGACGACTCTACCTTTCAGAGAGCTGATTGTGGTGGGAGAAGTCTGAACCATGGCATTTTTGAGGAGCTGCAACCAGGGACAAGCAAGGGTGAGTGAAAGAGAGACTGGATGAAAGGGGCGATATGAGAAAGAGAGGCTGACTGGGGGAAGGCTGGAGGAGGGATATGATAGAAAGAGAGACAAGAGGAAGCCTGGGAGAGGGGTCATGAAAGAGAAACACAACATACGCACGAAATCCCGACATGCCGAATGACACATACACGCACATATGCATAGACACATTCATGTAGCCCCTGACACTCCCCATGATAAACATGCAAACACACACACACACACAAAGCCTCAAACACTCCCCAGTACACACACACACACACATATACACATCCTCCATCACTCCTATCACACACACACACACACACACACACACACACACACATGCAGCCCCTGACACTCCTCCTTTCACAAACACACGTCACACCCCCTGACACTTTCTATGAGACACACACAGGTATACAGTACAATATCTTTAACATTTCTTTAGCAGAAATCAATGAACAATAAGGAAAATTCAAAAAGCACAAAATACAGGCTCTTAAGAAATTTTCCTCCTTCTCCAGCTTATTCTTGAGTAACAAATTCCCCTTCATGAGACCCCCATTAGCTGCTTCCAGCTTTTCAAGCTTTTTTAAATGATTTTCAAGAGTTGTCTCCTGAGACCGCATGCCACTTTCAATAATGGATAACTTATTAACTGTCTTGCCAGAAAAATTACATAGCTGAGAGAGACAACCTGAAATGCCCCCTCCATTTTAACAATCGCCTTCCAAATTTCTAATTTGGTGACCTCCTTGGAAGGACTCACTGGTAGGGAGCCCTCAAAGTTATTGAACACAGAGAAGGTAATAGGTTTGAGAGAACAAACAGTAATAGCAATAGATCCAGCTGCTGGAACATCTGACAGCTCCTCCTTGCTTCCAAGCTCTAACTCAGTCTTTGGTGGGATTATCGGGGGAGACGCTTGAACACCCGCTGAACCTTTAAGATGTAATAAATGAGTACTTTCTCATACACCCTGGGAACAAATCTCTGGGCTAGAGGATAACATCATGGTGTACAACAACTCAGCCGGGGATAAGGCTGGTAAGCGCAGGTCCAGACTCAAGGTGGGGGGTCCAAGCTCAAATCTCATAAGCTCCCTGCCCCCCAACAGGAGTAAAGTAGGCATGCTTAGTCCCTTGCTTCCCCAAAGAATGCAGAGTATTCACTTTTATAGGTTGCCCCTTCCTTTTGTTCATAACAAATGAACATATACCAAAGGAGAAACTAGAGTACCTGATTGTAGTTCACAAACACAACTCTAAATGTCTACAACAAAAGGGATACTGGCTAATTCACTGGTGGCTCCTTCGGCGACTCCAAATGGGCATACCCTCTACGGTCATGCCCCCTTCAGCACGCAACCACGGGATGCATACTACGGCAGCACTTAGATTATATAGACGCCTGTTACTACATCGTCGAGATGAGGTGTTTGAAAATGCTTTGCGGGTTAAAAATTTACGTTTGTTAAATTTTCCCCGCACGCATTATTTGTCTCCTACCATTTTGTTTTTTAAATATTTAAATAGAAGTCTTGAAAATACCGGACTCTGATGCAATGATTCTGTCTAAAATTTACTATTTGCCTCCTGGGGTTAGGGAACCCCTTAGGATAGATTCTGAGTCAGGTGTTTCGGCTTAGCAAGGAGTTGATCAATTAAATGCACCTAGTTTAGATTTATCTGAATGTTTAGAGACCTCTATTGAGGAGATTTCAACTCGAGCAACTCTACTGGTTACATTTGCATTGGAGAAAGACAAAGATTTAGTTTTGCGTACTTATTTTAAATTTCGTCAGGAAAAGTATTTTGGTCAGGTAATCCAGATGTTTCCCGATGTGTGTCGTACTACTCAGCTGAAACGAAAAGCTTTTCTTTCACTTAGACCTCGGGTCCTGGTTATAGGAGCTACTTTTACGTTAAAGTATCCTTGTAAATGTCTTATAGTATATCATGGCAAATCTTATATCTTTTTAGATTCCCTCCAATTGGAGACCTTTTTGAAGGGGCTGGTGCTGGAGTAAGATTTATTTCTTTTTATTCTTTGGGGCTCTTGTTAAGTTAAAAGGAGTCTTTCTATTTTCCAATCTAATTGAGATATTTCTTGTTTTAATTTCCTTTGTAATTCACACTTCATATTGTGGGCTGGGAGTTCTTATTTGTTGTAAAAATTTAATATGTACTTTGTGAATTGCTTGTATTACCTTGTTGAATACCTTAATAAAGAGGTTTGAAATTAAAAAAAAAAAAAAAAAAGATTATATAGACGCCAATACCCCAATGATGTCAGATGGTGGCAACAGGCTGCACTCCAAGCAGATCACCAGGCAGCTCTCCCAGGTATAGTCAATGTTGGGGAAACTCCTTACTCCTTCCCCTTCCAAGCTCCGGGACTGGTCCTCCACCTCACCCCTCATGAGACACCCATATGAATGTCCTATATACCTGGTTCTAGAAATGGGGGAAATGTGCCATTGGGTCACACTTTTCAACTTATTATTATTTACAGTACGTCTATCCTAACAATTTCTACATGGTTCACAATAATACACACAGATAGCACATGCAAACAATAATTAAATAAAACATAATTTAAAACAGCATTAAAAAATACAGGGGGGAATATTCAAAATACTTTAGCTGTTTAGCAGGTATGCTAATCAGCTAAAGCACACTCAGCAAGATATTCAGCAGCACTAAAGTGTTTAGTGCCACTGAACATCACCTTCTACCTGATTTTAAATGCCCCGCTTACCATCAGGGCATTCCGGGGATGGAATGGGGGTAGCAACCAAGTTATTCAGGCAGCGGCAATAATCAGCCACTGATCAGTAAACCTAACTGGCTAAAGTTAGGAAAAAAAGAAGCTGGCCTAACTTTAGCCAATTTAGCTATTTGTCCAGTGGCTGAATATTGCCGTTGTCTTGATAGCTAGTTCACTATCTGTGCATACTGGCTATTCAATGCCAGTGACCAGATAGCTAAACCAGCCTTTTGGCCCTCCTTATGTGACCTTTGGGTCCAGGGCATAGAGTCCCTGCATGCTTCAGATCATGATAATCAACCACTGCTCTTATGCCGTATACATCCCATACCTAACCATTGCCCTGCCACATTTGGGTCTGTAACCTTTGTCTCTTCCCTAGGTGTGGAGTTCTCCTCTGCTAGATACTGCCTTTCGCCCAATCTGTGATCATAATTATGCCAGTGCAACTTCCATTGGGTCTATGCCCTAGGCACATGGTGGCTTGCTGCCATGCCATGGTTTGCCCCTGTACTGGTGTTTCACCTTTGCTGCCGTTATTCACATTTGTGGCTACCTGTAGGGATACAGAGTCATCAGCAGCTTTGACATACCTTGGCACTCTGTCATCTCTTGCTGCACTTGTTGCAGCATTTGGGGATGGGTCAGAATCTGGTCTTGTATGCTTCCAGCTCTTGATGTATGCTGAAGACACTGGAATAGAAAAGATGGTTTCATATTAGTATACATGGGCTCCTTAGGCATGGATGGTCCCAGATCTCCTCAGACTAGCTTTCTGTACTCATGCAGGCTGCTTCTGTTAGGGGTGTTTGCCTCCATCTAGATGACTGTGACTGTGGCACCTGGCCTTGCAGACTTGGATTTCTCTTCCTGCTTTTCCAACCTGAGAGCAGCTCACGACTGATGTAAAAAGCATCCTGCACCTCTATCCATGGTTTTGGCTACATCTCTTTCTAAGTGACACATAGGGGCCTGGAATGGACATGAGCCTCGGTGGGGAGTGGGATGATGGGACCTCACATGCCTGCCTATCCTACTAACCTCCCTGTGGTGGCATGGACAATGCCTGTATCTCCCATCTGCATGTGAGGAGGCCTTCAGAGACCTTGCTTGTTTGCCATATGCTTGCTTTGTGCAGCATCGTTGGCTGCAGGATTCACAGACCCTGACAATGGGAAATTACGGATTTTGTGTGCATGTGTGGATGCTCCACGGCAGACTGCAGAGGACACTGTTGCAATCACAGTGTGTTGCTGCCTATCCCATTGGTGTAATCCCTGAGCCAGATGGCAGTGTAACAGGTGTTAGGGTAAACAGGAGGAACAAGGTTTAATCGTGCCTGGCCAGGGCCATCCAGATACTCTCCCATGTCCTCCATGCTTTAGTGTGGGATGCTCTCTGACCCCCAGACTGGTAAATGTACTGGGATGTACTGGGATGAATGTACTGGGATGTCGCTTTCTGTATCAGAGAGATTCTGCTCCCTCCAGGCCACCATGTTGGTGCTCTCTAATGTGCAATCCTCTAGTGACCACTGCAGTGTGCAGGGACTGAGAAACACATCAACATGATTCTGCAGGGAAAGACGTGCCAAGCATATGTGGAGTGTAGCTGGGCACGTGCATTTTGCCACGAAACTGCACCAGCACATGTATGTTACACATGCAACAGCCAAGATCACATCCACCTGCATGTGCACATCTCCTATTTGCACCCCTTTTTTTCCTATGTGAATCCTGCTTTAGGTGCAAATGCATGTGTAGTCGCATTTTTAGATGAAGTTGCACGTGTTTTTGCTTTGGGGTTTTCAATATGTACATGTCATGATTTGAAATACATACATATGTATCTTGCCAATAGACATTTTTTAAAAAATAATTCAATTTTGAGAGACAGAGATATTTCAATTTTACATGAGCCCCACATGTGTATACCCCCTCTTCTGAAATTGACCGAACTGTATCGACGTTGTCACTTCTATACCACTGAACTCACATAAACAGCATTTCTAAACTATGCTTTACTATGCTTACACTACACATCTGCTATGAACATGCCAACACCCGAGCCATGTAAAAGAGCACATATCCTTGTCATCATGCATATTTTTGCATATAGGGTAATTTTATAAGAGGCGTTTTATGTACATGTACTGGTATATATACATGACAATGTCTTATAAAATTAACCTTGTATTGCATAAGAAATGATGATTCATGCATAGTGAAATGAGACTGATAAGAAAATGTGCTATACAGAGGTAGGCTATTCTAAAAGCCCTGTAAACTAGATTTATGTGACTTTTACAAGAGGTGCAGGGCCTTTGATTTTTTTTTCTTTTAATGAGCTAGGCATAGGATGGAAATATTTTATTCTGCAGTCAAGGGGATGAAGCACAGAAGGACTGCAATTTCCACATGACAGTAGGTGGGCATGCAGAACTGTAATAGATCATCACTATCTTATAAAGCAGCTATTCAATGGCGTCCTGCTTATCTGCTGAAGAATTCTACAGCTTTCTAAGTGGTCTGGCTAATACTAAGTATGAAAAACAATGATTCTACTTGCAACAATTCAAAAATGAATACTTCAAACCGAGTTTTGTATGTGTGCAGTCATAAGATTTATTCTGCTTTAAGAAAACAAATTCCTAAACCAAAAAGAACACAGTCATTTTTTATTTAACTAGAAACTGGAAAACAATCTCCATGGTTAGGTTGTTGGGAAGTAAATATCCCTTGTTTGATAGTTTGGGGGAGGCTAAATGAAAATGTATTTCCTAGATGCAAGTTAAGTTGAATGACACTCCATTATGGCTGTCATGATTTTCTAGAAATACTGGCAAGGTCAACCACAGCAGACTTTCTATGTCTAAAGAAATTGCTTTCATTTGTCATTTTAAACTTTTGCAGTTTCAATGCTTTCTATTTCTACAGACTAGGATTACACAGTTACTTACAAGCGTCAGAGAGAAAGTACATTTCAAAGCATCCCCCTACCATTTTCTTTAAGAAAACAAGATTTAAGAAAGAGATGGTTAGCATAAATATAAATAACTTATCAAATTCCCTTCTTCATGATAATCATGGTTGATCTTCGAACCAGGAAAAAAAAGGCAAATAGCAGCCATCCATGTAAGGGAAACTTACTACAGTTATCGTAGGTATGTTTTATTGTGAGAACTGTTTTCAGTATGTGCTGGAGACTCTACAAAATCTTTGACAGTATCTTATTGTTGCTCTCAAACTTCCCATAAACTATTGATAGGGTTTCTACTTTTGGGGGTATGTTTACTAAACCATCTTAACGTCGTAGCGGTGGTATTATCGCATGATAAGTGACGCTATCGCGTGATAATGTAACATTATCGCGCGATAACGTCACTTATCGTGCGATAACGTCACTTATCGTGCGATAACGTCACTTATCGTGCGATAACGTCACTTATCGTGCGATAACGTCACTTATCGTGCGATAACGTGGAGGCAGCGTTAAAGCACACTAACGCTGTGAAATCTGGGTCTGAAGGGTGGAGTAAGGCTTCCCAGAGGGTGGAGAGAAGGGGTCAATGGGCGGAGAGTGGGCGGGGAGAGGCTCCAGGCACACTAACGCTGTGAAATCTGGGTCTTTTTTTTTTTAAACTTTTATTTTCATTTTGCAACAAACAAAAGAAACAACACACCAAAAGAGACAAAACAAGTATACAATAAGGAAAAGTAAACCCATTACCCCCCACCCCGGTGCTTCTTCTCTACCCGTTTGTATCAGCATGTGAGCGCTGCCAATTAACAGTGATTATACATCAAACGATCAAAAAAGTATCCACAATACAGCATGATCATGAGACAGAGATATATACAAAGTTAGACAGTCAGATGAGAGCATTTAGCAAAATGTACATAGTCATTGAGCATCTTCCATTGAGACCAATGAGAAGGAGTCTGAACGGAGGAAGCGAACAGACGAGGTATTTGTTCATATTTACTGTAGAGACAGGCATGATTCCACCATACATTGAGGCTCAGATGGGAACTAATTTCCCAGTAGTACTTAATTAGGGAAATAGCAATGCCAAGCATAAAGTTCAAAAGGAGATAAGCCATTTTTGGGAGAGAGGGGATCCCCGCTACTGGGCGAAGTCCCACTATCCTCCAAGAAAGGGACTCCTGAGAGTGCGATATAGACTAAATACGACCCAGACCCGATGCCAGTAATACTGTAGTGCGGGATATTCATGCATAACATGAAGTAATAAACCAATGGCCGCAGGACGTGTCCAGCAACCATTACCCTGAGTAGTGTTCCATTTGTCTAATCTGTGAGGAGTGTAAAAACACCGGTGGGCTAGAAAGAAGAGGGTCTGAGTGAGTGAGGCGGGTCGGGAACCCGTGTCCCTCTGCTCCAGATAAGGCTCCATTGCTCCGAGGTTGAAGTCACATGCAATTCTCTCTCCCATACTTTCTGCGCTATAGAGGTATCTCTAGTGATAGCATTACATAAGGTTTAGTGAAATTGGATGCTACACCCGGTGAACTACCGAGAGATCGGAAGTCTCCAATCAACCTTATGCAGAGAGTGCCGATGGCGGGAGTACTCTAGTGCTCCGAATACAATGCTGAAGTTGCACTGACCAGAGTCGGGAGTCAAAAGGTTGCATAAGAGTATTAAAGGCACCTAAAGTGTCGAAAAGCATTGGTGGATAGTGGGAGTCTAATGGGAGAGTCATACCAGGGAGTAAGGTAAGAGGAATCGGTGAGCAAAGGCCCGCTACTATATCTAGCCACACAGGTCTGCTCGGTACTGGATCTTCCAACCAACGAGCACCCTGTATGAGAAGAAAAGATTGAGGGAACACTTGAGTAAAATCGCCACCAAGTATAAATGGAGCATTGGCGGAGGCCGAGGCCAACTGCGCAAAACTTGCATAGTAAGCAGGGTTGTCCACATTCGGGGCATAGTGCAAATACACGTGAATTCACTATCTCCAACCTCAAGGTGTACACGGGCCCATCTACCCTCCATGTCAGCGCTAATATCAGGTACAGTAGCGTGCAAAGACTTCTTAACCAGAATGGTTATCCCGTACCATTTGGAAACGGTGGGAGAATAGGCAGCTACGATGTGAGGCCTAGCATTGAGTTTCAGTGTTTCAGCAGAGTGTAAGGCGTTTCCTGAAGAAACACCAAATCAACATGCTCGTGGCTAAGATAGCTAAGGATTTTCTTTCCTTTGAGTGGACCAGTAATGCCTTTGACGATGTATAATAAGATTTTACATAAGGCCATTCAGAAAAGTTAAAATTCTGAGCATGATAGCACACATAATTTCACTGTGTCCCTCAAACTGACTGTATCTGGCTGTACACATGACATAGGAAAAGTAAGCTAATATAATACAATGAAGCGCCCCACATTAACAAAGAAAACCGCAGTACGGTAGAGGAGAAGCAAAACCCCAAAATTACTGGCGACCATGTGTCTGCGGGGAGAAACCCCAGAGAAGGCCGAAATTGAAAAAACATAGAACCTGTAGGACTGTGCGTGCTCCGAATCCGACCGAGGCACACATCATGAAGGGATAGGAGACCAAAGACAAAAGTCATACAGAGAAAGATAGAAAGTCCAGGCTATTTCTGTGCTGGGCTATGACCGCCGCATCGGGCCCTTCAAAATGGCGGACAGAGCCGGCAGATAAGAGTCCAAGATTTGGGATTAGCGCATCTGCTCTGCTTCTTTGGAGTCCAAAAATGTTGATAGTAGATCAGGATCCTCGAACGTCCTGGTCTGGTTGTGGAGAGTCACTCGGAGCTTCGCTGGATACAACAGGCCAAAGCGAGCCTGTAGCTGTTGAAGTCGAGGGCGAAGAGCTAGGAGTTTCTTCCGACGGTCAACGGTAGGCTTTGCCAAATCAGGAAAGAAGGAGACCTTACGACCTTCAAATTCCAAATGATGATTCGCTCGGGCAGCATGTAAAATTTGTTCCACTTGTTGATATCGTAGCAAGCTAAAGATAATAGGCCGGGGGGTCGTGCGGTTGAGCGCCATGCGGGCAGGAACACGGTGTGCTCGATCGATTTCCAGTTCTCTGTGAAAAGTGATCTTCAGCAAGGAGGGAAGAGTTTTGAGCAAGAATTCTCTTATATCTCCTGCTTCCACCCCCTCCGGCATTCCGAGGAGCCTCACATTGTTGCGACGGGCTCGATTATTGCTATCTTCCAACTCCTTTTGAAGATTCTGTATCTGGCGCTCAGCCTTGTCCAGTTTGCCCAAGCGCACCTCGTGCGAGTCGAGGACCCCCGCCATATTGTCCTGCCGTAATGAAAGACCTTCAAGTCGGTCCTGGAGCACTCCAAAGTCTTCTCGCATGGCTCGGAGCGCTTCTCCATTGGACTGCACCAATTCCTTCACGCCGCGTATTTCCTCCAAAATCTCCAGGTGCATTGCGGGGTTTTCACGAAATGGAACCATCTTCTGTGGGGAGGACACCTCTGTTTTGGAGCGTTTTCCGTGAGAAGAAGAAGGAGACCCGAAGTCCAAGCGCGCTGGTTTATGGGCCGCCATCCCCCCCGAGGTGCCCCGGTCAGCTCGGAGCGAAATAGTAAATTTATATAGGTATTAAGTCAGGATTCTGAGTAGGCCTCTCGGGAGCTTCAACGCAAAGCGTCCTACCCGCTGGACATCAGGCTCCGCCCATGAAATCTGGGTCTGAACACTAACGCCAGTGAAACCCTCATGTTAGGCACATTTCCAGAAAAGAGAAAACATTTAAGTCAGCAATGTGCAGCAAAGGCAGGGAAACCCAAAACAGTGATAATTGTGATACATGTGCAGGAACCAAATAGGCAAATAAACATATAAAATGACCAGAACCACATCTAAAATCCCAATAACCAAGCTGGCCAATTGTGATATTAATGATAAACATAGCGCAACACTACTGACAAAGCGTAAAAATTAAGATATCATGCTTAGAAGGGTCTATGCTCTGTCCCCCTACAAAGTAAATGATCCCACATTGAAATAGCGCTGATCAGGGTTTCTGTCGTTTAGATTGGGCAGGTTTGTTATGGCGTGCACATGTGCAGCAACAACAGAGTGGGCACGTAGGAAAGGGCAACTGTACTGATGCTGTAAACGGGATACAGGGGGCTGCAAGCGGCACATGCTGTGGTCTAGCTGGGGCACAGTGCGGAGTAGGCAGATGCCTAGGTGTCAGATAAGAATGCCGAAACTGTAAAGCAGCAAGACAGCAACTGACGAGGGTCCAACATGGCCACGAGTGTGTGTCCCACAGTGCCATAGGGGATATTACCCAGCAGGTACCCCCAAGGGCAAATAACATTGGCAGGCGGTGCCGGGGGAAAGCACGCATGTCCATGTAGGCACCCCTACCCGAGAACCCACACCATAGGCAGCTGCCTACCGGCACACTGGATGGCCTGAGACTGCGCACCACCAGCACCACCGGCATAATGTCATGGCAGCATGGTGGCAGAGGGGTGCTGGTGGCGGAGGGGGCAGTGGCATCTGCCCACAGCAGACCATGGCAAAGCCCTATTTAGGTGGGTACCGTGCACTGAAACAGACAGGGTCTGTCTGACGAACAGTCATGGTATCCCCAGGGAATGACCTGTCTTTGTGGCAAAAGTGTGGTGCAGTACACACAGCCAGTGTGTTCGGGAGCAGACAGTCACAAGTTCAAGTCCCAGCTGTGGCTCCTGCCAACCCTGTCCCCATATTTTACCCAGTACTAAACCATGGTAATAAAGATGGAACCTTTATTGCAGATAAAATAAACATGCCTGAAACGCCTATATTTTACCCTACAGAGCACAGACACCATAAACATGTGCAATCCCTAGAGCAGAGTTTCCCAACTACAGTCCTGGAGGGCCAAACACCATTCAGGTTTCATGCTTTCCCTAATAAATATGCCTGTGCTGCATTTGTATGTGCTGCTCCCGTTGTATGCAAATGTATCTCATGCATATTCATTAGTTACAGCATGAAAACCTGAACAGTGTTTGGCCCACCAGGACCGGAGTTGGGAACCTCTGCCCTAGAGCAGCGGCCAACAGGGGCATAAAAACCCACGCCCACAGGCTCCACTATCCAAAGCCTCATGGAGAGTCAGGTTGTTGGGCCCTGCGCGGAGCAGCATCTCCCAATACTGGCACCTGCATACCTTAGCATTGACATCCTAAACTTGGGAATACGTTCCACATATATCAAAATGTTGCTATAATTAATGTCAGCTAACAAATCCTAAGTTAAACACAATTTGTTGATCGAGATTCATCATAGCAACCTTTCTGATATCTGTGGAGTGTGTTTCAGTTATTGATTCTGACAGTGTTTACCACCCTGGAGAGTGACCCTAACAGTATTGAGTACCATAGCAATGCCCGCACTGTGCACAGGACTGGTGTGGCGGCCAGGGCTGCCACAAACCTCTATATTTGCACAATGCTGGCATAGGTGTGGGAGTGTCTGTCTATCCAGTGTGTTGTGGCTGCCTACACCTTACTGAGCCCACATTGCTTGCACTGTTTCCAGTGTCAGCCTGCCAATGTGCACAATGAGGAGCAAGGTACCATGGGTATGGCCCGGACAGGGTGGCATGGGCAGGATGCATTTGCACAGGGTATATGGCAATGGCTGGGACACTGTAGTGCCTGAACACCACCTGCATGGACAGGGTGGCCACAGCATGTCATGCTGGGAAGTCGCTCTCACCTTGACTGAGCAGTGACCACGGCATGGCTAGGTTCCCCCATAGTGCTGTACAGTATTTCTCTCAAGTGATATTTATGGGTTTTCTTTTCTGACACTCAATCACTGACATACCTGTGTGGTGTGTGTGCTGACATCCCAGTTTTGGGTGCACACAGTTTCTTCATGAACATGCACTATGTACTAGCTAGCAGACTGTCTGCAGTTAACATCTGTATAGCTGCACCACCTTGGAGGGTGCAGCAGGTGCACACTGTCTGCCCTCTGCTGTTGAATGTCAGATTGTAGTGGGGGGCAGCTAGGCTGACTGGGGCCACTACCTCTCTGTCAGTGGCCCTGTCCCAAGTGCAGATCTTCAGCAGCTGTCAGTTTGCCACCAGGATTGAGGTTGCTGGTTCTACAACATGTCCTCATGTACCTCCACTGCCCCCCCTAGCAAAGCGTGAGAGTGTGGGTCTGTTGGGGGCAGGTCATGTCCCCCACCCTGACCCAGAGAGGGCAGTTTTCTAAGTACATTGTTGCCATGTGAGCCCTGACACACACCCTGCTCCCTAAACAGGTGACCATAGCAAGCACAGTGGATATGCACTATGTTGTGTGCATCATGGTCCACAAGGGCCAGAGATGACTGGCAATTACAAACAGACACAGAGACTTCCTAAAGGTGTCTGCAACAAATACCTGTCACACACTGGCACTGATGGAGAACTGCAGCACAGCCCACCTCAACCAACCCGGGTACTGCGGACCTGGTGCTGGCCTCTCCACCTCACCCTCAGATTGAGCACAGAACATGCACATTGGCATGGCCTGTGGGTACTCTCTGCCAGTAACACACACGGTCATTCCCCCCTACCAAGCTGACGTGCTGTAGAGGTGCATACCCCATCTGGTGAGCAGATGTAGATTGCTGTTCTGCATGTGAATTGCATTATGGGTACTGTTGGTTCTATTCTATCCTGATAGCCACAGCAGATAGTTTTATAGTGACGTGCACTCTTTCTGTAGCCAGCCATTGGTATGCTAACTCCCATAGTGATGTAGCGCAATGGTTAATGCAATGATTTTAATAGTAGCGGTCATGGGTTCAATTCCTCTCTGTTCCCCATTTTTTTTTATGGCTATCCTACACAACTACGTTTCATTCGTGTAACAGTCATATCTGTGTTGCCACCACATTATACCCTCATCACTGTTGCCATCCATCCTTCTGTCTGTCTATGTGTGTGTGCCAGCTGTGTGGTGTCCTGCCCTAATGTGCGGGCTGCTACCCCATGTCCTGCACTGGCACACTTTTCTGCATTGCGGCTCTTCATGCTTGCCTCTCCTGTGTCTGCTCTGCATGGCACTGATCTCCTCTGTCCTCCTGTCATTGCACTTATCCTGCCACCTCTACCTCCTCTGGTGGACACATATCCCCATCCTCTGCCACACACTGTCATTGTTGCACTGTACATTACCATCACCCTGTACATCGGTACAGCTGCCCCCGATATGTTTGTCCACCTTACTTGCTGCCACATGGGCTGCACGCAGATTTGGCTGGTCCATGAGCTCCATCATCTACTTCCTTCCATCACTTGTTCATTGCCTTTCCTTGGTGCTCTGTGCAGTGTTATGGTTACATCTGTGCTTGATACCAACCAAGCGCACGAGTCCACGTGCTCACTAAGACCCAGTCAGAAGACGTGGACAGCAGTAGGAGGAAACTCTTTATTGATAAAAGCCTATAGCCCTTGTCCAATTCTTAGACTTTCCCAGCTACTGTAATCACTGGTATATCTGTCGGATATCTCTTGAAACAAATTGATTCTAAAAATAGCAGCTGCTGATACAATACACTCCAAACGTTATTCCTCAGCGTATGCTCTAAACAAATGAACTTTCTTTGGTAAACCATTTGTTTAGAGCATACGCTGAGGAATAACGTTTGGAGTGTATTGTATCAGCAGCTGCTATTTTTAGAATCAATTTGTTTCAAGAGATATCCGACAGATATACCAGTGATTACAGTAGCTGGGAAAGTCTAAGAATTGGACAAGGGCTATAGGCTTTTATCAGTAAAGAGTTTCCTCCTACTGCTGTCCACGTCTTCTGACTGGGTCTACATCTGTGTTTGAGCCATACATTTCATGCTTGTGACTTTTGGGCACCTTTGTGCCCCTGGGCACCATCTCCTGTGTCACCTTGGCATCCCTGGGGCATCTTTCATGGCACTTTAGGTTTGGTCAGCTTATGGGGTGCCTTATATTCTGCCTTGGAGGGTGCCAGCCTTTCCTGCTGCCCTCTGGGGCACATTATGACCTGCCTTGGATGACGTGGTGCTTTATGATGTGCCTTATGGTGTGCCCTAAAAGGTGCATTAGGTTGCGGCGCTGGAGTGAGGCTTTTTTGGCTGGCAGTGCAAATTGTTGGGATGTGTCTGACTGTTACAAGCAGGAAAAGGGATTGCCTCAGACAGGCTTTTAACTGAGTCCACTGAGGGATCAAACTCATGACCACTGTATCAGCAGTCAATGTACTAACCAGTGTGCTACACCTCTGTTGCTGTGATTGTAGGTCAGCGCCTAATTAAGGCTAACGTGCCTTAACATGCCACAGCTCTCTCTATCACGCAATAATGGACTTTATCTTGTGATAACCCCAAATGCTACCTTAAGACGGGAACACCCACTACCTTATATGGCATTCGTCACAGTAAGACTGCAACTAACGCCGGTAATATTAAGACAGTTTAGTAAACATACCCCTTAGGTGTTTATAAATTCCAGCCAATTAGTGAGAGTACAAAAAAATCAGTGTTTATCAGTAGAGTGCCTCAGGGATATGTACTGGGACAACTGATTTGTAAGGTATTTATAAATGATCTGGAAATGTGAATGATTAAGTTGTTCATATTTGCAGATGAATCAAAATTATTCAAAGTTGTGAATTCACAAGAAAATTATGAGAAATTGTAAGAGGACCTTGTAAGACTGGGCAACTAGGTATCCAAATAGCATTTAATGTGGACAAGTGCATAGTAGTACATATAGCGGCATCTTTACTAAAGTGCACTACCAGGTAGAGTGGAGTTCAGTGTGCACTGAGTGCACCACAGGCGAAAGAATTGCATGCTGAAAATGCAGCTATGCTAAAAATCTCATGCTCACCGAGTAATGTGTGTTGGGGTGGAGACTGGGCGGTTCTTGGGCAGAGCATCCCCACCATGAGTAGCATGGGCGGTTTTGGTGTGCACTCGCTATCACTGAAGTACTTAGCATGAGTGCACTTACAGCCACCTCAAGTACACCCATGCTGATTGTGCCAAAGATAAGAACATAGGGGACAGCGCAATACCCATTCTAGCAATATGAGGACATTCTGAGCATGCCTCCATTTGCTAGCATGCATTGAGTGCCACCCCCGTGCTCGTTTTCAGGGCTGAACACTTGTTACTGGCACGGATCCTAATAAATATGCCCTATAGAGAAGAGCAACCCAAATTACAGCCACTGTGGTATACAAAGGTGCGCACCAAGGCAATGTGAGTCTTTGGACATTAAGAGGGCTGAGAACCCTAACAACCAGGTGTTCTAACGGAAAGGCTAGGTCTAACCAGGTTGCCTTTATGCCTCCTTTGCCAAAAGCCACCTTAAAACAGGAGGGGGAAACGGCTGAGCCAGCAGGGAGAAGGGTGACTGTCTGCATGAAAGCTAGAGTGCCCCTAAATTGAATTCTTCTGCTCAGTGTGTGGTGGGTGCTCAAGAAAGCAAATAAATTCTTAGGAATTATTAGGAAAGCAATAAAGAATAAAACAGAATATGAGAACGCCTCTGTATTGCTCCACGGTACAGCTGCATCTTTCTGTGCAGTTCTGGTCACTGCATCTGAAAAAAAAAAAGATATAGTGGAATTAGAAAAGGTACAGAGAAGAGTGATTAAAATGATAAAGGGTATGGAATGATTTGCCTATGAGGAGAGACTAAAGAGGTTAGGGCTCTTCTGCTTGGAAAAGAGACAGCTGAGGAGAGGTAAGTTTGAAGTCTGAACAGGTAAATGCAAATCAATTGTTTAATCTTTCAAAAAGTGCCAAGGCATGCAATGAAGTTACTAAGCAGTCCATTTAAAACATACAAGTGAAAATATTTTTTACTAAATACATAATTAATCTCTAAAATTCCTTGTGGGAGGATGTGGTAAAAACTGTTTTTGAAAGTGGGTTTAAAAAAGGTTTGGGCAAGTTCCTGGATGAAAAGTCCCTAAACTATTATTAAGGTGGACATGGGGAAATCTACTGTTTTATCACTAGGCGTAAGAAGCATGGAATCAACCTACCTTTCCGGATCCTGTTACATGTGACCTGAATTAGCCACTGCTGGAAATAGGATACTGGGCTAGATGGACCTTTGGTCTCACCCAGTATAACAATTATTATATTCTAATCTTTTCACAACACATGTGCCATTGTTGGGTTCTTTTCCAGCAAACATCTATAGCGCAGAAAAGGCAAGCATACCTCTCTGGAAAACATGTCTAGTCTGTAAAGAGTTCTTCAGTCTCACATAGTAAGCAATCACCAACAACTGCTACTCTTCTCCTTTGTCATCTCTTCCATAGTGCTTTTCTTCCTCTGTTCAACCTGTTGCATGTCTTCCTCTTCCACCTATTCCGGCACTATCTCATGGTTCTGTATCTGAGTGGAAGTGGGCTTATTGTGATGTAGATGTGCTGATCTTCCAAGCTCCATTCTAAAAGGGATAAACTCTCTTCTTTCTCTTCTGTATCCTCAATCACCCTTTTTGGCTGGCTCTTCATCATGGTCATTATATTTTCTTGGTATAGACTGTCAATAAATATTTAACTTTCCTGGATGCTTCTTAGCTTGGCCATTATCTCCTGCAATGCACTTACTTGCTTTTTGAGGGATTTAACCAATTGGCACCTTTTACACTGGATGCCATCTACTGGTTGAAACAGTTTGGCTGAAATATACACGTAACACTCCCCATAAATTGAGATCAGAATCTGGTTGGAAGCATGCTGCAGTGAAAGAAAATCTTCAGCAATAATCCCAGAGGTGCAAGTAAAGGGTGAGTTTGCAGAGGTGTCGACACAGCATCTTATAACCATCTCAATACCTTCAGTTTGCTAGATAATTAGAAGTAGTTACTTACTAGAAGGGATCATGTAGCACAAACCTTTTGGTTCTCCTCTGGAAGTTAAAATCCAGATAGATCACAATATGAAGTCCTCTCCAAAGCTGTTGGGAGGCATATGCAAATGAACCTACTGTTTGTTATGGGGTTATTCAGTACCATGGCGCTGTGACTCCATTGAGGTAGCCAGGGATCTGCTGGACATGGAGGCTAGTCCGCATGTTTGGGCTGCAGACTCAATTCTGATCCCACGGGCCTGTCTAGTTCCCACAGAATCAGAACCCAGTCTACCTTTGGACGGCCAGGTCCAAATGTTCCTCCACGTGTTTTCTTTTCATGTTCCCTCCTTTTAAGTAAACATTTCAAATTTCAGTTTTTCTCTATAAGTAAACTTTTATGCCTACTCCACTGGATAGAAACGTTTATTTAAATTCATAAATTAGCAGTCGAGATGCCAAAAGCATATAAAGCAGCTTATTAATTACTAATTTTGCTAAATGAGCGTGCGGAACAGGTTTCATAGATAGATAAACCTTTCCAAAAAGAAAAAAAAAACAACTATGAGGAGATATTTGGTAGTGGCGGCGGCTAGCGCGATTACAGTGGCTAGCTGTCACCACTGAAACTAACACCCAAATATTCTATGCCAGGGCCATATCAGGCCAAAGGCATTAAACATCTGGATTAGCCGCAGAAGCAGTTTCAATATTCAATAGCTGCCTGGTAAGCTTCGGCGTGAAAATTAGGCCACTCTTTCAGGTGCCTATCTTTTGCCATGTGGCAATATCCAGGCAGTGGTTCAATATCACCGCTGCCCTGTTATCACTTGATGATGCCTCTGTTCCACCCAATGCTAGCTGGCTAGTATCAGTGGCAGTACCCAGGGATATTCAATGGCAGTAACTGAGAAAATTTTGCTACCCAGCTTATTTGCATGAGTTGCATGGAAATATGGCCTTTAACCCATGAGAACCCAATAGGTTGGGATGTCGGCCTTCTTAGTTTTTGTACACCAGAATTCAAACATCTGTTTTGCTAGTCAAGGCATACCATATAGTAGAAAATAATATTTTTGCTTCTGATTCTGATACTGATGCAGACTCTTCCTTTTACTTATGCTACCAGACATTGTTTCTTATGCTATCAGACACTTCAGACATTTTCTTTTTTTAGTGCCGTCAAGTAAGTGTTGACTCCTGGTGACCAACTGCCTCTGGATTTTCTTGGCAATGTATCACCGGAAGTAGATTGTCAGGCCTTTTCTTCCGAGGCAATGGAGGGTAAAGTGACTTGCCCAAAGTCACAACTTATTAATAAGCTCATTGAAAAGGCCATTCATTCTTATTGTGAATATGGGCTGTAGGGTGTCCTTTGTGGATCGCTACTATTGACTACCTCCTCCTCCTTGACACTGTATTCTCACTTGGTTTTAGAGGCCTTGTATTGTCTTGATACTCTTCTTATCTCTCCAATTGCTCTTTCAGTGTTTGTTCTGGAGGTTCCTCCTCTACTGCCATCCCTTTCTCAGTTGGTGTACCTCAAGGATCTGTTCTGGGCCCTCTCCTTTTCTCTCTCTATACCCAGTCCTTTTGTGCCCTCATTTCTTCCTATGGCTTTCAAAATCATTTTTATGCTGACGATTATCAAATCTATCTACACCTGACATTTCTCCTTCACTCCAAACTCGTATCTTTACTTGCTTAACTGACATCACCGCCTGGATGTCTCACCGCTGCCTAAAATTGAATATGCCTAAAACTGAACTTCCTATTTTTCCCCATAAACCCTCCTCCCCCCTTCCTCCTTTCTCTATCACTGTTGACAACACTCTTCTTCTTCCTGTTTCCTCGGCCCGAAACCTTGGGGTCATCTTTGACTTCTCCTGTTCCTTCTCCACACATATTTAACATATAGCTAAAACCTGTCATTTATTTCTCTACAACATTAACACAATTCCTTCCTTCCTCTCTTGTCCACACTTTGATCACCTCTCATCTTCACTATTGCAGATTTCTCCTTGCTGGTCTCCCTTAGTATCATCGCTTTCTTCTTCAATCTATCCAGAACTCTGCTGCACAGCTAATCTTCCACCAGCCCTGACACACTCATATAACCCTTCTTCTAAAATCACTTCACTGGCTCTCCTTCCATTTCCAATTCAAACTTCTCCTTCTAACATATAAATGCATTCACTATACTGCCCCCATTCCTTTCCTCTCTTCTTTCTCCCTTCACCCAATCTTGTGAACTCTACTTCTCCTCTGGCTTTCTTCTCTTTATGCCCTTTTTTTTCTGCAAACTCTAGACTTCGATCTTTTCACCTTGCTGATCTTTACGCATGGAACAAACTTCCTCTAGCTTTACTTCAAGTCTCTTCTCTCACTCTTCAAATCCATGCTAAAGGCTCACCTCTTTGAGGTCGCATTTGGATCCTAATCTCTTGTTCTCCTTGTGTCTTCTTCACTATTTGAACCCCCTTGTTTCTTTTGTATTGTTCTGTGTGTCTTGATTAGATTGTAAGCTCTACAAGCAGAGAATCTCTTCTTTATATGTTTGTACAGAAACTGCGGGGAAGAGGCAGCCCGGGGGTGGAGAGTGGGTGGGCACTGTGTGATCGCCGGCCCTGGACATACAGGGTTGATTCTAATGTCGGCCCTGTATGTCCAGGGCTGGAAAAATGGCTGGGGAACTTATTCCACTTTCGAGATGGAGTAACTTCCCTGTGCATTTTTTTTTCAACCTCGGGGTGCAGGAGAGACTGGGAGGTAGGGGGACCAGGGTTTCTTCCCTGCAGCCCGACCCTGGCCTTAGGAGGCCAGATCGGGGGTCGGGCTGTAGGGAAGAAACCTTTTTCTGTGGCAGCAGGCATAATGACTTTTAAATGGAGCCGCGGTCCCATTGCAACATGACGCCATGGCGCTATGGCTCCAGTTAAAAGCCTGACTGAGCTATCCAGGCAGTGCATGTACATGCAGGCCGGGACTGAATCGCAGTTCCGGCCTGCATGTACAGGCCTGTTCACGATTCTGATCCTGCGGAGCTAGACGTGCCCTGTGTGATCAGAATCACGGTTCCCTTTATACGTACATAAGAATATAAGAACATAAGATATGCCATACTGGGTCAGACCAAGGTCCATCAAGCCCAGTATCCTGTTTCCAACAGTGGCCAATCTAGGTCATACGTACCTAGCAGTTTCCCCAAAAGACACAGGTTCCACAATGCTTGTACTGGGTTAAGCATTGATATCCTGGGTCCCTTTTTAATAATGGTTTATGGACTTTTCCTCCAGGAACTTGTCCAAACTTTTTTTAAACCCAGTTACACCAACAGCCTTTACTACATCCTCCGGTAACAAATTCCAGAGTTTTATTACACGTTGAGTGAAAAAATATTTTCTCTTATTTGTCTTAAATAGTTGACCCTGTAGCTTCATTGCATGTCCCCAAGTCGTTCTATATTCTGATAACGTAAATGATCTATCTACGTTTGCTCGTTCCACTCCATTCATTAATTTATAGACTTATATCATATCTCCCCTCAGCCATCTCTTTTCCAGGTTAAAGAGCTCTAACCTTTTTAGCCTTTCTTCATAGGGGTATCCTTCCATCCCCTTTACCATTTTGGTGGCTGTTCTATGAACCTTTTCTAATAACGCTATATCATTTTTAACCCTCATCCTACCAACATATTTTACATACAAATCCGAATAGACCCCATGTAGTTTTGTGATTGCTGATGAAAGTTAGCATCACTGAACACTTTCTTTTTTTTTTTTTAATATCTTTATTTATTGCTTAATACAAAGAAACACACAAAACACATCCAAAGTCTCAATACCCCCCCCCCACCATACAAAAGAAAAACTCCCAACCCCCCTAAAACTTAAACCTAAACCAAACCCCTGAAAAAACATACATCCCCCCCGACACCTCCCCCTCCCACCCCCCCCCCCCCAGGGCTTGCTAACAGCCATGGTCAACAGGCCACGGCACAGGTTTACTAACTCTAACGTCCCCAAGGGTCAAACAGGGCAAGGGTCAAGGAAATCCCAGGCACTGCCCATCTCAGTAGGCGGCACGGGCACCCACGCGCGCCATAAAGTCTCGCAGGGCAACCCATCGCGATGTATTAATCAGCATCCGAGGGGCCCCTTTACGAGGCAATTGCTCATATTTACTATATAAGCAAACGTGATTCCACCATGAGACCCAATTAACATCATATGTATGCTTCCAATTATTCACAATCAAATATAAAGCAATACCCAACATAAAATCTAACAGAAAGAAACATTCCTTTCGTAATGTCGGAATACTGGCGAGAGAGCGGAAACAGATGACCCTCCAGGACAGAGGAGCACTAAAGCTCAAGACCTCCTGTGTCCGCTCCCAAACCTTTGACCAAAAGGCTTGTAGGCAAGAACATTCATATACAGTATGAACAAGTGTTCCTATTTCCCCATGACAGGACCAACAGCTATTGCCTTCACCCCTGCTCCACCTGCTAATCCTAACTGGGGTATAGTAAGCGCGGTGGGCAAAGAAGAACAACACTTTTGTAATTGCAGCTGATTTGGAAACTCTCGTCAGTTTAGACCAAAATCTCTGCCAGCTTTGTGGCGAGAGTGAAAACCCAGCATCAAGCTCCCATCCCTGCTGCGCACCTCTAACCTGCAGGTGTTTCTGCTGGCACAATAGGTCATAATAGTACGAAGCCACACCTTTCCCAGTCATGTCCTCCCGTACCCGAAGAATTGTACCAATTATCCCCACTCCATCCCGCGGGCCGTCAATCTTGGTCCCAGTCTTGCACACACAGTGCTTAAGTTGCAACCACTAGAAGTACAGGGAGCCCGGAAGACCGAACTCCACTCGCAGTCTCTCAAACGACTTCCAGGCTCCCTGCACTAACAACTGTCCCAGAACCCAAACTCCTCTGGAGTACCAGTTGCGCCAAGCAAACGTTTTGTTCTGAATTTTAAATAAGGGGTTATGCCACAAGGGGAGAAGGTCAAAAGACTCTTCGCCCTCCAACCCTAGGACACTGCTCAACGCTCGAAAAGCCTTCTGAGTGTCCACTATCATTGGGGGGCAATGCTTCCCCTCGGGAATCAGCATGCCTGGAAGATACTTAAGGGGAAACGGTGCCAAGAGAGTCTCCTCCACTTCCAGCCAAACAGGCCGTCGCCCAGATCCATTCCACAGCCAACTAGAACCCTGCTTTAACAGGAATGCTTTATGGTACAGGCGAAAGTCAGGAAATTTCACCCCACCCAGTTCCTTACTCCCTTTGAGTTTTTTGAGAGCAATCCTAGGGGTTTTGTTCTTCCACAAGAACTGCGTCAGCAGCCTCTCAATCTGCTGATACACACAGTCCGGTAGGTAGCTCGGCAACATTTCCAGAACATAGTTAACCTTGGGAACAATAGTCATTTTAATTGTTTCTAGTCTCCCCCACCAGGACAGATTTAAAGGGGACCATTTAGTGACCATTGCCCGCACTTTATTTATAGGAATGTTGGCATTATATGTCACCGTTTCCTCTAGCGGATGGCAATAATAAACTCCCAAGTATTTTACCATTTTCCCCTCCCAGATAAAAGGAAACTGACCCATATCTTCCTTATGGACATACGAATTTAACGGGAACGCAACCGACTTTGCCCAATTGATCTTATAGCCCGAGAGCCCGGAATACCTCTCAATTTGAACAAGTATATGCGGCACTGATTCAGGTTCCGTGAATAGAAGAAGGTCATCAGCATAGGCCGACAATTTAATTTCTCGAGCACCTAGCTGGACCCCTTTGATTTTTGATGACTGTCTGATGCACAAGACCAATGGCTCAAGGGCCAAGTTGAAAAGCATCGGAGATAAAGGGCAACCCTGTCGGGTGCCCCTTTCCAAACAGATATCTCGAGACTGAGTAGCGTTCACACACACATTAGCCACTGGATGAGTATATAGGACCTTAAGCAAAGCAAGAAAACCTTCACCTATACCGAACCACCTTAGAGCTGCAAATAGGAAGGGCCATTCTAAACGATCGAAAGCTTTTTCTGCATCTAACGACAGTCCTACTGAGGGGCTACCGCTATTCTCTGCACCGGCCAAAATATGGCACAACAATCTTCAATTAACTCTCTGTCCACCTCTTCCTCTTGTGAGGGAGGTCTGTATATCACAACAATGCAAATAGATTTCTCTTTCCCTCTTTCTAGTTTAACCCACAATGCCTCCTCTCTCCCTTTTAAGCTCTGTAATTCCAAAGCTTCAATAGTATTTTTTACATATAGTGCCACTCCTCCTCCCCTTCTTCCTACCCTGACCTTTCTGAATAAAGTATAGCCAGGTATAGTTACATCCCAGTCATGGTTTTCTGTGAACCATGTTTCTGTAACTGCCACTAAATCCAAGTCAGCCACTCCCACCAAAGCTTCAACATCAGGGATCTTATTTCCCATGCTACGGGCATTTATACACACTGCTTTCCATATGTTACCCCTGTTACCCATTTCCATAAAGGTATTTAATGTATCACCTACCTGGGGGCTTTCACTTACCTGGGGGCTTTCTTCACATATCCCCAACGAATCTAGTTTAAAGCCTTCTTCAGTAGATTAGCCAGTCTACTACCAAAGATGCGTTGACCTTTCTTGGACAGATGGATGCCATCTCTGCTCTGCAACCCTTGTAACAGCATCCCATGGTCTAGGAAACCAAAACGCTCTCGATGAAACCATCCACGCAGCCATGCATTCATCTCCAGGATGCGAGCCTCTCTGCCTTGGCCTTTACCCTCAACAGGGAGGATTGAAGAGAACACCACCTGTGCACCTAACTGCTTCACCCTCTGTCCCAGAGCCATGAAGTCACTTTTGATACGTTCCGAGGTATACCTGGCAGTATCATTTGTTCCAACATGGATTAGCAACATTGGGTAATAGTCAGTGGGCTTGATGAGTCTCGGCAAACTCTCCGTAACATCTTGGATTTTAGCACCAGACAGACAGCATACCTCTCTGGACATCAAGTCTGGCCGGCAGATGGATGCCTCAGTACCCCTCAGAAGAGAGTCTCCAACCACCACTACCCTTCGTTTCCTTCTGGTCACTGATTCTGCAACTTTGGGGTACTTGAGCTCTGGTTCTTCCCTTTCCAGGGATGCTTTCACCTCCTCCACCTCCAGGGCTGCATAATGGTTCTTCAATTCAAGGGCTGGAGAAGTTGGATTGGTGATTTTGCAGGCCCTGTTGACTTGTGTCCAACCATCGACATTCTGTTGGCACCCATCTTCTCCTGTGCTGGAGAGCTTGGTTGCTGCAAGAAGCATCTCATCAATGTACTTCTCACTGTCTTGAATGCTCCTCAGCCTCACCACCTCCTCTCTGAGTTCTTCCACTTGTTTCCTCAGAGCTTCAGCATGCAGGCACCCTGCACATGGAACTGGTCCTTCAACTGGCTGGACCGAGACAGAAGCTGTAACGGGGGCAACAGCTTTAGCAATACGATTTTTCCCAGCCATTGTTCTGCTCGTGGAGCTTAGCTATCTGTTAAAGCAAAAGAGAGAGATCTACCAAGTACCAGCCGGTTTCGCAGCTGTCCTTTCAGAGAAAAAGCAGTTAAATCTCTTTAATTATATTCAAAATGTGCTGGTCCAATTTGGAATCCTCAAGTTCTGTCTGCTCTGTACTTAAGGGTATTCAGGTTATTTTTGTTTTTATTGTAATCTCTCTGTCGATATGCCCTAACTTCAATCTTTTGCTAAGATCCTTCACAGATCAAAGTTCCAAACCATGCGCTCTTGAGTGACTGTCGGCTTTCCCCTATTATCTAGTTTAAAAATTGCTCTATCTCCTTTTTATAGGTTAATGCCAGCAGCCTGGCTCAATCCTGGTTAAGGTGGAGCCCATCTCTTCATAAAATCCCCTCCTTTTCCCAGAATGTTCCCCAGTTCCTAACAAATCCAAAACTCTCTTCTTTGCACCATCGTCACATCCATGCATTGAGACTCTGTAGCTCTGCCTGCACATGGAACAGGAAGCATTTCAGACAATACTACCCTGGAAGTTCTGGATTTCAACTTCCTTACCTAAAAGCCTAAATTTGGCCTCCAGAGCATCCCTACCACACTTTCCTATGTCATTGGTACCAATAGGTACCAAAACGACAGACTCCTCCCCAACGCTATCTAACACCTTGTCTAGATGATGCATGAGGTATGTTACCTTTGCACCAGGCAGGCATGTTACCAGGTGATCCTCACGTTCAACAGAAACCCAGCTATCTACATGCCTAGTGATCACATCACCAACTATAATAGCCATCCTAAGCCTTCCCTCATGAGCATATGGCCCTGTAGAAAACTCCTCGGCGCAAGACAGTTTTAATCACCAGGAGGACAGGTCCTAGCTACAGGATCACTTCGTGCCACTCCAAGGTGATGCTGTCCTGTCACATGATCTCTATCCTCCATGGCAACAGGGAGGTTGCCAAACTGGAGGTGGTACTTCAGAACTATGTCTTGTAGGTCTTGTCTATATACTTCTCTGTCTTCCTTATGTCCTCCAAGTTTGCTATACTAGCCTTCAGAGATCGTACTCATTCCCTGAGAGCAAAGAGCTCCTTGTACCTGGTGCACACATAAGACCCCTCACCAACTGAGAGAAAATCATACATGTGACACTCAATGCACTGGACTTCCATCTGCATCTTAGTTTTAAGGTTTTGTTAAGATATTAAAGTTATTTACTTACTTAGGTTTACAGGGGATACTTATTCTAATACAACTATACCTTACATGTCCTTAGTAAATGTCCAGATAGTCTATCAAGACTGAGATTCACAGAGCTCTGGCTGACCTACTTATACTTCTGTTTCTAAGGTTAAGTCTTACAAATTTCCTGGGTGATTCGCACAGCCCTTGGTTTGATAGAGGGGACCTTTCAAATTTCCCCTTTGATCTGTCACTTGCCTTTAACACCTACTTTTGACAATTTCACAAATCTTTTGCTTCCTAACTGGGAGGCCTCTTTGTAAAGATCACTAGAATCAAGTTAAGTTCTTTGTACTCAGAGACTATTTAATTCTACTTGTATGCTAAGCTATACTCTGATTTGATTTAAATGAAAAGTTCTTTGGTGATACTAAGATCTGACTGATTCAGCAAACATACTGAATTCTAAAATCCATAGATTTATCTGCTTTAAACCAAAGATTACCCTTTACTCCCAAAATTTAGAATATGTTCCAGATGATAAATATTTACAAATACAAATCTATTTCTAGTTGTAGTAGTCCCTTTGGGTAGTCCTTCAAGACTACTACTATTGCAGGCTGCTGTTGTAATGTTGCCCCTCATCTGATCTCCCAGCAACCACCTCTTCAGCAGCATACAGTGGGTATTTATAGAATCTATATCATTCTGAAATACCCACCTTTAGGGGTTTTCACATGGATTGATTATAAGAAAGCTTTGGATAGAGTTCCACACTCTTGAATAATGAATTGCCTTGAAATGTATAAAATAAATCCTGGTTTGATAGAGTACATTAAGTTCACCATGACAATGTGGCAAACCACACTCTTTTTGAGATATGTATATGGTCAGTATATCATTTATAAAATTAATATCCAGCGAGGAATATTTCAAGGAGATTCCCAGTCATCATTTCTGTTTTGTGTGGTGCTTAATCCAATGAGTAATCTCATCAACTCTTTGGGATACGGATTTAGCCTGAACCCTAATGAAGGTAACTGCAGCATAAGAACATAAGAACATAAGATATGCCATACTGGGTCAGACCAATAGTATATGCCATACTGGGGCAGACCAATAGTATATGCCATACTGGCCAATCTAGGTCATATGTACCTAGCAGTTTCCCCAAGAGACACAAGTTCCACAATGCTTGTACTGGGTCAAGCATTGATATCTTCGGTCACTTCTTAATAATGGTTTATGGACCTTTCCTCCAGGAACTTGTCCAAACCTTTTTTAAACCCAGCTACACTAACAGCCTTTACTACATCCTCCGGTAACAAATTCCAGAGTTTGATTACACGCTGAGTGAAAAAATATTTTCTTTTATTAGTCTTAAATAGTTTACCCTGTAGCTTCATTTGCTAGCTCTCTGACTGGGAGCTCTTAAAAGGGTTTTGTGTATATTTTTTAAAGCAAGGTTAATTTCATTTTTGCTGTTTTAGGGGAACTGTACTTGAGCACAGTAGTATTGCTGAACTCTGTAACCCCCTCAGGTTCAGGAACTGCTAACACCTAATCAGGGGTTAGTGGGCCTGTTTCCTGAGTGCAATTGAAGCCTGCATAAAAAGGCTGCTTTGCCCTGCCCTTTTGAGGCTTTCTTAACCAGGGCTCCACACATCAAACGGTAAGTAAGGATTTGAGGGTTTCTTTGGTGTTTTTTGTTACATTGCTAGCTCTCTGACTGGGAGCTCTTAAAAGGGTTTTGTGTATATTTTTTAAAGCAAGGTTAATTTCATATTTGCTGTTTTAGGGGCACTGTACTTGAGCACAGTAGTATTGCTGAACTCTGTAACCCCCTCAGGTTCAGGAACTGCTAGCACCTAATCAGGGGTTAGTGGGCCTGTTTCCTGAGTGCAATTGAAGCCTGCATAAAAAGGCTGCTTTGCCCTGCCCTTTTGAGGCTTTCTTAACCAGGGCTCCACACATCAAACAGTAAGTAAGGATTTGAGGGTTTCTTTGTTTGGTGTTTTTTGTTACATTGCTAGCTCTCTGACTGGGAGCTCTTAAAAGGGTTTTGTGTATATTTTTTAAAGCAAGGTTAATTTCATTTTTGCTGTTTTAGGGGAACTGTACTTGAGCACAGTAGTATTGCTGAACTCTGTAACCCCCTCAGGTTCAGGAACTGCTAACACCTAATCAGGGGTTAGTGGGCCTGTTTCCTGAGTGCAATTGAAGCCTGCATAAAAAGGCTGCTTTGCCCTGCCCTTTTGAGGCTTTCTTAACCAGGGCTCCACACATCAAACGGTAAGTAAGGATTTGAGGGTTTCTTTGGTGTTTTTTGTTACATTGCTAGCTCTCTGACTGGGAGCTCTTAAAAGGGTTTTGTGTATATTTTTTAAAGCAAGGTTAATTTCATATTTGCTGTTTTAGGGGCACTGTACTTGAGCACAGTAGTATTGCTGAACTCTGTAACCCCCTCAGGTTCAGGAACTGCTAGCACCTAATCAGGGGTTAGTGGGCCTGTTTCCTGAGTGCAATTGAAGCCTGCATAAAAAGGCTGCTTTGCCCTGCCCTTTTGAGGCTTTCTTAACCAGGGCTCCACACATCAAACAGTAAGTAAGGATTTGAGGGTTTCTTTGTTTGGTGTTTTTTGTTACATTGCTAGCTCTCTGACTGGGAGCTCAAAAGGGTTTTGTGTATATTTTTTAAAGCAAGGTTAATTTCATTTTTGCTGTTTTAGGGGAACTGTACTTGAGCACAGTAGTATTGCTGAACTCTGTAACCCCCTCAGGTTCAGGAACTGCTAGCACCTAATCAGGGAAATAAGATCTCTGAAGTTGAAGCTTTGGTGGGAGTGGCTGACTTAGATTTAGTGGCAGTTACAGAAACATGGTTCACAGAAAACCATGACTGGGATGTAACTATACCTGGCTATACTTTATTCAGAAAGGACAGGGTAGGAAGAAGGGGAGGAGGAGTATCACTATATGTAAAAACTACTATTAAAGCTTTGGAATTACAGAGCTTAAAAGGGAGAGAGGAGGCATTGTGGGTTAAACTAGAAAGAGGGAAAGAGAAATCTATTTGCATTGGTGTGATATACAGACCTCCCTCACAAGAGGAAGAGGTGGACAGAGAGTTAATTGAAGACATACGCAGCATTACTAGGAAAGGGGAAGTGCTACTGCTAGGAGATTTCAATATGCCAGATGTTGATTGGCATATTCCTGCTGCAGTATCATCTAGGAGTAAGGAGATCCTGCATTCTCTACAGGGAGAACTATTCAGGCAATTGGTAACAGACCCCACACGTGAAGGGGCCATACTGGACTTGGTGCTTACCAATGGTGAAAGTGTTTCTGATGTTGTAGTGGGAGATCATTTTGCATCCAGTGATCACCAGATGGTGTGGTTCAGTATTAGGACTAGGGCTGTTAGAATCCATTCCAAGGTGAAGATCTTAGACTTTAGGAAGACTAACTTTGCAAAGATGGGCCAATACCTCAGGGAGTCATTAGTGGGATGGGAACAGCTGGGGGATGTAGAACAACAGTGGGCAAAACTGAAAGGAGGTATTTTAAAGGCAACCAACCTTTTTGTTAAAATGGTAAATAAAGGCAAAAGGAACAGGAGACCGCTATGGTTTTCGAAGGAAGTAGCTGAAAAAGTGAAGAAAAAGAGGGAGGCCTTCATGAAATACAAGAGATCACAGAGAGAGGAAGACAGGCATCTGTATTTGGAAAAACTTAGAGAAGCTAGCAAAGTAGTCAAGAAGGCAAAGATTCAAAAGGAGGAGGAAATAGCCAATGCAATAAAATGGGGGGATAAGACATTTTTCAGATATATTAGTGAGAAGAGGAAGGGCAAAAGTGGTATTGTCAGACTCAAGGGTACAGGGGGGGAATATGTAGAAGCTGATAAGGATAAAGCAGAATTTCTTAACAAATATTTTTGTTCTGTGTTCACAGATGAAGAACCAGGAGCAGGACCTCAGAAAACACCCACAAATAAGAACAGAAGCGAGGGACATCTTGAACAATTTTCAGAAGACTGTGTTCGTGAGAAACTAGCTCAACTTAAAGTAGACAAAGCGATGGGACCGGATGGGATACACCCTAGAATACTGAGGGAACTTGGGGACGTTCTAGCAACTCCACTGACTGACCTTCTCAATGCCTCGTTGGAGTCGGGAGTGGTGCCAAAGGACTGGAGAGAGGCTCATGTGGTGCCTTTACACAAAAGCGGAAGTAAGGATGTGGTTGAAAACTACAGGCCGGTTAGTTTAACTTCAGTGATGAGTAAATTAATGGAAACGCTGTTGAAAGAGAAAATAGTGAGGTTTCTGGAGTCCAGCGGATTACAGGATCCGAGGCAGCATGGATTCACCAGAGGCAGGTCTTGTCAGACAAATCTGATTGATTTCTTTGACAGGGTGACCAGGGAGTTGGACCGAGGGAGAGCTCTAGATGTGGTGTATTTAGATTTCAGTAAAGCCTTTGACACTGTTCCTCACAGGCGACTTATAAACAAACTGAGCACCCTAGGGATGGACCCTAAAGTTACTGCTTGGGTTAGAAATTGGTTGGGTGGGAGGCGACAAAGAGCACAAGTAAATGGAGCTCACTCTGAGGAGAAGGATGTTACCAGTGGTGTGCCCCAGGGATCTGTCCTTGGTCCGATTCTTTTTAACATCTTTGTTAGTGATATAGCGGAAGGGCTGTCGGGTAAGGTTTGCCTCTTTGCGGATGATACCAAAATCTGCAATAAAGTAGACACCCAGGAAGGTGTAGATAACATGAGGAGGGATCTAGCTAAGCTTGAAGAATGGTCTAGAATTTGGCAGCTGGGATTTAATGTTAAAAAATGTAAGGTCATGCATTTGGGCCGCAGCAATCCAAGGGAGCAATACAGCATAGGAGGTGAAGTACTTTTGTCCACTAAAGAAGAGCGGGACCTAGGCGTAGTTGTGTCCGATGATCTTAAAGTAGCTAAACAGGTAGAAAAGGCGACGGCAAAAGCTAGAAGGATGCTTGGGTGCATACGGAGAGGAATGGCTAGCAGAAAAAAGGAGGTGATAATGCCTTTGTATAAGTCTTTGGTGCGACCTCATTTGGAGTATGGTGTGCAATTCTGGAGACCGCACCTTCAAAAGGATGTGAACAGGATGGAGTCGGTGCAGAGGGTTGCTACTAAGATGATTAGTAGTCTTCATTATAAAGCATATGAGGACAGACTTAAGGATCTTAATATGTACACCTTATAGGAAAGGCGGGATAGAGGTGATATGATTGAGATGTTTAAATACCTCCATGGCATAAATGTTCAGGGAGAGAGCCTCTTTCAATTGAAAGCAAGTTCTGCGACGAGGGGACATGGGATGAGGGTGAAGGGAGATAGATTCAGGAGTGATATGCGGAAATATTTCTTTACGGAAAGAGTAGTGGATCCGTGGAATAGTCTCCCAGTGGAGGTGGTAGAGATGAGGACAGTAACTGAATTCAAAAAAGCATGGGACCAACACAGAGGATCTCTAAAGGTAAAAAGTGGACTGTTGTAGTTGTTGTTATGGAAGGACAGACTAGATGGGCCTTGTGGTCTTTTTCTGTCATCATGTTTCTATGTTTCTATGTTTCATTGCATGTCCCCTAGTCTTTCTATATTCTGATAAGGTAAACAATGGATCTACGTTTACCCGTTCCACTCCGTTCATTAATTTATAGACTTCTATCATATCTCTCCTCAGCCGTCTCTTTTCCAGGTTAAAGAGCCCTAACTTTTTTAGCCTTTCTTCATAGGAGTATCCTTCCATCCCCTTTACCATTTTGGTGGCTCTTCTCTGTACCTTTTCTAAAATCGCTATATCCTTTTTAAGATACGGCGACCAGAATTGCACACAATATTCAAGGTGCGGTCTCACCATGGAACGATATAGAGGCATTATAATATCTTTTGTTTTATTTTCCATTCCTTTCCTTATCATACCTAGCATTCTATTTGCTCTCTTGGCCGCCGCTGCACACTGGGCCGAGGGTTTTAACATGGTATCCACAATGACGCCTAAATCTTTTTCCTGGGTGGTGGTTCCTAATGTGGAACCTTGCAACATGTAACCATAGTTTGGGTTGTTCTTCCCTAGGTGCATAACCTTGCACTTGTCCACATTAAATTTCATCTGCCATTTTGATGCCCAGTCTTCCAATTTATCAAGTTCCTCTTGCAATTTTTCACAATCCTCTTGGGTTTTAACAACTTTAAATAGTTTTGTGTCATCTGCAAATTTGATAACCTCACTTGTTATTCCACTTTCCAGGTCATGTATGAATATGTCAAAAAGCAGAGGACTCAGCACAGATCCCTGGGGTACACCACTATTCGCTTTTCTCCATTGCGAAAATAGGCCATTTAGCCCTACCCTCTGCTTTCTATCTTTTAAACAGTTCCTGATCCACAATAGTACACTGCCTCCTATCCAATGACTCTTTAGTTTTGCCAAAAGTCTCTGATGAGGGACCTTGTCAAAGGCTTTCTGAAAGTCCAGATACACAATATCAACCGACTCACCTTTGTCCACCTGTCCATGCAAGTCCATCCCATTGCTATTTGTAGATGATCTGAAGCTCTACAGTTCCAGCGACCAACAATTAGCAGAGCAACTCCGTGTGGTGAAAAACTTTTCTGATGATATCAGCATGACTTTGGCCTCGACAAATGTGCTAAGGCAACTTTTTTTTTAGAGGAAGATTGAGCAAATTGGAAAACATCTCCTAGCTGACATCAAGGACCTTGAATAGGAAGGTGTATATACAATGAGTAACTCAGAATAGAAGAAGGAATGATACGCAATCAAAAATTACTGAGAGAAAAGATCAGTAAGGAATACAATAGGAGATTAAAATCATTATTGAAAAGTGCTTTAACATCACAGAATAAGATATAATCCATCAATCAGCTGGCAATTCCTGTACTCTCATACAGCTTTGGGATTGTGGACTGGCCTCTTAAAGATCTTGAAAAACTGGATGTGCAAACAAGAAAACTCCTCCATGCCCATGAAGTAATTTAAAAGAATCAGTGTATGCCAAGACTTTACATTCCTAGAGCTGAAGGAGGGCTAAGCTTCATAGAGATTGATTACACCTACAAAGCTACTTTCATAGGCTGCCAGGCCTATCTGACAGCATCATCAGATCCAAATATGCAAAAAGTGCTGAAATATGAAAGTAAATGTCCAGAATCTGTCTCCATCATCAAACTCAGACAAGGGTTCTGAAAACTAGAGGGAATGAGTGAGATTTCTCAAGCATGGACAGGAAAGGAAGCAACAGATTTTGCAAAACAAGAGAAAAAATGCTTCAAAGAATTAAATCAGCAAATGAGGAAAAACAAGTGACCAATGCACAACTGCATTGGGAAATACAAAGTGTTACTCCAGAAACCCTTTGTCGATCAAGAACGGACATATGAATGGCTAAGGAGAGGTAAACTAAAACAGAAGGATGAAAGATTGATAATTGCATCCCAGGACATGCAGATTACAGCTGAAATGGTTTATAGCGAGCATTGAAAAAACTGGCAAAACAGACATATGTCGATTCTGCAAGAAAATCCTGGAAACAGTGATTTACTTCATAGCTGGCTGTGAAGTTCTGATGGCAGAAGAATTCTATACAGAAAGGCACAACAAAGTAGTGTGCCTCATCTATTGGAAACTCTGTAAACACTACAGTATCACTGTCCCTGAAAAGCACTGAGAATTACAGAGAACAAAGAGGTTATGATCACCTGGAACATTCCCATTCCGATGGATAAGAAACGATGTGAGGAAACCTGACATAATAGTAAAGGAGAATACACCAGAATGGCATTGATAATAGAGGTATCGGTTTCAAGTGATGATTCTGTGAATTGCGTGGAAAGGCAGAAGATCCTTAAGTAGCAGGAAATACAGTCAGAGACCAATAAAATGTGGCAAAAAGAAACAGAAATATTTGTTATTGTATTGAGAGCCACAGGTTTGATAAAGAAGAATTTCCAAGCACATCTTGACAAATTACCCATACCTGTTACATCTTACAAACTCTAGAAGGAAGCTCTATTTGGCATGATGCAAGTGCTACGCTGAGCATTAGTAGTATATTTGAGAGACTCTGGTCATACTCTACATACCCTGACTTAGAAGTGATGTTCATGGCTGTCATGGTGTGCACATTTGGAGAAAATGCCCCTAAACATTATGATAGGAGCCTGGAATGCCAAGATAAGAATTGCGTATTCTGATAGACTAACAGTATGCTTTCGGATTGCTTCACTTGTCTGTATTCTGACTGGTATGGAGCTATGTAGGCCTTGAAACTGAAATGATCCCATCATAGCAATTTTTAAACATATTCGAGTTGCAGCTGCTATAGTTTGCAGATGGGATCAGAATTACTTAGAAACATAGAAATAGGTGGCAGAAAAAGACCAGATGGCCTATCTAGTCTGCCCTTTCATATCAACTATTACAACAGTCCCCTTTTTTCCTTAAGAGATCCTCTGTTTGTCTCATGCTTTTTTGAATTATTAATTCAGATACTGCCCTCATCTCTACCACCTCCACTGGGAGACTATTCCACACATCTACCACTCTTTCTGTAAAGAAATATTTTTGCATATTACTCCTGAATCTATCCCCTTTCACACTCATCCTATGTCCCCTCATAGCAGAGCTCACTTTGAATCAAAAGAGGCTCTCCTCTTGTGCATTTATGTCATGGAGGTATTTAAATCATATCACCTCTATCTCGCCTTTCCTCTAAAGTATACATATTAACCTCCTTAAGTCTGTCCTCATATGCTTTATCATGACGACCCTAACCATTTTAGTATCCACCCTCTGCACCGACTCCAACCTATTTATATCCTTTTGAAGGTGCGGTCTCCAGAATTGCACACAATACTCCAAATAAGGTCACACCAAATACTTATACAGAGGCACTATCACCTCCTTTCTTCTGCTGGCCATTCTTCTCCCTATGCACTCAAGCATCCTTCTAGCTTTCACCATCACCTTTTCTACCTGTTTAGCTACTTTAAGATCATAAGACACAATCATACCTAAGTCCCACTCTTCTTTTGTGGATAGAAGTACTTCATCCCCTATGCCATATCGATCCCTTGGATTGCTGCAGCCCAAATGCTTGACATTGCACATTTTAACATTAAATCTCAGCTGCCAAATTCTAGACCTTTCAAGCTTAGCTAGATCCTTCCTCATGTTATCTATACCTTCCCGGGTGTCTACTCTATTGCAGATTTTGTTATCATCCGCAAAGAGGCAAACCTTATCCGACAGCCCCCTGTTCTGGGTGAGATGAAGGGGGAGTAAGGTGGTTTTTTGGAGCCCCTGGTAGATGATTTTTGTATACTCAAATACCAGAGTGATGAGAGCTTGATATACGTTTCTGAAGTCGTTCTGTTCCATCAGTGGGTGAAGGATTTATATGGTTTTCATTCTGAAGTATGCAGTATGAAGTATATCTCTTTACGTTTGTTTGTAGGTTCCTTTTAAGCCCAGAAGTAGGATTGGTTTATTCAAAGCAATATCACCTTTTCTGTGGATCCAGGACTGAGTGTGGCTAGAGTATCTCTCCTGAAGCAGCTGTTACATGATCGGTAAAACTAAAGTTATGTTGGGAGTAGCCTCACGCTTGGATTTCCCAAAATGGAATTGAGCATGGTGTTTTGGAGCTAAGTATTTTACTAGCTGTATTGTGTTTGGGATTCAGTTTGAGTATTATACACACAGGGGGTTATTCGTGCCTCTTCCCCCTGGCTTATAACCTCCCCGGCAGAGTCTGGGCGGGTGGTGGGTGGTTTATTTTATATTTATTTATTTATTTAGAAAACACTTATATACCGCTACTTCCAGCGATCAGAAGCGGTTTGATTACATTTTTGGGATTTGTCAAAAATCAAGACAAAAAGGTTGGGCCATCCCTGGACATACAGGGCCGATTCTAATGTCGATCCTGTATGTCTAAGGCCAGCGACATGTGCATGGAAGTTATTCCACCTCCAAAATGGAATAACTTCCCTGGATGTGATTTTTTTTGTAATGCCGGGCGCGGATGGGGCATGAGGGGCTGGAGGACATTCCCCACAGCCTGACCCTGGCATTAGGAGACCAGATCGTAAGTCGGGCTGCAGGGAATAAGCTTTTTATTCCAACGGCCGGCATCATGGCTTTTAAATGGAGCCGCGGTGCCATGGCAATGGATGCGGCTCCATTTAAAGTCCCTGACTGAGTTAATCGGACTTGTCATGCACATGCATGCCAACCTGAATCGCAGGATCAGAATCGCGAGCCCCTCTGTACATCCGGCTCAGACTGGACGTACAGAGGGGCTGGACGTCCAGGATGGAATGAGCACTATAGGGCCTGATATTCGAAAGGTATTTCCACGGTTTACAGCCCTGTAAACCATGTAAATGTCGCTCAGCAGCATATTCAATGGCACTAACACCCTGATCTTCTCCCCTATATGCCCTGATGCTAATTGCTTAGCATGGGAGCATGTTGTGGGCGCTCTGGGGAGGAGCAGAAGCAACAACAGTCGCTAACCGGGCAGTGGCAATGTTTCATACTGCCCAGTTAGTGACTTGCAGCTAAAAGATTGGCATAGCAAAAGCTTGTCTATCTTTCAGCAGCAGGGTCTAACCAGGCAGCATGCAATATCACCGCTGCCCAGTTAGCTACTGCAGCTGGGAGGCTGTGTGGCATACTCAGATATTCAATGCCAGGGCCGCATATGGCTCCCACACGGAATATCCAGGGTTAAGGGTTGACGCAGACAGCCAGGCACCGTAGCGGTGCATAGCCATCATAATTCAATATCGGGCCCATAGACACTTAAAGATAACCAAATGTGGTCAATGAAAGATAACAACGGGAGTACAATATGATGTTTGCCTGAACATTTGGGTTGTCCAGTACTGAGGCCTCTTTTACAAAAACTTTTGTTCTAGTGTGAATGTAGGCATTGGTGAAACTGTATGATTGGTGTGGTTTTTCACATGTCCAGCTAGGGCACATAGCATAGCCAATTTGTATGTATCAGCATTTGAGGAACAGCACTTCTGTTTAGTTTCAGCAACTTAATATGTTGGTACCATTTTATTGATGACATTTTGTCATTTGGTCCAGTTCTCAGGTACAACTTATTGAGTCTGTGGGGTGGCTTAACACTGTGGATATACATTTGATGTTTTCAACAGAAAGTCATTTGAGCAACAGAGCTTTCCTTGGTATATATATATCAAGGGGAGGAATGGCCTAGTGATTGGGGCAAGTTACCTCAGGCCAGAAGATCAGGGGTTCAAATCCTACTAGAGGACAGCAACCTTGGGCCAGAAGGACTGGGGTTTCTAGTCCAACAGGCGCTCCTTGTGGTCTTGGGCAAGCCACTTAACCCTCCATTGCCCATGTTCCCTGTAAGTATTAGTGTATGTGTCTCATATCCCCTCATGTTAAATGTATCCCCCAACTGCATTGTGACCACTCTGATTGAAGGATAAGGTGGTATACAAAAACTGCCTAAATTTATATAGCATTGGTCTTGGTCAGCCACTGCACCATGCCAGTTTATTGTTTTACATAGCAGCAGGAGCTTTTCACTTCACTCCCACAGCTGTGCTATGCTGCTGCCACCACCATCAAACCATTCTGAAAGGCAAGAACAGGCACTTCCTGTTATTCACAAGAGACAAGAAGTACTTATTTTTGCTTTTTAAAAACGCAGCAATGCCAGCAGCAGCAGCATAGCACAGTGGTGGAAGCAAAGCAACAAGCTCCTGCTGCTGTTAAGGGGTGAGGCAGGCATTCAGTGTCTTTATGCTTGGGTGCCCTTAGCCAATGCCTCACTGGCTCACCCCTTAACATGGCCCTACATATATGATATTTGAAACCTCTGCATGTACTTCTCAAGTTGTCATATGTTCAAATATTGTGTTTTTAGAGTTGAAGTTCTTTAGTGGGGTTTTTTCTCTTTTCTTTCCTACAACTTGAGAAGCATCTATAGAAATAGATGAAACGTGATGAAGATTATTGCAAGCAGTCTTAGCTTTATTTGTCATAAAGTTATAAATATTGCAAATAGTAAACACGCCAATTTTTCTGCTACTTCCCTTTTAAGCTAATCTTGTTGGCACTATTTACTTATGTTTTCCTTTGCATCAATCAAAGGAGCCTTCCAAGGTTCACTTAGCTGAAGCTAAATGTATAGCACCACTGAAATTCAACATCCTAACATTTATTTTGCTCGAGGTGGCATGGTAATCAGGATAAAGAAATGAGGAAACTTTTCTATGGCTTCAAAGATATCTGGCTAATACCTCAGGAAATGTAACTGGAGTCATTCTGATGTCAAAATTATATCATGCTCTAAATCTTTTATTATAATGAAGTATAACCATATGGATTTTTTAGCTTTGTTGTTTAATATCTTGTTCGTCTGCAACCTGATTTCATGCATCGCACATTGTCGAGGAAAGGAAAATATATTTTCAACTTTGGTTTACTATTTATAATTATGCTGAATTGATGTCCTTAGGGTATAATGGGGGTTATTGCTGTTGTGCGTCTTGCCATAATGTACCCTTACTGCTTTTACAGTGGAGAGTACAGGATAAAACAATATTCAGGGACTTCATTCATCCCTGGAGTTTTGAGTCTCCACATAGCTAATAATGGCTAAAATGGAATAGTCCCCAAAGTTTACTTCTCTGTCCACCCCCCCCCCCCCAAAGAGTAATAGAGGAGCACCCTAATGGTAAAGTAGCCGGCCCTGAAAGAGAGAAGCCAGACTTCAAATCCTACTGATGTTCTTTATGCAGGGTCGGTGCAAGGGTATGAGGTGCCCTAGGTGAATGTCATCCCTTGAGTCCCTCCTGCAGCAGCCCCTGCTCTGATTGCTGCTGCTGCTGTCCCTCACTGGGACATGCAGCAGTAGCAATGCTTTTAAAATGGCACTTAAGTGCTGGAGTTACCTTCAGCTGCCGTTCCTGCTTCTACCTCCATGCAAAAGGAAGTGAAATCAAAGGGAGTGGAAGTAGGCATGACACGGAAGGGCCAGAGCTTAAGGTAACTCCAGCACATCGGTACTGCATGTCCCAGTGAGGAATGGCAATGGTGGCAATGGGCACCCCCGGAGGGCTATCACTGTAGCTGATTGCCTAGTTTGCCTAATGGTAGTGCTGACCCTGTCCTTGCAATTTCGGGGAAGTCATTAAACCTTCTATTGCCCAAGGTACAAACCTAGGGTGGGTCAATATTCAATGGTGGCAGTCAGTGTTTTAGAGCTCCTGGCTACTGAAGCGGAAACCAAACCCAGAGATTCAGTACTGGAGCCTATCCAGCATCTGGCATCGAATATCCAGTTTTATCGCAGAGAGGAATTGCTATTCTGTTAGCGGCAATATTTAGCAGTTAATTGGATAGCAACAACCGCATAAAGTTAGGACAGCCATTTACTTGTTCAGACTTTATGCAGTTCTATATCCTGTTAGCAGATGAATATCGCTGTTGACTGGATATTCACTAGTACTGCCCCAGCTGTGCCCATAGAGTGAGCACACACTTCAATGGATCTCTTTGGGGATACTCAGTATCACCAACTGGTTAGTACCACTGAATATAGGACACAGTGGGGTTTAGCCAATTAGCAGGTCCAGCTAACCGGCTAAACCATTTTGAATATATCGACCCATTAGACTGTAAATCTTCCAAGGACAGGAAAATAGTTAGCACACCTGAATGTAGCCCTCCAGTGTTTCTCCTGCAGAGATACAAGCTAAATCTAAATATTCACCTGCTGTTTGGAGCATTTTGAGACATTTGGAAGTGATTAGAAAAGATATTTGGGGCATGCAGGAGGTAGATGTGCCTAGCAGGGCCCCATCCATGGATCACCACAGATCACCACTCAGTCACCTAGATACATGGCTTTTGTTTACCTCTTGAAGACCTCTACCCTAAAAAGGTTTATTGCTTCTTAGGGCACTCCAAAAGAAGAAAACACACAGAGTGTTCATAGACATCACAGGTAATATAAGCAAGCATTATGTGGGACTGACCTATTAGTTGAGTGAAATTCAGTTACTGAGGATTGTGTAGTGTGTAGCATAGTAAATGAGAGCAGCCTGCGTAGTTGAGATTCTTCCACTTTGGTTAGATAAAAATGTAATACAATGAACATTATGAAATTGAGACTACCACGAATCCATATACCAACAAAAGAAAAATGCAGGCAAACACACAAATCAATTATGAAAATGAGAGCTTATATTAACAATGACATGATAATATGTTTCCAAAATGGTGGAAAAAGACCTGAGAAATTGTCCAGCTTGTTGTTGTTAAGTGCCGTCAAGTCTGTGTCGACTCATGGCGACCCTCTGGATAGTTGTCCTAAATCCTGTTCGGTCTTCAGTCAGGCGGCTCATACATCTTAAACACCTAAATAGTCAATCATCCTTGGTCTTATAAAACCTCCTAATTAAATTGTTTATTTTGGATTTGTTACACATGTGAAGTGGCATACTAGAAGAGATGTTTAGGATGAATCTGGGGTATCCAGAGCCGAACATCAAAAAATCCAGGCAAGTGCCAGCGAGTGAAGTAGGTACGTCTTAAGTGCTATCTGAAATTGGTCCAGCCACACCCTAAAAAAAAAGAATGTACCATTGACTGGTTCTGGAGACAGGCCAGAGAAGAAAGGGTATGTGCACGGGTATAGGCCATTTCACAAATGTGGGTGTTCCTGCAGTGCATGCCTGCAGAACTGGGTACTTGGATGCCCCAACCAGGGTAGTAGAGAAGGAAAAAGTCCATATCCCTGGGCAGATATTTTCAATAAGGCGGTCTAGAAATTGGATGTAATAATACTAATAATAATATTTTATGAGGCTACTTCCTGCCCTGCCATTTCAGGTACTCAGAGGTGCGGCAGCAGGCCAGTAATATTACTGGAGAATGTATATACATCCAGGTTTCTTTGGCCAGGAAATGTTAACTGTGGTGATGAAAGCACATTTTGCTCTTCCCCCTAGAAGAGTTGTAGCCATGAAATGAGTACTTTTTTGCACCTTATGCATGGTCAGCAGAAGGTGATGGAAGCCATTCTGAAGTGACACAAAAAAGTGCATCTCCCTTGCTCTTCCCAGAGCACACCTCCACCACAGAGCCATGCTACCTGAACATTCCTGCACCAGGGGCATCTATATACCCAGCTTTCTAAAATCACTCCGAGGAGATCACCATGATATGCACATCTAAGTGGCTCTTTTCAGATGTCCAGCTCACAAATAGGGCTCATAAAATACCCTCAATTATGTGCCAGAAAAAATGTTTTATGTGAAACTTAAATGTGTACTACTTTTGTATATTCCATACTTCTGTTTATTCAGTACCCCGAAGATCACCAAAGAGCTGCATCAGAGATGCTGCATTTTCTATTGTTGAATAACGCATAAATGATACTAGCTTTCAAAATAGTCTATATTCCATTTAAACATCCTCACTACTTGCTGATTTAATCTTATACTTGTTCTCTGTTCCAACATCATGTTATATTGATATTTCTGTTAAACCAATGTGGAATAATTGATGATTTTTTAGAACCACAGGCATATTATGTCAACAGATTTTTAACTGGTCAAAAGTATGCTAAAAAATACAGTCACCCTTTGTCTCTCATCGCACTGTAAGGGTGGACAGGGTCTCTCAAGTAAATAGCACTGTTGTTTAAACTAAATGCTGGCTGGGCTATCTGCCAATACCTCTGTATGCCAGCGCTAAGAGGGTAATTCTGTAAAGCACAGCTAGATTTCCGTCCATGTTTACATGCATAAATCATGGTAGTTTAGTGATTTACGTGTGTCAATGAGCACTTACAAATGGAGAAAGTACATGTCACAGACTGATGACGCTTTCTTCCACTGTGGGCATGCATAGGAGCAGAGCATGGGCGAGCACAGATTTACATGAATACGTTATGGAATATGACCCAAGACATGTAAGATATATATGGTCATTTATACCCGCTCTAGAGCAAGTGTAAGTGACTGTGGCTTCATTTACACATATTCTCGGCTACTTACACTAATTCTATAACGTCAAATCCACATGGATTCAACTGTATAGAACAGGCACCATTAGCATACGTAAATATATGCACAAATCTTCTATATATGCACAAAATCTTCTATATGATCAAACACTGTGGGTCTCATTATTTGCATTACTTGCTAATTGAATCTCATGCTTCATTCCCACATCGCACGGTATTGATATTTCTGTACAGCTAATGCATTCTTGAAATGAATAGATCTGTTCTAACAAAAAAAATTTATAAAGATGCATACTCCAAAACTACTCACAGTCACCCATTTGTCTCACAGTGTATTATCAACCTGGGCTCAGCCTCTCAACAAACTGATGCTGTCTTTTATACTAGTCACCAGCTGAGAAATCAACCAATCACCGTGTTTGTGCCAGTGCTTGCTAGCCAATCTTTGCGGTGCTTTCAGTATCTAAAGGGCATGTTTACTAAGGGGCGTGTGTTTGAGCAGCAAAACCAATGCAGAGGGTTGTGCAAAGGTTAGGGCCATGTGTATCCATCACCCTGCTATTAGTGCATTGCTACACATGGCGCTGTGCTAAATGGCAAGCAGGTGCACTTAACAGCACCCACTGAGATGGCATTAAGTACACCCATTTGCAGGTTGCACACATTCAAAATGCTTGCTTTTATTTATTTATTTATTTATTTAACATTTCTTATATACCGCGCTATTTGTCATCAGCGCGGTTTACATCAAAACAATAGAACACTTGACCAGATACATTGGCCGTCGTTTACATAAAACGGGGAGTTAACATGGAGGAGAACTTGGGGAACTATTTACATTCAAGTTTATAGCAAACTTAGGAAACTATGTACAAATCGATTGTATTACATATTAGGTATGATTACAGTGTTTTACATCATGTAGCGGCTGTATGATATAGTGGGGGTGTGTGGGAGGTAATGGGGTATCGGGATGGCTATAATGTAAGAGAAAAAGGTGGTGTTTGAGGGCTTTTCTAAATTGAATAAGGTCTCTAATAGCTCTAATGTGTGGGGGGAGTTTGTTCCAGCATACAGGGGCATAGTTCCTGAAAGCCCTATTGGTGGTGATCTGGTTGAGTTTTGTGGATTCAATTGGTATAAGTAGCATGTTGGCAGCCTGGGATCTCCTGGATCTGTTGTCTGGAGAACGCGTTATGAGGTCGGAAATGGATGGGGGAGCTATCATGTTGAAGGCCTTGAAGGTAATGAGGAGGGTTTTGTACAGGATTCTACTGCTTATGGGAAGCCAGTGTAGTTCCTTTAGAATGGGGGAGATGTGGTCGACCCTTGAGGTTCCGTAGAGCACACGGGCTGCCGCATTCATGGCTAGCTGTAATGGTTTGAGGGAGCTCTTTGGAAGGCCATGTAGAACTATGTTGGCATAGTCGAAGTGCGGTGTGACTAGTGCCTGGAAGATGGTGCGGAAATCCGCGGATTCCATCATGGGCCTAAGATGCCGTAGGGTTTTTATCTTGAAATAGATGGTCTTGACAGTGCGTTTGATATGTTCCTTGAAGTTGAGTTGTTGATCAAGAATTACCCCGAGATATCGTATGTTGGATTTGATTGGAAGTTCCGCGTCTCTGACTTTGAGTGTTGGTGGCGGAGAGAAGGCTTTATTCCTTGTGATCATTAGTACTTCCGTTTTTTTGAAGTTTATCCGGAGGTTCTGAGTGAGTAGCCAGTCAGTTATTGTGTTGAAGCAGTCAACTAGCACTGTATAGTCGGGACAATTGATGACAATGGGTGTGAATAGCAGGACATCATCGGCATACATAAGACACGATATGCCAAATGAATGGGCAATGTCACAGATTGGTTGCATATAGATGTTAAAGAGCAACGCGGAGAGGGAGGATCCTTGGGGTACACCTTGGTGCTGTTGGAAAGGTTCGGAGGTGGTGCTTTGAATCCGGACTTGTTGACATCTGCCTTCGAGGTAGGATTTACACCAGTCCCACGCTTGATCTCGGATTCCCTTCTCATGTAGCCGGGTGAGAAGCTGCAGGTGGTCTACGGAGTCAAACGCTGCTGATATATCAAGGAAGATTAGTGCGAAGCCATTCTTTATACTGTCAATTCCATTGATCAGTGAACTGGTTAATGTTGTCAGTAGGGTTTCGATACCGTGTGCTTCTCTGAATCCATGTTGAGAGGGATCCAGTGGTGAGGAGGAGTCAACATGCTGCTGGATCTGTCTAAGGGTTATTCTCTCTAGGATCTTAGCCAGAAAAGGGATACTGGAGATTGGTCTGTAAGATTCCTCTTTCTTTGGGTCAAGTTGATTGTTTTTTAGTAGTGGGCGGATGGATGTGTGCTTGAGCGCATCTGGGAAAACTCCTGTTTCAAATGACAGCTTGGTGATGTTGGCTATGATAGGGCTGAACTCCGTGCGCATTGTCTTGATCCAGTGCGCTGGGCAGGGGTCGGTTGGTGCGGTCGTGGCGTTGATTGATGCAATTACTTCTTCAATGGTCTTTGTTGATGGCGGTGAGAGTTTGGTGAGTGTGGACTGGGAAAGAGTGGTTTTGGGATTTGTGGTATGGTTAAGATGAAGTGATGATGCCATTGTAGTTACCTTTATTGATTTTGATTGGATGTAATTCGCATATGCTTGTGGCTGAATACCTTCTTGTTGAGGAGGGGAAGGTTGGTTGGTAAGGGATTTCACCAGCTGGAAAAGGTCTCTTGGCTTATTTAGTGAGCGGCTGAGAATTTCTGCATGGAATTGTTTCCTTTTGGCCCACGTTGATTCGCGATGGGTCTTCAGATATTGTTGATAGATGGCTTGGTCTGAGGTATTTTTAGTCGCTCTCCATTTCCTTTCGAGTTTTCTGAGTCGGAGTAGGGACGCTCGTAGTTCCAGGGAAAACCATGGGGCGGCGTGTTTCTTGGTGTCTCTTCTGTCCGATGCGGTTTTTTTGTTGTTGGCAGGTTGTTGAGCGTAATGGGAGAGGGTCTCGTTCCAGTTGGACATCATGTCATTCAGGTTGGTTGCTGGTTGATCAAGCTTTGGGAGAACGTCACTAACGATTGTTTCCCTGTTGAGTTGCTTGAATCGTGTGGTTCCTGATGTTTCCGTTGCACTTGGGCGGTGGCTCGTAGAGTGTTGCATTGGTAAATGGAATGTTATTAGATTGTGGTCTGACCAGGGGACTGGTGAGATAGTAAGGTCAAATTGGTTTGATGTACTCATGGCGGTATGTGGGATGAATATTAGGTCAAGGGGGTTTCCTCCTTGGTGGGTGGGATCAGTTATAGCCTGCTTGTAGTTGAGGTCAGCCATTGCTTCGAGGAAGGCTTTGGCTAGGGTGGGTTGAGTGGAAGCGAGATTAAGGTCTCCTAGTAGCCAGTTAGGTTTGGAGGAGTCTTCTGGATTACATGCTAGGTCAATGATGTCTGAGAGCTCATCTGATCCAATTCCTGGGGTTCTGTAAATGAGGTTAATAGTATTGTATTTGTTGGTGATGGTTAGTGTATTCAGGAGTTGCGTGCTCTTGGTAAGGCTAGTCCGGTATTGTAACAATGTTTTTGCAAGGATCAGTACACCTCCTCCTCTTTTGTTTTCCCTATTACAGGTATAGATCGAAAAGTTAGGTGGTGTAAGGTGATTTAATATGACATTGTCGGATTCAGAGATCCATGTTTCTGTGACCATTAGCATGTCTAGATTGTGCATAGTGATTAGGTCAGTGATTACCGGCCATTTATTACGGACCGAACGTGCGTTGATAAGGGCGCACCTTAGTTCTTGTTGATGCTTTGTGTTTTTATGTTTTGTGGAGTTTGAGGTCTCTATGGCTATATATATTAAGTGTGACAGTCTTCTGTGTGAAGGGTTTGAGTGCCGGTGGTATTGGTTGTTGTATGTTTTACCGTTTGCACTCTTTAGTAGTTGGATGGGGTTGCATCCATCTGCCAATACAACTGATTCATAGAGTGTGCTGACCAGTGTATAGAGTAGGGCAAAAGTAAGTAATGGGTAAGCCATTTATGTTTCCGGAATGAGACGTTTCTAGGTTACTGGTGTTTTGTGATGTTGCATGTGTTTTTCTAGTGCTGTGTTGTGTTAGTGGAGGTGTTTAGCACTTCAAAGTAGTGATTCAGTAGAGCAGTACAGTGTAGCAATATAGTATAGCAATATAGTGTGGTAATGAGGTATATCAATTCGGTATAGCAATACAGTGCAGCAATATAATGTGTCAATACAGTGTGGCAATGAGGTATATCAATTCGGTATAGCAATACAGTGCAGCAATATAATGTATCAATACAGTGTGGCAATGAGGTATATCAATTCGGTCTAGCAATACAGTGCAGCGATATAATGTATCAATACAGTGTAGCAATGAGGTATAGCAGTTTAGTAGTGCAGCAATATAGTGTGGCAATGCAGTATAGCAATTCGGTATAGCAATACAGTGCAGCAATATAATGTATCAATACAGTGTAGCAATGAGGTGTAGCAGTTTAGTAGTGCAGCAATATAGTGTGGCAATGCAGTATAGCAATTCGGTATAGCAATACAGTGCAGCAATATAATGTATCAATACAGTGTAGCAATGAGGTGTAGCAGTTTAGTAGTGCAGCAATATAGTGTGGCAATGCAGTATAGCAATTAAGGTGTAGCGATGAGGGGTAGCAATATAGTGCAACAATACAGTGTAGCAATGACGTGTGGCAATTCAGGTATAGCAATGAGGTATAGTAATTCAGATAGGTAGGCACCATGTGTCGGCTAGTTTGTACCTTAGGTCCTCTGAGTTATTCGTCTTGTATCCATCATCCTTTAACTGCAGTGCACCATCAATGCCCATATTCTACCTCCAACCTGCTCATTCCCTAGCCAATTGTGCGCTACCCAGTTCATTAGACGTTTTAGCATGGGCCCTGCGCTTAGTGCGGCACCCTTACCACTTGACAAATCTGGAACTAACAATTAGTAAACATGCCACAAAGTGTGTTAAACCACTTCAGAACTTGATTTTAATATTCATTCCAAGATGATACTGTAGTACGTCAATCTAAACTGTTGTGCTACTTGCTCTCACGCAATGATTGCAAATATTTTCAATATATGCTTTACATATACAGTATCATATATATTATTGTACTAAATATTATTTGTATTAAACAATGTGCACCATCATCCTTTTAACTCCCATCCCTATAGCCCGACCACTATCGGATCTACCGTGGCCAGGGTCAGGCCGCGGAGATCCCCTTGCACCCCTCACCTTTGTTTCCAGGCCTGGGCCATCCATCATCCTCTGTCCAGGGGAATTTATTTGACCTCCAAGGAATTAGTCTCCCGTGCAAATGTGTGACCCTGGATGTACAGTGCTGACCTCGGAATTGGCCTTGTATGTCTGGGGTCATGTCCCCACCCACAGCTCACCCTTGCTCCACCTCCGGACCACCCCCTCCCACCCATGAACAGAGCTCACTGCCAGGGGCGGCCCAAGGGGGGTGCGGGGCCATGTGCGGAGACGCGGTGCGGGGCCTCATTTGCATAAGTGGCCTTATTTGCATAAATATTTGCAGAATGCTAACATACACTAACTTTTAGTAAACATGTCTCTTAATGAGTGTATGGATAAAGACAGACTAAAAGATTTCTACATTACTATAATCCAGTGCCAACCGCCAGGCACATTAGGAGCTACTGCAAACACTGCCCATTTAGAACCCATAGCAAACCCGCCGTATCCTAACAGCACTACCAGGACTCACAAAGCACCATACCCTACCTATCAAAAGGCAACACTGCAAATATTAAAACAATACATTTCAAAGAACAACAATACATGACCTACTGGGGAAAGAGAACAAGTGGCAATGTCAAATAGGAATTACATAAATAGAATACCTCAGCTCAGTTACACATACAGAACATAGACCATCACCAAACAAGGAATCACAATTTAGAAACAGGAAGGCAATAATTAAACTGGGAACCCCAAAAGCTAAACTTGGAATGTACAACAACACTGTAGAAATAAAACTATAAATTAATTTCCTCTTGTACCAAACAAAGCGCAGACGTTAATGATGCACATTTCCCAAAGCTTTCATATTCCAGTTAATAAATTCAAAATAAAGAGATATCTTTCTACCTTTTGTGCATTTTTTTTCAGTTGCAATTGCTCCAGCCACTTTCTTCTGGTTTCTTCATGTTTTCTGCTAACTCTCCATCATCTGCTGTCCATTTGTCCTTTCTTCTCTCTTCTAGTTTTTTCCATTCTCTCTCTCTACATCTGCTTTAACATACTAATCTTTCTCCTTTTGCTCTTTCCTCATTCCTATTTCATCCATTCAAATTTTACCCCTCCATCCTCAATCCCCACTTACTCTCCCAATACCCGGCCAATTGTAGATTTTTTATCCCTCCCACACAAAATATTTTTCCCCTCTCCATTTTACTCTCCCAGCCCCATCCCATTCTAATCCTCCCCCAACATCAGCTCCCTTCTAGTTCCAGCCTCACCCAGCATCCATTCCCTTCTTGTCCCTGCATCAGCCCATTTCCAGTCCTAGCCCCCCATCAGCCCATTTCCAGTCCTAGCAAACCCCCAACCCAATATCAGTCCTAGCCCCCCCATCAACCCACTTCCAGTCCTATCCCCATCAACCCATTTCCAGTCAGCCCCCCATAGCCCATTGCCAGTCCTAAACCCCCCATCATCTCACAGCCCATTACCAGTCCTAACCCCATCAGCCCACCTCAAGTCCTAACCCCTCCCCATCAGCCCATTTCCTGTCCTAGCCCCCCCACAGCCCATTACCAGTCCTAACCCCCCCATAGCCCATTACCAGACAGCCCCATCAGCCAACAGCCCATTACCAGTCTTAACCCCCCATAGCCCATTACCAGTTCTAACCCCCCCAACAGCCCTCAGCCCATTACCAGTCCTAACCCCATCAGCCCACCTCAAGTCCTAACCCCTCCCCATCAGCCCATTTCCTGTCCTAGACCCCCCATAGCCCAATATCAGTCCTAACCCCCCTCCCATAGCCCATTACCAGTCCTAACCCCCCATCAGCCCACAGCCCATTACCAGTCCTAACCCCTTCAGCCCACCTCCAGTGTTAACCCCCCCATCAGCCCATTTCCAGTCCTAATCCCCATCACCCAATTTTCAGTTTAAGCCCCCCCCATACCCCATTACCAGTCCGAACCTCCCCATCCGCCCCCTCGCAGTCCTAGTCCCGCCAGCCCATTACCAGTCCTAATCCCCCATCACCCAATATTTAGTTTAATCCCGCCCCCATAGCCCATTACCAGTCCTAACCCCCCATCATCCCATTTCCAGTCCTAATCCCATCAGCCCATATACAGACTTAGCTCCCCCATAGCCCATCACCACTCCTAACCCCCCAGCCCCCCCATAGCCCATCATCACTCCTAACCCCCCCCGCCCATCACCACTCCTAATCCCCCCCAGCCCAGCCCATCACCACTCCTAATCCCCCCCCCAGCCCAGCCCAGCCCAGCCCAGCCCATCACCACTCCTAATCCCCCCCCAGCCCAGCCCAGCCCAGCCCAGCACAGGGAAATTTATTTTTTTAAAAAGCTGTCTTCTCCCGCTGCCGGGGCCGCCGCGGCAGAATTGAGTGTGCCGCGGGGCCCCCCCTGCCCAGAAGAGCCTGCCTGCCCTCCCCTGTATCCGCTCTCTCGTTGTAGCTTCAGACAGTCACACGCGCCGGCTTTCAGAGCGCGAAGGGACTAGTTTCCCTTTCGCGGCTCTGTTAAGCCCGCGGGGGCTGATGGGAACTTCCCATCAGCCCCCGCGGGCTTAACAGAGCAGCGAGGGAGAAACTCTCCCCTCGCGCTCTGAAAGCCGGCGCGTGTGACTGAAGCTACGAGAGCGGATACAGGGGAGGGCAGGCAGGCTCTGCTGGGCAGGGGGGGCCCCGCGGCACACTCGATTCTGCCGCGGCGGCCCCGGCAGCAGGAGAAGACAGCTTTTTTTTTTTTTTTTTAACATTTTACTTTAGGATCAGAATGTTTTTTGCGCGGGGCCCCCTGAAACGCGGGGCCCTGTGCAAAAAACATTCTCACTCAATGGACGGGCCGGCCCTGCTCACTGCACAAGCTGCCTGTATGTGCAGGAAGCTCTGTCAGCAGGGTAGCCATCCCTGCATTTAGCGGGTATGGACATCCGGACGTCCATCCCTGCTAAATGCAGGTCGGAATCTACCCCATAACCTGTTCTAAGTGCAGGACTGCACAGCTATTTGCTGATAGATGGAGCAGGGAAGCCAGTTTGCAAATCTACATGTGGGAAAAACCAACAAGAGAAACTCAATAACTTCCAACCATAAATGGAAGCAGGTATTTTGCAATTCCATGTGGAAGCGCTGGTACAACACATATATAAGAACATAAGAAATGCCATACTGGGTCAGAACAAGGTCCATCAAGCCGAGTATCCTGTTTCCAACAGTGGCCAATCCAGGTCACAAGTACCTGGCAGGTTCACAAAAAGGTACACAGGTTCCACAATGCTTGTCCCGGGGTAAGCAGTGGATTTCCTGGGTCCTCATTAATATTGGTTTATGCACCTTTCCTCCAAGAACTTGTCTATACCTATTTTAAAGCCAGCTACACTGACAGCTTTTACTACATCCTCCAGCAACGAATTCCAGAGTTTGATTACGCGTTGAGTGAAAAAATATTTTCTCTTATTAGTCCTAAATGTGCTACATTGTAACATCATTGAGTGTCACCCTCTTCTTTCTACTTTTTTGAAGGGGTAAACAACTGATCTACAAACCTGTTCCACTCCATTCATTAATGGAGTGGAGGAGTGGCCTAGTGGTTGGGGCAAGGTACTTCAGGCCAGAAGGTCAGGGGTGCAAATCCCACTAGAGGACAGCAACCTTGGGCCAGAAGGACTGGGGTTTCTAGTCTCACAGGTGCTCCTCATGGTCTTGGGCAAGCCACTTAACCATCCATAGCCCATGTTCCCTGTAAAATAGTTATCTCCAAGTTATAATGCCCTGTTCAATGTAATTTCAGTTTGTTCAATGTAAACCATGCAGAATAGCACAGTATATAAGAGAATGTAAATAAATAATTTATAGACCACTATCATATCTTCCCTTAGCCATCTTTTTTCCAGGTTGAAGAGCCTTAACCTTTTAAGCCTTTACTCATAGGGCTATCCTTCCATCCCCTTTACCATTCTGGGGTCTCTTCTCTGTACCTTTTCTAATTCTACTATATCCTTTTTAAGATATGGCGACCAGAATTGCACACAATATTCAAGGTGTGGTTGCATGATGGAATGATACAGGGTCACTATAATGTCCTTGTTTTTATTCTATTTGCTAGCATGTTGGTCATTTTGCAAATCTACCCATGTAAATGTCTCCAGTTAACTACAGATGCTGCTCTCTTTATCTAATTTCTATTTGGAGGGTGAAACAAACAACAGAGAATTAAGGTTGATAACCCTACAAAACTCTACACAGCCCCCTTAATCCTTCTGTAAACAGCTTGCCAAAATATGCACTTTTTAAAAATCTATAAATGCCAGAGAGCAGCTGTAAATCCCAACATGGACAACTGCAGTCATAAACATGTATTCCCCAGCCAGGCCACTCTCTAAGCATGTTCCAACATGCCCCCTTGAAAGTTCTATGAAGTAAAGACATCCACAATAAATTCAGTCTTTTCTAAAATTGTCATTTCCACATGTAAATGCCTGCTTTAAAGTGGAAATTGTGAATAAGGCTACTAAAATAAACCTCATGTTTTTGTAATAATAGTGTTAAAGTGTATCAATAGACCTCATGATAAACATGGACTTACTGAGATATCAGAGACTTGGGATTCTATTTAGAAAATATTTTTTTTCTCTTATTTTTCTGCGTGCTCACAAATTTTATGGGACTAATTCAAAGGTGATTGCAGAATCTATGAAGTATGTTTACTAAAATGCAGAAGTTTAATATGCGTTCAACCCCCAAAATTAGCAAAAGGGTGGAACCAGACCCATGCACGGCATGTTCCCATGCAGTTAACATGGCTTCAGTGCCACCGCCATGCTAATCCAATTACCACGAGTACCCCGGGGGCAGTAATTGCTACGCTTTGAGATGGTGGTATCTGAATTTGTGCTAACTGCAACATTGATGGTCATTAAAAACCCAAACTACACCCCTACTCGTTCAGTCTCTGCCCCAACCCATGCTACATGGTTAGTGTGGGATTTTTAGCACATGCTAATGATTATCACACACAGAGTAAACCTCACATTAGCCAGTAGTGTACTTTAGTAAACATATCCCTAAGAGTGCAAAACTGCTTAGTCTGCTCGCTCATGTAAATACTGACTATCGTTAGTCATTCCACTCAGTTCATTCCATTTTAAAAGGCTGAATAAAACTGGGCTAATTTTAAATCTAGAGAAGCAAGCTTGAACTCAAAACATTGACAGGTTTCTGGTTAGCTTCACATAAAACATTCCTCTTCAAGCATCAGGTTTTACATACAAATCCCATTCTGGAAAACACAGATTTATTATGTTGTAAAAAGAAAAAGTTCAACAGACTATACACTTGCATGACATATCATTCTAGAGTATCTTTATTTGCTTGATAATTAAATAATACACCTATATAAAATAATTACATTATACTTAAAGCCTTTCTTTGTTCTTTTTTTAACTTAGAAACAAATAGTACAGTTTAAACCATTATACAGTATGCATAAATTTTATATAAAACATCAATGATGTGCTGAAACCTAGAAGGCATTAGATAACTTGCTGGTGAAATGGTCAGCAATAACAAGTGAAGCTGTGCATGAGTATGAATACAGTGAAATTAAAGCTTGTTTTCACTAAAGATGTGAACTGTTAAACTGATTCCATCACATATCCTGGTAAATGGGGCATGGGGGAGGGGGGTATTGATAGCGTGACTACACAGCTTTCTGTACAGGAGTACAAGCTCAGCCTTTTCTGGTTTTACTTCGTTTCATGCATGGACCTATAGTACTGTTTTTCCTAGGGAACTAAAAAAAAAAAATCAGAATTACAACTTTATGTGATAAAACTAGAACTGACCGAGCGTGCCCCTCTTCATATCGAGTTCTGTGGTCACCCCATTTATTTAGAGGCCTATATTTAAAGCAAGTAATATGTTGATCCCCTCAGTTTGAGGCTGGTTGTACTGCGAGGGTTTTTGTGCATCAGTGATGCTGAGGGCTATTGGATTGGCAACTTAACTACTGTCAGAGTCTCACAAGATGGACAGGTCTCAGCTGAGGTGCCAGACTAAGACAAATCACCCATCTGCAACAGAATGAGATGGTGATGATTAGAGAGGATTACATTTCTGTGGTAATTTACTTCTGTATCTTGCCACGAAAACTCAATGGATAGTCACAACAAAACAAATTTTGATATAGTGCTGGAAAATGGGGACCCCCCCCCCCCCCCCCAGGTTGGAAAGCACTCAATAAGCTACTAGGGAATTCTTCAGAGTAAAGACAACATTTATGATGTGTTTGGAACAAAGCCCTAGGAACATCTGACTGATGACTTTTTGAAATGAGAGTCAGAAGCTGCAAAGATGTCTTACATATTGGGACATGAAACATACAAAGCATGAATCAAGGGAGGCTGAAGATGGTCAAGACTGAAATGGAGCGTGTACAACTTGATATGTACACCTTGAATCTGATGATCACATGGTATACTTGCTGGAAATGAAAGACAAAGTTGAAATAGTATTACATTTATAATTAAGAAGAAACTTTCAAGAACTGTAATGAAATACAATGCAATCAATGAATGCTTGATTTTGATTCATCTATAAGGAATGCTCATCAATACAACTATTAATAAGGTATGTACTCCAACAAAAGTTGCAGAAGAGGAAGAATTTGAACAAGTAGAAGATACAAGTTAAAACTGACAGAACCACGCAAACAAGATAATACTTAATTATGGGTGACTGGAAAACAAGAGTTGGAAACAAAGAAGAAGGTAAAGTAGTTGGAAAATATGTGCTTGGCAACAGAAATGAAACAGAAGAAAGACTGATAGAATTTTGCAAGATCAAAAGTCTATTCATCTCAAACACTTTCTTATAGCAACACAAGCAGCAGCTATACACATGGACTACACCCAATGGATTGTACAAAAATCAAGGACTATATCTGTGAAAGACAATGATGGAAAAGCTCAATAACATCAACATAGATATAATGTGGAGCTGACTGTGGTACAGATCACAAGCTACTAGTATGCAAACTCAAGCTAAAGCTAAAAAAAGAGCAAGACACTCATGAAATTAGCAAAATGTGATCTTGAAAATATACCACCGGAAAGGTAAAGGCTGCCTGCAAAACTGATTCACCACTTTGGATACAAATGACTGAGCACCAGAAGACATATGGATGAAATCAAGAAAGTTGTGCTCAGAGAAAGTGAAAAGTCTCTGCAAAAGGTAAAAAAGTAAAAGTGGCCAAAATGGATCACAAAATAAACTTTCAAATTTGCTCAGAAATGCAGAGGAAAAAGAGATAATCATGGAACTTAATAGAGATTTTGAATGTGCAGCAAGTGAAGACAAAGAGAAGTACTAAAATGACATATGCAAGAAAATAAAATGAGAAACAATCAGCTTTCTTTAAGCTATGAGAGTTAAAGGGAATAGTCCAGCCTCGAACTGGAATGCTAAAAGATTCTCAAGGGTCCATATTAAGTGATGCTGAAAATGATCAAGAAAATATGGAAAGAATACAGAGTCATTATATCATAAATATCAAGTGCATCAACAGCTATTTTGACCTGTACCTTAAAATTAGGAACTGTTGGTGATAAAAGAAGAGGTCGAGGCAGCATTGAAAGCATTATCAAAGAACAAAGCACCAGGCATTGATGGCATTTCTATTGATGTATTACAACAATCAGATGCAGCTGTTACAATATTTACAAAGAACTGCCAGGAAATTTGAAAGACAATGATGTGGCCAACTGACTGGAAAAGATCTGTGTTCGTACCAATACTGTGGACATTATTGCATAATTGCTCTGATCCCATAATCCAGCAATATTCTACTAAAGATAATTCATTGGAGACTACAATGATACCTGGAATGAGAAATGCATGAAATGCAAGCAGGGGTCAGGAAAGTACACAGAACAAGAGACACCATCAAGAATATGAGTTGGATTTTTGAAAAGATGAAAGAATACCAAAAGGATTTCTATATGTGTTTTATTGAGAACAGCAAAGCCTTTGTGTAAATCATTAAAAACTCTGGACCATATTAAGAAGCATTGGTATACCGTAACATATGATAGTTCTCATGCACAACCTTTATACTGATCAAGAAGCAACAGTTTGAACCAAACAAGGAGAAGCAGAATGGTTTACAATCAGTAAAGGTGTATGACAAGACTACAGATAGCAATTAGCTGCAATTAAACATACCTCCTCTAGGGTACAAATTGAAAAAAATCCACCTCTACTCCTACAAAGAATCAAGCAGCCGAGGAACAAATGGATCACAGTGGGCTCTGGTAGGCTGCGACCTGTAACACTGAAACACCCTTGCCATCAAGAGATATCACTGCCTAACGCCTTCTCTGCCTTGGGAAATTTGAGTGCCCAATTAGTGGAAACTGAAGTGCCCTAAAATGAGACAGTTAATGCCCATTCTACTGATAATGCTCTAAATATGAAGAAACTGACACAAAAGAGGAAACTACTACTACTTGGAGATTCCATCATCAGAGACACCAACTTAGGAACACAGTTCAAAGGGGAGAAGATGGTCAAATGCCTCCCAGGATCTTCAGCCAGCAGGAAAACAAAGCAAATTGCTGGCATAGTTAGTGCAGAAATTGAGCACTCTAAAACTGATCTCATCATCCATTTGGGTACAAATGACATGGCTAGAAACAGTGCCTCTACAGTTCAGAAGGATTTCCAGAATCTGGGAGAGAAACTCAAACTCATTGCTAACACTATAGCATTCTCAGAAGTTCTACTTTAATATATGGCTCCAAAACTGGTGCAAACAAGAAGGATTTAGATATATAGGCGACTGGGGAAATAGATGGAACAACAAGGGGCTATTCTGTGTTTATGGACTATATCTCTCCATCGCAGGGAAAAGCATCCTAAGTGAAAAGTTCAAACATTATGTAGACAGGCATTTAAACTAGGGAAAGGGGGTGACAGATGGAAAATAACAAGTTCAGGACGTCACTCCCAGCAAAAACATAATAACAATGGAAACAGCTGCAGTATTAACCCACATATAAATACCAAGTGGGAAGAGGTGTGTAAAACAAAATGCATTTAAAATACAGGCAAACTAGTCAACAAATACTGGAAAGCAATGAGTACAAGTACTCGAAGCCTAGCCAACAAAGTTCCTGACCTGGAAGCCCTAATGGTGGAAATGGACTTGGACATTGTGGCCATTACAGAGACAAGGTTTAACGAGTCACATGAATGGGATATAGCCATAGCTGGCTATAATCTATTTAGAAGAGATGGAGAGGGTAGAAATGGAGGAGGAGTAGCCCTATACATCAAGAGCAATATTAAAGCTGCTGAAATGCAGGGGATGTGAGGAAAAGAAGAACCTCTATGGATTGTGTTGGAAAGAGGAGATGGCACTGTCATCCATACTGGTGTAGTCTACAGGCCTCCAACTCAAACCGAAGAAATGAATAGCAAATTGATTATTGATATTGCAAAGATAGTCATGAAGGGGGAAGTGATCATATTGGGTGTTAATCTACCCGATGTGGATTGGAGTATTCCTTCTGCAAATCTGGAAAGCAGTAAATAAATTGTGGATGCCTTCCAAGATCTGTTACTTAGACAAATGGTGATAGAACAGACCAGGGAAAGCTCGATGCTGGATTTAGTGCTCACCAATGGAGATAGCGTGTCGAATATCCGGGTGGGTGCCCCATGTGAGCAGCAGCGATCATCACATGGTGTAGTTTGAGATAAAAGTCAAGGCGGAGTCCAATCACAGAAAGCTCAAAGTCCTAGACTTCTCAAACGCTGACTTCAGTAAAATGGCCAAGTGCCTGAAGGAAGAGTTGTCAGGGTGGGAGGGGATAAGGGAAGTGGCATTGCAGTGGGCTAAACTAAAGGAGGCAATAAAAGGGGCAACAGATACATATGTAAGGAAAGTAAATAAAAGCAAGAGGAAAAGGAAACCTATTTGGTTCCCCAAAGAAGTGGCTGCACAAATACGAGTAAAGGCAAAATCCACAGCTTTCACAAAATTCAGAAGCTTTCAAACAGAAGAACACAGAAAAGCATATAGGATCAAACTAAAAGAGACAAAAAGATAAATAAGGATATCAAAATCCAAGGCAGAAGAAAAAATGGCTAAAGATGTGAAGTGTGGCGACAAAACCTTTTTCAGATATATTCGGGCGATGAGGAAAACCTGAGGTGGAATTGCAGGACTCAAAAGTGCCGGGAATGGATCTGTGGAAAATGACATTGAAAATGCGAAAATGCTAAACAAGTTCTTCTGTTCTGTTTTTACTAAAGAAAACCCTGGAGAAGAACCACCTGAGTTTGACAAATATACAAAAGGGAATGGAGTAGATACCACACCATTCACAGAAGATAATGTGTTTGAACAGCTTGCAAAACTGAGAGTGGACAATGCCATGGGACTGGATGGGATACATCCTAGGATACTGAAAAAGCTCATAGAGGTTCTTGCAAGGCCGTTAAAGGATGTTTTAATAGATCCTTGGAGGCAGGAGAAGTTCCACAGGATTGGAGAAGGGCTGAAGTGGTACCTTTTCACAAAAGTGGCAATATGGAAGAAGTGACAAACTACAGGCTGGTAAGTCTTACCTCGGTGACGGAAAAAATAATGGAGGCGCTCCATGAAGGAGTGAATAGTGGACTTTCTTGAAACCAACAGGTTACCAAAGGACGATCTTGCCAAACAAATCTGATTGAGTTCTTTGACTGGGCAACCAGAGAACTAGATCAAGGGCATGTGATAGATGTGATCTACCTGGATTACACAACAGGCGAAGGCTAGTGCAGGTCACAGGTGCTAACTTTATTTGTAAAAAACCCAACGCATTTCGGCGTTAAGCCTTCATGCATGTGTTACACCATATGCAATTGGAGGAATGGGGTCTTGAAAAAGACCATATATAATTAAGGACTCCAATGAATCTTTGCAGGAAGTTTGTGGCATACAGAAGGATGCTGAGTTGCATACAGATAAGAATTACCAGCAGAAAGGAAGAGGTACTAATGCTACTGTACAAGTTGCTGGTGAGGCCTCACTTGGAATATTGTGTTCAGTTTTGAAGACCATATCTCGCAAAAGATATAAAAAGACTGGAAACGGTTCAGAGGAAGGCGACCAAAATGATTTGGCACCTGCATTAGAAGACGTATGAGAAGAGACTTGACAACCTAAATATCTATACTCTGGAGGAGAGGAGGGACAGGAGAGATAAGATTCAGACCTTCAAGTACTTAAAGAGTATTAATGAACAAACAAACCTCTTCCAAAGATGGGAAAGCTATAAAACTAGAGGGCATAACATGAAGCTGCAAGGGGGTAAACTGAAAGGCAACATCAGGAAATACTTTTTCACTGAAAGGGTGATGGATGCTTGGAATGCCCTCCTGATGAAAGTGGTGGTGGCAAATACAGTGACAATTCAAAACGGCATGGGACAGACACAGAGGATCCCTTTATAGCAACAGGATAAAATTGAAATAAACATAATTCTCTCTTATATCTCAGCAAATAGGGGTGACCTACACGGAGCGGTGGGTACACATCTAAACAAAGGCATAGGGAGGGGTGATCTGCACGGAGAGGCAGATGCACCTACTCTTACTGCCTTGCTGGGCAGACTAGATGGATCATACTGATCTTTATCTGCCGTCATTTACTATGTTTCTATGTTACATACTTTGCTCATATCGGTTTAATTTATATACAGAAAAAATCATCAGAGAAGCAGGACTGTATGAAGACAACCAAGGTGTAAAGTTGGATGGGAGATTCATCAGCAACCTTTGCTATGATGATGATACCACGTTATTGGCTGAAAGTGAAGGTGATATGAAACATCTGCTTATTAAAATGGGCCTGCACCTTAATATAAAGAAGACAAAGATCCTGACAACTGGCAATAGAAACAGAAATAGTAGGCAACTTTAACCTGCTTGGATCAATAAAAAATGACAAGTAGTCAAATAATCCGACTATGCATTGCTATTGGCAGAATGGCTCTGAAGGATATAGACAAGATTCTCAGGTGCAGAGATGTATCTCTGCATTCAAAGATTCAATTTGTCCAAACCATGTTATTTTCAATAACATCATATAGATGCAAAAGTTGGACAGTGAAGAAGAAATACATGAAGAAAATTGATGCCTTTGAATTATGGTGCTGGAGAAGAAAACTGAGTATATCATGCACTTCCCAAAGAACAAATCAGTTGGCACCAGAGGAGATCAAACCTAAGATTTCTTTAGAAGCTCAAGTAACAAGACTTTGACTTTCATACTCTGAACACATCATGTGAAGATAAAGATCATTAGAAAAAGGCATCATGCTTGGCAAGTTTAAAGGTCAATGCAAAGGAGGAAGGCCAGCAATGCAACAGTTTAATACAGTAACAGCAGCTTTGGATCCACTCTGTCAGCAATTAATATGACTGTAGACCGAATACAGTTCAAGGTAACTATCCACAGGGCTGCCATGCATCGATATCAACTCAACGGCATCTAATAACAACAACATGTTGATCGATGGCTGGTTGAATCTATAATTTGTTTCTCCAGGTAGTTTCAGAAAATATACAGATAATACTATTTAAAGTTCTAAATCTTCTTCTTTCTAAATGGCCTAGTTCTATATGTATAAAAAATATGGGCAAAAACATTATCTCAGTAGTGATGACGTTCAGCTGCTATCCACATAAATTATGTATTAAATTTAGTTCTTCCAAATAGCAGGCCTAAATTAAATGGATAAGCCTCACTATCAATATATATTCAACATAACTAACCAGACGGTAACAGCACAGAATATATCATTTATGTGCAACGACAGAATATGTTAATCTAGTCACTGTGCTGGCTGAAAATTGGCCCATTAGAGTTTCGTTTATCATTTTTTCTAGGAGGAAAAGACTTTGATGCCCAAATAAAATATATTTTATGCATTAAAAAAGGTAAGAAGAAGATCAAACAATTGCCAGCATGGTTTAATGGTGAGGTGAACAGTTAGGGGTATGTTTAATAAACCGTCTTAACGTTGCAGCGGTGGTATTATCACGCGATAATGCAGCGGCGGCGTTAAGGCACACTAGCGCTGTGAAATTCGGGTCTGAAGGGTGGAGTAAGGCTTCCCAGAGGGCAGAGAGAAGGGGTAAAAGGGCGGAGAGTGGGAAGGGAGAGGCTCCAGGCACACTAACGCTGTGAAATACGGGTCTGAACACTAACGCCAGTGAAACCCTCGCGTTAAGGCACATTTGCAGGAAAGAGAAACCATTTCAGTCAGCAATGTGCAGCAAAGGCAGTGAAACCCAGAAAAGTGATAGTTGTGATACATGTGCAGGGACCAAAAAGGCAAATAAACATATAAAAGGACCAGAACCACATCTAAAAGCCCAATAACCAAGCTGGCCAATAGTGATATTAATGATAAACATAAAGCAACACTACTTACAAAACGTATAAATTAAGATATCATGTTTGGAAGGGTCTATGCTCTGTACCCCTACAAAGTGAATGAAATAGCGCTGATCAGGGTTTCTGTCGTTTAGATTGGGCAGGTTTGTTATGGTGTGCACATGTGCAGCAACAGCAGAGTGGGCACGTAGGAAACAGCAACTGTACTGATGCTGTAAATGGGATACAGGGGGCTGCAGGCGGCACATGCTGTGGTCCAGCTGGGGCACAGTGCGCCTAGGCAGATGCCTAGGTGGCACATAGGAATGCCGAAACTGTAAAGCAGCAAGACAGCAACTGACGAGGGTCCAACATGGGCACGAGTGTGTGTCCCACAGTGTCACGGGGGAGATTACCCAGCAGGTACCCCCAAGGGCACATAACATTGGCAGGTGGTGCAGGGGGGGGGGGAAGCACGCATGTCCATGTAGGCAAACCTACCCGAGAACCCACACCATAGGCAGCTGCCTATCGGCATACTGGATGGCCTGAGACTGCACACCACCAGCACCACCGGCATAATGGCATGGCAGCATGGTGACAGAGGGGTGCTGGTGGCGGAGGGGGCAGTGGCATCTGCCCACAGCAGACCATGGCCAAGCCCCATTTATGTGGGTGCCGTGCAATGCAACAGACAGGGTCTGTCTGACGAACAGTCATGGTATCCCCAGGGAATGAACTGTTCCTGTGGCAACAGTGTGGTGCAGTACACACAGCCAGTGTGTTCAGGAGCAGACGGTCACAAGTTCAAGCCCCAGCTGTGGCTCCTTCCAACCCTTTCCCCACATTTTACCCAGTACTAAACCGTGGTAATAAAGACAGAACCTTTATTGCAGATAAAATAAACATGCCTGAAATGCCTATATTTTACCCTACAGAGCACAGACACCATAAACATGTGCAATCCCTAGAGCAGAGTTTCCCAACTGCAATCCTGAAGGGCCAAACACCATTCAGGTTTCAAGCTGTCCCTAATAAATATGCCTGTGCTGCATTAGTATGCGCTGCCCCCATTGTATGCAAATGTATTCATGCATATTCATTAGGGACAGCATGAAAACCTGAATAGTGTTTGGCCCACCAGGACCGAAGTTGGGAACCTCTGCCCTAGAGCAGTGGCCAACAGGGGCATAAGCACCCATACCCACAGGCTCCACTATCCAAAGCCTCATAGGGAGTCAGGCAGTTGGGCCCTGCGCGCAGCAGCATCTGCCAATACTAACACTTGCATACCTTAGCAATGCCGCCCTAAACTTGGGAATACGTTACACATATATCAAAAGGTTGCTATGATTAATAGCAGATAACAGTTCCTAAGTTAAGCAAAATTTGCTGATAGAGCTGCATCATAGCAACCTTTCTGATATCTGTGGAGTGTGTTTCAGTTTTGGTTTCTGACAGTGTTTACCACCTCGGGGAGCGACCCCTACAGTATTACGTACCATAGCCATGCCTGCACTGTGCCCAGGAATGGTGTGGTGGCCAGGGCTGCCAAAAGCCTCTATATTTGCACAATGCTGGCATAGGTGTGGGAGTGTGTGTCTGTCTATCCAGTGTGTTGTGGCTGTCTACACCTTACTCAGCCCACGCTGCTTGCACTGTTTCCAGTGTTAGCCTGCCAATGCGCATAATGAGGAGCAAGGTACTGTGGGTATGGCCCAGACAGGGTGGCCTGGGCAGGATGCATCTGCACAGGCCATAGGGCAATGGCTGAGACATTGTAGTGCCTGGCCACCACCTGTACGGACAGGGTGGCCACAGCATGTCCTGCTGGGAGGTCATTCTCTGGGTTTGATCCCACAGTGGTGTTATTTGATAGGGCTGTCTGAGGCATTTCCTTTTTTAATTTAAATTAGTGCTGCCAGCGAAAACACCCTCACAGTGCTGTAACTTTAAGGTGCCTCATAAGGCGCCCTATAAGGCGCCTTATAAGTTGCCCTATAGGGAACATTATAAGGTGCCTTGGCGGACAGTGCACTTTATAATGTGCCCTCTGGAATGCCTTATAGGACACCTTATGCGGCACCTTAGGTTACAGCACTGTGAGGGTGTGTTTGCTGGCAGCACTAATTTAAATTAAAAAAGAAAATGCCTCAGATAGCACTGATTTAAAATAAAGGATAATGCCTCAGACAGCCTTACTCATTAAGCCCCCTGGGGGATTGAACTCATGACCCCTGTTTCATCAGTCAATGCATTAACCATTGTACTACACCTCTACTGCTGTGCTTGTAGGTCAGCGTGCCTAATTAAGGCTAACGCGCATTAACATGCCATGGCTCCCTCTATCGTATGATAACAGACTTTATCGCGCGATAACCTGAAATGCTACCTTAAGACCGGAACGCCCACTACCTTATATGGAATTCATCACAGTAAGACTGCAACTAACACCGGTAACATTAAGATGGTTTAGTAAACATACCCCCTAGAGTCCAAAAGGCAGCTTTCAAAAAGCAGAGCCAAATGAGGAAATAGAGATTTAGTGATGGTCACAGAGATGTTGTACATGATGAACTATGATTGAAATATAGTATATTGTAAACTGCCATCATGTCTATATCTGCTCATAGTGACTCTTTAGATAGTTGTCCTAAACTGTGTTTGTTCTTAATCTATTCAAGAAGGACAGGGTAGGTATAAAGGGAAGAGGTACTATATATAGAAAAGTACATTAAAGTAAGAGAACTGCAGGAATTAGGAATATTAGAAGCAGGTATTGTGGATTAATCTGCAAAGAGGGAATATAACATCTATCCATACTGGAGCAGAATAGCCTAGTGGTAAGAGTATCAGCTTAGGAGCCAAAAAGACCAGCATTCAAATCCTTCTGATACTCATTGTGACCTTGGGTAAGTCACTTACGTCTCCATTGCCTCAGGTACAAAATTAGTTTGTAAGCCTTCCAGCAACAGTGACATAACTGCTGTACCTGAATGTAACTCACCTTGAACTACTACTGAAAAGGCATGAGCAAAATACAGTTATAGGTGTCATACTCAGACCTCTCTTGCAAGCAGAACAAAAAGAGATTTAATTGAAAGCCTTTCTATGAAAGAGAAATGCTACTGCTAGATCAAGTCAATCTTCCAGATTTTAAAACATTCCAGCTGTGATATCATCTAGAAGATTCTGGATGCTCTAGAGGGAGAACTCTTCTAGAAGATGGTAACTGAGTCCACCATAGAGAGGGTGATATTAGTTCTGGCATTTATGAATGGAGATTGTGCTTCTGATGTCATAGTGGGTGACCGTTTAGGATCTAATGTCACTGGATAGTATGGTTCATCATTAGGACACAGTCAGTGATGGCGCATTCAAAAGCAAACATGTTAGACTTCAAGGAAAATAACTTCATTAAAATGAGGGTGTATTTCAAGTAGTCATTGGCTGGATGGAAGCATTTAGAGTAGGGGGAAGTGGAAAAACAGCAAAACTGAAAGAAGACAATGAACCAATTTGTTAGGAAAATATATAAAAATAAGAGAAAAAAAGACTGCTATGGTGTTTGAAAGATGAAGCAAAAAAAATGTAAAAAATAGGTTAGAATTCATGAGAAAGGCAACAATGTTAAGAAAAAGTAAGACAAACAGGGAAAGTTATCATGAAAGATGAAATGAAAGGGAAAGCAAATAGTAAAGGAAAACTTTCTTGTTTATTTATTTATTGAACAGATATTTTTTATACCGCTTTATCATTTGTAGGGGAGAATACTTTGGCGCCCTTAGCAGTAGTACAGCGATACTACCTCTAGGTGAAAAAGACACTATTTTGGAACCCCAAGCAGTCAGGGCAGGAGTGGGAAGGACTGATCCTGTCCTGGCTTCACTAGACACCAGGGAATCAGCCAGATAAAACACAGGGGTAAGTTGGGTGAGTATGGGTAGGACATGGGGGGGGGGTTTTCATCTTCAGGGAGCATGGGGTCAGGGGGGCTTAACAGGGGGAATCACCATTTGCAAAGATGGTGGGAAGGGGACTGCTGCTTTACGCATTGCTATCTGGCAGGAGAAAGGTGCTGATATGAGCTGTGTCGGAGGAAATCTGATTGGGAGAGGTCATTGGATTATATCTGCATGGGGATTATTGGGAGAAGGATGCAACTGGAGAGGTCAGAGGTTCAGGTAATCACAGACATGGCATTTGAAAATGGCTCTTTTGCTGCTGGGGCCATGTGCTTGGCAACTTCAAAGGGCCTGCCAGCAGCTATACTACCAAACTGCTGATAGTGCAACTGCACTTACTGTTTCCTCCCAGCTGTGTGCTAGCTGTCACTGGGCATCACGCCCACCCTCTGCCTCCATCCTGCCCTGAAGCACTAAGAGCAGTTAGCCTGAGATTTTTATTGCACTGGCTGCTCTTAGCGCATGGTAACAGTTTGTGCGGGTTGTTAGCACGCAATAAATCCCGCAGTATCTGTTACTGCAGTTCAGTTAAAGGTCCCTTTATTTAGCTATATTAATGGCGAGAAGGTGTAAAGATCATTCTGAGCAGGGGCAGTTCTACCATTAGGCCAACTGAGGCGGTGGCCTCAGGGGGCAGTTTTTAGGGGGCGGCACTAATATGCTGCTCCCTAGAAACTACCTAAGGTAAAACCACCGATGCCGTCCATCAAAGGAAAGCAGCTGTGGAAACATTTCAGCATAACCGCAGCTCTGCTTTCAAAGACTGCTAGGTCGCATGGAGCCTCAGGGCGGTGGAAGCGATGACCTCGGGCCCCACCCCACCGGCTCCACGCGACCAAACAGTCTTTGAAAGCAGAGCCCCGGGAATGGATAAATGTTCCCGCGGTTACTTTCAATGATGAATCGGTGAGGTGAGGAGGGAAGGGAGCAGACAAGGGGGGGGGGGCCTGGAAGCTAGCAGACAAGGGGGGGCCTGGAAGGGAGCAGACATGGGGCAGGAGCGGGAAGAGAGCAGACATGGGACGGGGAGCTGGAAGGGAGCAGACAGGGGGAGCTGGAGGGGAGCAGACGGGGGGGGGGGGTCGGGAAGGGAGCAGACATGGGGGGGGGGAGCTAGAAGGGAGCAGACACCCAGGGATGGCACTGGAAGGTGGATGGACAGGGGAGAGGGGGAGCTGGAAGGGAGCTTACCTGGGAGGGGGCACTGGGACTGGTGGCGGTACTGGGAAGGCAAGAGGGTTGGTACTGGGAATGGAGGTTGTAAAGGGGGCTGATACTAGGGAGAGTTACTGGGACTGAAAAAAGGCTGATGAAAGAAAATGAAGAAAGCAAAAGGAGAGACAAGAAATGGCAGGTGGACTATAGACCATAGAAAGAGCTAAGAGAAGACAGAGGAAAACGGAAAACTCAGATCGGGACCACCATGATCAAAAATCATCAGACAACAAAGGTAGAAAAAATAATTTTATTTTCAATTTAGTGATTGGACTTTGTGCTATCTATATTTCACATAGTATGGGGAACTGCATCTCTTGTCTGATGTGGCACCGCATGCGGAGTCTGGCTTCTTGGGGTTTCATTTTAATTTTTGTCTACATATTTTTATTTTTGCTTTAGGATGTGGTCACTTATTCTGTACTTGGTGAGGGTCTGTGTTCTGAGTGTGCAACCAAGGCCAGGTGTTCTGTTAACATGGAGTTTGTATGTAGGGATCTGTACTATAGTAATTTGACTTGTTCAGCTTTTCAAATAGGTGTATGGATGTTTTGGGGCCCATTGCAGAGTTTATAGTGTTGCTTTTTTCTTGGTAGGCCCCTTATTGTATGAGTTTTGGAAGTGTATGCTGGTATGGTATGGTAGATTTGGCCTTGCAGATCTTAGTGACTTTAGTAGGGTTTTATATTAGTTCCCAATATGCCTGGTATTGGAGAATGTTTGTTGTTGGTGAGATGACCAGAATCAGATTTTTTTAAAATATATTGAGTTATGAAGGGCGGTCTATAAAATAACAAAATAAACAAATAAACATAAACATAAACCATGCGGTAGCTACAAAACCTGTGTGGTATCTGCAGATGAAGTGACTAGTGCCAGCCCTACAGATACCGCACCGGGCTAATGCTTACCACACTGTCCTACGATCCCTGCTTTGACATGTAACGTGGGTACAACCATGCTGCCTGCCTATACAGGGGTCATGAGATAAAGGGCCGGAGCAAGTGTGAAGATGCCAACATTGGCATCCTCACTCTAGGGGGCAGCAACGTGAAACTGGTGCCACTTTACCTAGTGCAGGAGAACGGGGCAGGACCACTCCTGCCTCCTGGCCAGTGGCTCACCATGGATATCTTAGGTAAGGGCTAGTAGGGAGCCAGGGGGGTGGAGGGGTTGCCTAACTGACTAGCCTGGAGTGATTGTGTTTAGGGGGATTGTCCCAATATTCCCCTGGACAGTTTCCAAATTGGGAGCTGTCTAGGGGATTGAGTGCTGAAGAGGGGGGCAGTAAATGGTGCCAGTGCAAGGGGCAATCCAGGGGGCCAGGGGGGCATGGAGGGGATTTGCAGTGGCCATGAAAGGGTACTGATTGGTCTGCTACAGATAGCTCCACCTCTTCAAGTGATGTTATCTGCAGCGGTGATCGTAGTTATTTAGGAAGCCATAGCATGACAATTTTTCATGCAGTGGCTGCCTCTTCTCACCATGCCTTAATCCCACCCCAATCCCAGCCTTCCCCCCACCCCCACCACTACCATGTGAAATGCATCTATCACGGGAAATTTGCTATGATAACTGCATTTCAACCGCATTTTCTTTCACCACGGCACCATCTTTCCCGCATTAGTGCCATATAAAGATCGCCCTAAACATGACAAAAAGGCCCCTAATCAATATGACAGGTTATGTTTGCCCATTAATAGTCTGAGAAGTTTTTACTGTTACATTAAAACTATGTCCAAGACTTGAGTTAAATAATACCATAAAGAATATAATCATTAAAAATAAGAAATACATTGTGCATAATAGCTGTATTAGTTATGATTTAGTATCTATCAGCAAACGTGTTAGCATTTTATGTTAGGAGCATTGTACTAGAGTTCAAAACTCATGGTACAGACTTCCTGATATTATGGAGGTGGCTTGCAGGCTAGTCAAATTTAAGTTGTGAGAGAATGTATGTCTCAGAGAGAGAAAATTATCTGACCAGGGCTGCAGAACTCATCCAGTTGCTGTTTCTGTGAGGAACCACAGAATCCACTTATCTGTGGCGTACTCATTGTCGTATTTTTTCTAGATTCTCACTTTTTTCTGGCTGCACTTAGCATACTGTGAACGTGAGAGAAGGTAAATAAAATAAGAAAACATCATCTCAGAATGAGTTAGCCTAGATTATCATAATAATAAGAGCCCTCTGCCCTCTTTCTGACTCTGGATGAGGCCAGCAATTTACTGTAACATTGACCTGTGCCACTGAGGCAGTCTGCAAACAGTTGCAAAGAATGCTATGCTTTGACAGACTTTGGTCTGGAGAAGTCAATAAAACGTTTCATAGTGCTGTGTAGCCAGGCCTTCATAAATGTTTGCTCACAGCAGGGGAGAAGAGCTGTGGTATGTGTTTTCTAAAATAAATGGAAGAAATGCTATTTAAAATCTAGGTTTTGGCAATACTGTATTCTCCTAGAAGTACATGACAAAATTTGGCAAGTCTTGTCTTTCACAGTAAAGCATTTATAACTTGAAATATTACAAAGGTTTGATTATAATGTACAAAGTCTAATGCTTTAAGTACGATCAGAGTGCTATACAGCCTGCTCATTTCTATAGATTATTGTCAGGAATCAAGTAGAGCATAATATTACCTAATGACTAATCTCATTCTGAGGGCAGTTTTGCTATAGGATTATTTATTGCATGGGTAACTAATCCTGGATGATTTATGGCTGAATAAAATTTGGCAGACAAATGGGTAAAGAGAGAAGTCATCTACACATGCTGTTCAGGCTGTTTTCTGGTATGAATACCCCTTGGATCAAAACTAGCTTCACTAGTGCAAAGTTCAGTATCGACTGGACAAAGCCAGGTATTAAAGAATTGTGTATTTAAACAGTATTGGCATACCATAATATGGAAGTAAGAAAAAGTGTAAAGAGCAAATATTTTGCATATAAAAGTGTTATTTTAGGAAGGATATCCAGAAAGAATCTGGGACGTCCAGGTCACAATTTCCAAAATCCTGGGGGAAGTAGCAGCAGTGAAGGGTGAGAGAACATTTCTCTCTTCCCCTGCAAGTGTTGCTGCCGTGAAACAAACACTTTTTTGCTACTTATTCATGGCCCAAAGCAGGAATAAGCATGGGTGGGTCAGCAGCCAGAGTCAGACATGCTCAGGCCTTTCTGAAATCACGACCCAGGCCATACCACCACCGCACCCCCATCCGACAGGGACGTGATCGCGCCAGGGATGTGTTTATACCCAGCTTTCTAAAATGACTCCATGGACGTCTTTGTTATTTGCACATCTGAATGGCAGGTTGCAGATGTCCAAACCACAAATATAGCTTCTAAAATTACCACCATACTGTAAAGACAGTGAACATGAACACATAGAGGGTCTTTTACTAACAGGCTGTACCCAGCCGCATGCGCTAAAGGCGCACTGGGACGCATGTTGCCTGGTAGCACAGGAACATGGCAGTTAGTGCAGGATGATTCTCACGCTACCTGCGCAATCCGTGTTAAAGGCGCGAGTGGGCAGAGTAGGGGTAGAGAGTGGGTGTGGTGAGCTCGACGCACTTAGTGTTGTATTAATACCACACACTAACTGCATTAGAGCGGATTCATCAATATGTTCTGTACTAATGCAGCACATACTATGGGACAAGGCTCCACATTATCTGCCAGGGAAATGCTTTCCATGTTCCTGACAGTTAACGCAGGGGTGGTGCACTAAATGTACAATAGTTAAAGCACTAATCGTGTGTTAGGTGCAACACCTTAGTGCCTATTAGTAAAAGACCCCCAAAGACTGCAATTTAACCCCAGTCCTGCTCATTGTTTTTCAAGAAATGTTTTGGACTTTACTCTCACAAAAATAGGACCGGATTTCTGCACCAGTAGACAAGATCAGAAAGCAGATGACAGAGAGTAGCAGGAGAGGAGAGAAAGTGAGTTCAAAGGTCCTGCTAACTGGAGAACCAGAAGAGGAGCAGAAAAAGGCCCTAGGGTCACAGTGGAGCCCCTTTTAATCAACTCATGCACATGTCTCTGAGGTACACAAAAGCAAGCTCCTCTTCAGCCCTACCATATGGTACCTTCACATTTGGTGCACTAGGCAGTTGCCTTTATTGTTTATGTCTAAATCTGGGCCTGCACAAAAGCATCGCTATACATCCAGTAAATGGCACCTGGTGTTGAGATGCTTTTTCCACAGAACTGACTGCAAGCACAAATTTATTGCAATGACTATATGACACCATTTTAAGTAGCTTGTCTGGGACATTTATAAACTCAGTTTTTTGGTTTATCTGTGAACAAAGGGATAGAAGCAGTCACCAGTCTCCTTGCTTTGCCATGCTGTCTTTGCCTGTAGCTTGCAGGATTGATGGTTTCAATCCCAGAGGAGTTATTCAGTCAATCAACCTTCAGGGGGAAGGGCACAAACACAGTACTAGTCAGCTTTACATAAGGAAGACAGAGAGCTATATAGACGAGACCTACAGGGACATAGTACTGAAATCCCACCTCCAGTCTGGCAGCCTCCCTGTTGCCATGGAGGACAGAGGTCATGTGACAGGAGACCATCATTTTGATGTCACAGGAAGTAATCCTGTAGCTAGGACCTGTCTTCCAGGTGATGAAAAACCCTCTCACATGAGGAGGTTTCTCCAGGACCATGTGCCCATGAGAGAACGGTTAGGACAGCTGTTATAATTGGTGATTCGATCATTAGGAATGTAGATAGCTGGGTGGCTGGTGGATGTGAGGATCACCTGGTAACATGCCTGCCTGCCTGCCTGGTGCAAAGGTAGTGGAGCTCATGCACTACCTATTAAAGGTTTCAGATAGTGTTGGGGAGGAGTCTGCTGTGTTTGTACATGTTAGTACCAATGACATAGGAAAGTGTGGGAGAGGGGCTCTGGAGGCCAAATTTAGGCTTTTAGGTAGGAAGTTGAAATTTAGAACTTCCAGGGTAGCATTCTCAGAAATGCTTCCCATTCCATGTGCAGGACCCAAAAGGCAGACAGAGCTCCGGAGTCTCAATGTGTGGATGAGATGATGGTACAAGGAAGAAGGTTTTGGATTTGTTAGGAACTGGGCAACATTCTGGGAAAAGGAGGGGATTTTCTGAAGGGCTGGGCTCCACCTTAACTGGGATGGAACCAGGCTGCTGGCATTAACCTTTAAAAATGAGACAGAGTGGCTTTTAAACTTGATAATAGGGGAAATCCGACAGTCGCCCAACAACGCATGGTTCAGAAGGATACTAGCAAAAGATTGAAGTTAGGGGATATTGACAGAGAGATTCCAATAAAGACAAAAGTAACCCTTAAGTACAGAACAGACAGAGCTTAAAAATTCCCAATTACCCCTGCCTACCAATAACCAAATTAATATGAATGAAATACAATCTCTAAAATACTAGTATGCAAATGCTAGACGTCTAAAAAATAAGATGAGAGAGTTAGAATATATAGCATTAAATGAGAGGTTGGATATGATTGGCATCTCAGAGACCTGGTGGAAGGAGGACAACCAGTGGGACACTGTGATACCTGGGTACAAACTACCTCGCAATGATAGAGTAGATCAAATAGGTGGAGGGGTTGCATTCTATGTTAGACAGGGCATTGAATCACATAGGATTAAAGCTTTGCAGGAAACAAAATACAATGTAGAATCTCTATGGATCGAAATTCCATGTAAAAAGGGGAGGCGATGGCAGTGGCGGGGTCAGAATGAACAAATGGATGATGAAATGCCCAAAGAAATCAAGGAAGCCAACAAACGTTGCCACACAGTAATACTAATGAGTGATTTCAATTACCCCAGTATCGACTGGGTCGATGTCATAGCAGGACATGCTAGGGAGATAAATTTTCTAGACAAAATAAATGACTGCTTCTTGAAGCAGCTGGTTCATGAACTGACAAGAGGGGAAGCTATTTTGGACCTAGTCCTTAGTGGAGCACAAGATCTGGTGCAAGAGATAAGGGTGTTGGAGCCACTTGGCAAAAGTGATCATAGCATGATTGTGGTTGATTTAATAAATGGAGGAAGGACAGGAAGGAAATCCACAGTACTACCTTTTAATTTTCAAAAGGGAGATTATGATAAAATGAGAAAAATAGTTAAGAAAAAACTAAAAGGAGCAGCTGCAAAGGTTAAAGATTTACATCAAGCATGGGTGTTGTTTTAAAAACACTATCTTGGAAGCCCAGGCCAGCTGTATTCCATGCTTTAAGAAAAGTGGAAGTTCAAAAAACTGCCAGCATGGTTTAAAGGTGAGGTCAGAGAAACATTTTCCAAATGGAAATGGAAAAAGGAGCCAAACGACGAAAACTGGAAATAACATCATCACTGGCAAGTTTGATGTAAGGCATTCACAAGGCAGGCAAAGAGAGAATATAAATAAAAAGCTTTCGGTGGAAGCAAAAATGCATATGGAAACGTTTTCAAGTGCATTCGTAGCAAAAAAGCCATAAGAGAGTCAGCTGGACCATGAAATGCTAGAGGGGTAAAAGGGGCACTAAGAGGGGACAAAACCAAAGTGGAGAGACTTAATGAATTCTTTGTTTTGGTCTTTACTGAAGAAGATATAAAGAAGTTACTGATGACTGAACTGGTATTTAAAGGTGATGCATTGGAAGAATTGAAAGAAATGTCGATAAACTGGGAAGATGTATTACAACTATTTGATAAACTAAAAAGAAGCAAATCACCTGGATTAGATGGTATATTTATTTATTTAACAGGATTTATATACCACTTTATCATTTCAATCAAAGCAGTTTACATTGAAACTTAAACCTGGTAATGTACATTAAACAGGGAAATTGATAACTTGGATTTTTTTCAGACAATGGAGGGTTAAGTAACTTGCTCAAGGCCACAAGGAATACTAGTAGGAATTGAACTGTGGTCTCTGGGTTCCAAAGCCAGTGTTCTTAACCATTAGGCCACTCCTTGGGTGTTTAAAGTGCTGAAATATGAGTTTGCAGACCTACTATTAGTAATCTGTGACCATTAAAATCATCTGTGGACTTTATCATTGTTAATTGCCTTAACTAGTGGTAATTTTTTCCTTTTGTAAATGTATTATGGGATTGTCCTGTACCTGTTTGGTTACTGTAATTGACTAAAACTTCATAAATAAAAAAAAAATCTGTAATACCTGAAGATTGGCGAATGGCCAATATAACACCAATTTTTAAAAAGGGCTCCAGGGGTGATCCAGGAAACTACAGACCAGTGAGCCCGACATCAGTATCAGGCAAAATGGTAGAAACCATTATAAAAAACAAAATTACTGAGCATGTAGATAGTCATGATTTAATGGGAGAAAGCCAACATGTGTTTAGCCAAAGAAGGTCCTGTCTTACCAATCTGTTATATTTTTTTGAAGGTCTGAATAAACAGGTGGACAAAGGTGAGCTGGTTGATATAGTGTATCTGGATTTTCAGAAAGCCTTTGTCAAGGTTCCTCATGAGAGAATCTTGTCAAAATTAAAAAGTCATGTGATAGGAGTCAGTGTACTATTGTGGATCAGGAACTGGTTAAAATACTGAAAACAGAGGGTAGGGATAAATGGCCAATTTTCCCAATGAAGAAAGAATGAATAGTGCAGTACCCCATGGATCTATACTGGGTCCGCTGCTTTTTAACATATTCATAAATGACCTGGAAATGGGAATAATGAGTGAGGTCATCAAATTTGTAGATAACATACAATTATTCAAAGTTGTTAAAACCCAAGAGGATTGTGAAAAATTGCAACAGGATCTTGATAAATTGGAAGATTGGACGTTGAAATGGCAGATGAAACTTAATGTGGACAAATGAAAAGTTATGCACATAGGAAAGAACAACCCAAATTATGGTTACATGATGAAAGGTTTCACATTAGGAACCACCACCCAGGAAAAAGATTTAGGCGTCATTGTGGATAACACATTGAAACCCTCTGCCCTGAGTGCAGCAGCACCAAGAAGGCAAATAGAATTCTAGGAATCATAAGGAAAGGAATGGAGAATAAAACAAAGGATATTACAATGCTTCTGCATCATTCCATGGTGCGACCACACCTTGAATATTGTGTGCAATTCTAGTATTCATATCTTAAAAAGGATATAATGGAATTAGGAAAGGTACAGAGAAGAACCACCAAAATGGTAAAGGGGATTTAAGGATACCCTTTGAGGAGAGGCTTAAAAGGTTAGGGATTTTCAGCCAGGAAGAGAGACATCTGAGGGGAGATATGATAGAGGTCTATAAATTAATGAATGGAGTGGAACGGGTAAACGTAGATTGATTGTTTATGTCATCAAAAAGTAGAAAGACTGGGGGACATGCAATGAAGCTACAGTGTAACCCATTTAAGACTAATCTTTATCTTTATCTTTATTTAAAACGTAATATACCGCCAGAACCGAGGCATATGGCGGTTTACAATAAAAACACAGGGAATACTGCTGAAGAAGGAAATAGAAAAGGAACGCCATTTGTTGATAGGAAAGGGACAGCGTTAGAGCAAAGGGACAGTAAGCAGCAATAACAACAGGAGGAATAAGTGCTCATTGTGTATCAGCGAGGGGGGGAGAGGAAGAGGGAGAGGGGTGAGGAAGGTCAAAAGCTGTGCAGAAAAGATAGGTTTTGAGTTTCGCTTTGAAGGCGGGAAAAGAAAGTTCCAGACGGAGGGCGGATGGCAGGGAATTCCAGAGACGAGGGCCGAGAAAGAAGAAGGCAGAAGAGCGCGTTGACTCAAGGCGAGCCTAGGATGGAGAGGGAAGAAATAAACAGTTGGTATGAATGGATCTGAGGATTCTTGGGGGGCAGTGAAAATGGACCAGATCGGAGAGGTATAGTGGTATGCCGGTGTGGAGTGATCTATGTACGAAATAAGAGAAAATATTGTTTTACTCAACGCATAATCAAACTCTGGAATTCATTACAGGAGGATATAGTAAAAGCTGTTAGTGTAGTTGGGTTTAAAAAAGGTTTTGACAAGTTTCTGGAGAAAAGGTCCATAAAACATTATTAAAGAGGACCAAGGAAATCCACTGCTTGCCCCAATGCAAGCATTGTGGAACCTGTGTGTCTTTTGGGGAACCTGCTAGGTACTTGTGACCTGGAGTGGCCACTATTGAAAACAGGATACTGAGCTTGATGGTCCTTTGTCTGATCCAGTATGGCACAGTATGTTCTTAGAGCCCAAAATTGAGATGGGCAGGCTATGTGCTGCTGCGGCGCATAGCCTGCCCACCAACCCCTTTAATCTGGATTTTCACTTCCGCGCTGGCGGAAGTGAAAATCTGGGTTAGCCTGGATGCCCCGGCAGCTGCAGAGGTTACACAGATAGCAGCGATTTTCGATGCTATCCGCATAGCCTCTGTATCTTAAAGATAGGAGAGGAAAAACCTCATTTATCTTTAAGGTGCAGAGAGCTACATGGGTAGCATTGAAAATCACTGCTACCCGTATAGCCCCTTCCTCTGCCTCCACTCTCCCTCAGAACATCCTAACATGCCCCGATGCTATGCGGATAGCATTTGGGTGTATTAGGGACCTAGCTTGGATTTTCAAAGGGCACTACCCGTGTAGGTGCCCTTCGAAAATCACAGATAAGGCCTTTAAATGGCTAACTATGGAAGTTACCCGTGTAGAGACCTTCGAATATCAGGCCCTTAAAGTCTGTATTTGGTAACTCTTCAACAAACAAAAAGGCTTAATTGTGATCTGAGAACTCCTTACTGTTGGCCCTGTGTGTATCTCTATTCTTACTGCATCTCGAGCACAGCACAGTCACATGATGGGAGATTTCAGAATTGCTAAACGGAAAGGTGATGGCACATTTCCATCATTTTATTTTATTTAATAGCTCAAATTAAGCAAAGTAAGTCCCATTGAATCACCTTAAGATGCTCTCATGAAGTTCCAACACAAAAGAGATTTTCTTACAGAATGCGTCTCTTGTTTTTGGTGCCAGAACAGTATTACAGTATATAGCAGCATCATGGTGGAGCAAGATGACAATGAAAACATTTATAGCAAAACAATGGAAGATGCTCTGTAGTGATAAAGAAACGAAAAGGCTTGGCTAGTTAATTTGTTCTTAATGCCTCAAAACAGAAGACATAGGAGTGTTGCGATGGTCAATGCAGTTAGGTTTTTTTTGTTTTTGTTTTTGTTTGTTTGTTTTCAGGAATGGGGGGGATGAAAGGAGAAGACATGAGAAGAGGATAGATGATTCCACACAGTGGAAACATTAATGCTGCCTTGGACTGAGGAGCAGTTTGCAGTGATGTTCTGGCTGGTTGTTTCAGATGTGCCCTTTCCCTATCCCCAAGAACAAAATAAAGATAAAATTGACAAAGATAAATTCTGTAGAAAATGTGATGAACATGGTAGGATTTGAAGATGGAAACTTTCCAGGAGGCTTTTGTTACTATAACACATACACAGTCCAGGTCAAGGTTCATTTTCAGCAAAGCATGAAAGAGAATATAGTCTGTCACTGAGAAGTTTTAAGAGAAGAGCACTGGAGCCAAACAGTACTTATGTATAAATCTGCCCTTGTGTCTCAATTTAATGTTTAAAATGATCCAAACAAGCTGATTCCATTGATATACTGCAGGTTGTCCACTGCTAAGTGTTTTACCCTGAAATGCTAATGGGGAAAAGAGAAGGGTGCAAATAATCTTACATTCTGCTCCAGTCACAGTGTCTTGTTTTATCTGTTTTGGGTTCCTTCTAGTTACAGTTTATCAGAGTGACTAAGTTTCACAGACATACACTTGCACTGTTTGACCTTCTGGATTTTCTTGAGTCGGAAAGGTGGGTCCAGCTCTGGACATTCCAGTTCCACAGTTAAGGAAGTGAACTTTTGTGGCTTGCAGAAGGCACAGGATTGAAAGGACTCCTCTTCCCGCTTTACATGCCGAGGAATGTAGAAGGAGTTGCACTGGCCATAGCAGAAGCGGTTGATGATGGTGCGGCTCAGGCAGCCCTCTTCACTCACTATCTGCCTAAGGGGCTGGGTTTTGCACCAGTCACTCCTTAAATACTTTCTCTCGGTAACCACCAAGGCCTCCTGGCTGGAGGCCAAAACCTCTTTTATCTGGTGTGGTTGTTGTTGGTGCGGTCTCCTTTCTGAGTTGTTGGAGCCATCTTTGTAAGGCGAAGGGATTGCTCCTGCAGGACGGTTTTTCCTCCCTTCTGCTATCTTTAGTAGTATTGCTACCAACAGTGGGAGCAAAGCAAGTTTCCAGTACATCCTATTCAAAAAAGAAAGACAAATTAGGAAAACTGAACAAGTTCAGTAAATATTCCTTAAGTTGTGAATTGTCATACTCCACAGATTCGATATCCTGTGCATGGAATTCTTTCTGTTTAATGTCCTGTTATACAATGGGCAGCATTGAGTTAAAAGCCTCAAATTCCATTTTGAAGTTCTGTTAACGTAAAATCATGATCAAACCAAACTTGGTTTTCAAATGCCAGAAATCCTGAAATTGAACTAAAACCCTTATTTTTCTTTTTTTCTTAAAGTTTGAGACAATATAATGAATCCAATCACCACATGCCCCATTCCAGTCCATTTTCTTCCTCACAGTGAGTGCTGTATCCATCTTCCTCTCAAAGAGCACTCATTACTATAGATATTTAAGAAAAATTGACCCATGAAATTAAAACAATTATAAATAACTGAACTTTTTTTTTGTTCTTTACAGGGTGTGATACCAAGTAAAGGAGAAAAAACAGTATGTTATCCCTGAATCCAAAACAACACTTGAAATTTAATAAGTTTTACCACCATTAATTCATTAAATGATAGCAGTGTGCAGTCAAACAAAAAATTTTTTGTTTCATTTCTTGTGTCATTTACAGTTTGTTTCATTTCATTTTGTTTTATTTTAATGAATTGTCATTTTGTTTTCTTTTCTTTTTATCCATTTTCATTTTAGGACAATGCTGTTAATTAAATAAGTAGGTGTGACTGCTGCCTACATGAAAAGCATAGCTGGTCTCAATCCAGTGGCCCTTGTGATAGAAGGTGGAAGGTCCATCACATCTCCATGGGAGCTGGGTCTAGCCAGTCTGCTGTAAAGTCTTGTATTGCTGGTGTTCTTTCTTCCTGTTTCATGATTGGCCCAAAGTTTGTCTCGTCTGGAGTTCTATGGAGAATGCTGATTGGAATTTTTTAACTTGTGAATCCATTGACTCCTGCTGTAGAAATTTAGTCCAAAGGTTTTTCTTTTTCCATATTTGTGTGCCAGAAACTCTGTAAAACCAGGTCTACGTACGCTATCAGAGACATTTACTAAACCTAATCAAGATCCTAGATGATCATCACTAATTGGACAACTAGGATTTTGATCAGGCTTAGTAAATGTCTCTGATAGTGTACTTAGACCTGGTTTTACATATTTTCTGGCTGTAGAGCATGGTAAAAGAAAAATCGTTGGAGTAAATCTCTACAGCAGAAGTAAAGAGATTCACAAGGCAAAAGAACAGTTAACATTTTCCATAGAACTCTGGACCAGATAAACTTTGGGCCAATCAGGCCCAATAGTTAAGAACAGACTGGTTATAACCAGCCCCCATGGAGATGTGATGACTCTTCTGCAAGATGCTTGCATTCCAAACCAAAGGAAATTTAATTGATATTTCCCATGTTGTTTCAAATGAATACACATCCCTACTAAATGCAAAAAAAAAGTCTTTATAAGCTATTGTTAAGTCAAGTGTCTTTAGCACAAAATAGAATATCTTTGTGGCCTAGTTGACATTTAGGGGTATGTTTACTAGACCGCGCACACGTGCGCGGCGCAGAAGAGCGGACGTTAATGATGCATTTAAGAGCTCTTAAGTGCCGCGCACGAATGCGTGTCACATTAACGGGCCGGCGCACGTGTGCGGGGCGCTCATGTGTGATAGAGGCGGGGAAACGCTTACGGAGGGCGGAGGAAGGCTCCCGAGGGGCGGGGGGACGGGGTCAATGGGTGGAGAGTGGGAGGGGAGAGGCTCCCCGCACAGGAGCGGGGCTGAATTTCGGCATGAAAAACACCGCGAGTGAAACCCTCGCGTTAGAGCCGATTTAAAGGGAAGAGAAACCATTTCCGTCAGCAATGTACAGCAAAACCGGGGAAATCTGCAAAACGTGAGCAGTGTGATACATGTGCACAGAACAAAATAGCAAATATAAATTAAAAATGACCACAACAAATGTCAAATAAATTATAATCCAGCTGGGCAACAGTGATATTAATGGGCAACCATAAAAAACACTCCCAGGAAAGCTCCAAAAAAAAAGAAATGATTTTTGGAAGGGTCTACGCTCCGTAGACCCTTTCAAAAATCACTGCATGTCAATGGAGCTTTCCTGGGAGTGTTTTTCATGTTGCCCATTGATATCACTGTTGCCCAGCTTGGCTTTGGTTTTTTTCCTCTTCTTTTGGAGGCCATTTATGAGGTTTAATTGCACCCCTGTCCCCATACAAGGTAAACGAGCCCACAGTAAAATTGTGCAGAGCAGGGTGTCTGACTCGTGCAGCCAGGTTTCCTATCTCCAGAGACTGCACTGTCTCTGCGGCCACAGTGTGGTGCAGCGGACACAGCCAGTGCCTGTAGGACCAGAGAGTCACAGGTTGAAACCCCAGCTGGGGCTCCTGCCAACCCAGACCACATAGCTTTACCCACCACTAAACAGTGATAGTAAAGACACTCCTTTATGGCAGAGAACATAAGCATGGTTCCAACACCCATATTTTACCCTACACCGCACACAAACCATAACAATGGGCATTACCGACAGCCGAGTCCTCCAAATTCAGTCTTGGAGTGCCACAACTCAATCAGGTCATATGCTTTTTTCCAGATAGGGACATGTCTTCATGTTGGCGGAAGGGTACAGGTGGTGGAGGGGGTAGTGGCTGCAAACCACAGCAGACAGTGGCCTAGGCCTGTGCAGGCTGGCATGTCCACCGCAACAGACAGGCTCTGTCGGATGTACAGTCATGGACTCCCCAGGGAGCACAGCACATCTGTAGCAACACGGTGGTGCAGTGCACACAGACAGTGTGTGCAGGAACAGAAGGTCACAGGTTCAAAGCCCAGCTGGGTCTACTGCCAATCCAGTCCACATATTTTTCCTACAACTAAACCGTGCTAGTAAGGAGAAACCTTTATTGCTGAGAACATACGCATGGTTCACACGCCTATATTTTACCACACCACACACAGACACCATAAACAGCCGCATTACCCAGAGCAGAGTCTCCCAAATGCAGTCCTGGAGGGCCCCACACCATTCAGGATCCATGCTGTCTCTACTAAAGATGCCTGTGCATATCTGTGCCTCTGCATATCTATGCACCACCCCCATGGTATGCTGATGTAGCTCATGCATATTCATGAGGGACAGCATGAAAACCCGAACAGTGGTTGGAACACCAGGACTGGAGTTGGGACACTCTGCCGTAAAGCAGCAGCCAACAGGGCCAGACCCCCCCCCCCCCAGGCCCCATTGGCCAATGCCTCCTAGAGAGGCAGGACATTGGGCCCTGCCTGTATCCCCCAATACTAGCAGTTGCATACCTTAGCACTGCCACCCTACCTGGGTATATGGTACACAGCTACCAAACGTTGCCCATGATAACTGGCAGATATCAATTCCTACGTTAAGCACATGTTGCTCATTGATCTCCACCATAACAATCATTGTGATGTGTGCGGTGTGCGCTGCAGGTCTGGTCTCTGACAGTGTTTACCACCCTGGGGAGTGACCCCCAACAGTAGTGCGTACCATATCTATGCCTGTACTGTGCCCAGGACTGGTGTGGTGGGTATGGCTGCTGGACCCCTCTATAGTAGCACAATGCTGGCATAGGTGTGGGGGTGGCTGTCTGCCTATCCAGTGTGTGGTGGCTGCAAACACCTTCCACAGCCCACCCTGCCAGCAATGTTGCCAGTATTGGGCTGCCAATGTGCATAATGAGGAGCAAGGTACCATGGGTATAGGCCGGACAGGGTGGCCTGGCCAGGGTGCATCTGCACAGGGCATAGGGCACTGACTGTGACATATTAGTGCCCGGCCACCACCTACAGAGACAGGGTGACCTCAGTATGTCCTGCTGAGAGATCACTCTCACCCTGACTGTGCAGTGACCACAGCATTGCTAGGCACCCCCATAGTGCTATATAGTATTTCACTCATGTGATAGATATGGGTTTCCTTTTGGGGCCCAGTCACTGATTTAACTGCTTGTTGTGTATGCTGACATCCCAGTTCTGGGTGCATGCATCTCCACTGGGAACATGCACTGTGGACTAACTAGCAAACTGTTTGCAGCTGGTATGTGTCTTGATGGAGTAGCTTGTGGGGTGCAGCTGCTGATGACCTGCTGCAGGAGAATATCAGATAGTGGTGGGGTGCAGCTTAGCATATCCAGGCCTAATGTCTGTCTGCTATGGTGTTATGGATGTGTACAGAGCTGCATTGACTGCCCTGTAGGGTGTCTGTTCCCCAGCAGGACTGGGGTTGGTGGTCCCCTCTACTGCCACCTTTGCAGGGAGGTGGAATGTGGATCTGTTGATGGGGGGGGGCCCCCCTTGGGGGAGGGGGGAAGGTGGTGCATAGCCCACCTGGGGGGCTACACCTGACTGAAACAGACAGAGATATTCAAGGTGTTTGTGCAGAAGCTAACTATCTCACACATTAACACTGCTTTGGACCTCTGGCATGGCCTCTTTCAGCCATGGAAGGTGTTGTGGACCTGGTCCTGGGCACCTCATTGCACCCTCAGGGTGAGCACAGTACCCGTACAATGTGACGGTGTGTAGCTACTCTGTGCCAGTAAAACACACGGTCAGTACCCCCTACCGGGTAGAGGTGCTGTGGGGGTGCATTGCACATCTTGTGTTAATCTGTGGACAGCTGATTTGCATGTGCAGTGCATCATGGGTATGGGTAGGCTAACCGTATCCTGGTGAACACAGCAGACTGTCTGTGTGGTGACGTGCATGCCCTCTGCAGCCAGCCAGGGGCTTACTAGCAGCTGTAGAGCTGTAGCCCAATGGTTACTGCACTGCCTCTGAAGCCAGAGGTCATGGGTTCAGAACCCACAGTGGGGTTATTTGATAGGGTTGTCCAAAGCATTATCTTTTTTTAATGTACATATTTTGATGCCAGCAAGAACACCCTCAGCGTACTGTACCCATAAGGTGCCTCTGAGGGTGCTTTATAGGGCGCCCTATAGGGCACCTTATGGTTCCCGTCCATATAAGGTGCACTATACATTCTCCTGTGACGCAACCTATAGGGTGCCCTATAGGGGACATTTTAGGGTGCTGTGGCGGACAGTGCAATTTATAATGTGCCCTATGGAGTGCCTTATAGGGTGCCTTATACGGCACCTTCAATTACGGCACGTGAGGGCGTGTTTGCTGGCAGCAATTATTAACATAAATATAAAGTGCTGCAGGCCAAAATATGTACAATGCAAAGCTGATGCCACAGCCAGCCTTACGTATTAGGCACACTGGGGAGCAAACCCATGACCCCTGTATCAGCAGTCAGTGCCTTAACCATTGTGCTCCACTGCTGCTCCTCCTTGCCTGTCAGCGCACCTACGTATGCTTTTCATTCCTTAAACTGCACAGTGCTGCCATAAAAAACAGTACACTGACCTTGCGGTACCTCATACGGCACCCTCTAAAGCGCCCTATAAGCAACATTCTAGGGTGCCTTGGCTGACAGTGCACTTTAAAATGTGCCTTATAGGGCGCTTTATGTTAACATGCTTTGGGAGTGTGTTTGCTAGTAGTGGCAATTAAAATATGACTAAAATGCCTCCTAAAGCAATCTGCCCCATAATATGTTATGCCTCAGCCAGCCTTGTATATTGGGCACTTTGGGAGATTGAACCCCTAATCGCTGCACCATTGGTCAGTGTCTTAACCATTGCGCTGTGGTTCTGCTCCTGTGATTACACATCAGCGCGCCGCCTTATGCCGCCCAATATTAACATGCCTCCTAAAACATTGGCGCGCCGCCTTGTGCCCATCAGCACGCCGCCTTATGCCGCCCATCATTTATATGCCTCCTAAAATAATGCCTCAGCCAGCTGCCTCCATTGGGCACTGTAACCCCTGATCCCTGCACCATTGGTCAGTGTCTTAACCATTGCGCTGTGGCTCTGCTCTTCTTCCTACACATCAGCGCGCCACTTATACCGCCCAGTATTATACTGCCTCCATAGACATCAGCATGCCGCCTTAGGCCGTCCAGTATTAATATGCTGCCAAAAACATCAGCGTGCTGCCTTAGGCCACCCAGTATTAATATGCCGCCAAAAACATCAGCGCCCCACACAGTATTTCTGTGACTCATAAATTACTGCCTTAGCCAGCTGTCTTCATTGGGCACTGTGGGGAATTGAACTCCTGATCCCTGCACCGTTGGTCAGTGTCTTAACCATTGTGCTGTGGCTCTGCTTTTTAGCTTGCCCATCAGCGTATCACATATGCCTTCCGCGCAGCCATCTGATGCGCTAAGGTGCGGGGCGTACAAGGGCGCCGCGCACCTTAGCGCATATTTAAATTCCAGCTTTTCTTTTTCAGGATGGAACGCCCACTCCTTATATGGCACCCGCACACTACCAGGGCCCGCACCTTACCGGGGTTTTAGTAAACATACCCCTTAGAGGACTAACTGGAAATAAATTTTATTTACCAAACAAAAAAGATGTTTTACCCATGAGTCCATATGTATGTGGTCAGTTAGGAGTCCTGCTGATTATTCAAAGCATTTCTTTCATAGGATAACATCTAACCTCTTTCATAATAATTACAGTCATGATATCAAGAAAAACTCAGTATTAGAATGCCTTCTACGGTTTTCACCCTGATTATGAAGAATGGTGCTTGCTATATCTTAAACAGGAATCAGACTTTAGTTCATTGATATAATATTTTAATGATATTTTCAAGAAGCTTTTCTGATTTAAAAATAACAAACATTTTGGAGGTTATTTTAGAAGCATTCCCCCAAGTAAACAGCAGTATTTAAAGGTGTAGATTGCTATACATGTATGCATGCCATTTTAAAACTGGGATATTTTACATGTGGGGATGCTATGTTAAGTGTCCAGAGGACATAGGGTGGTGAGAAGGAGAGGTTTTGGGCAGGTATACAATATAGATGCAGATTCCCCATTTTACAAGAGGAATCCACATCTCAAGGAAAATATATAGACATATGCCCAAAGTGCTTAAAGGAGCAGCTGCCAATGCTGAGGTCTGTTGCCCCCCCCCCCCCCAATCATCGCACAAGCCATCTAATTTCCTCCCTATGCCTCCCCCCTACATGGCCAATCCTCTCCCAAAGCTTCCGATCCCACATCTATGATTCCCTATAGTACAAATACCCCCATACCAAACACCCCCCTCCCCCCCCCCCCGGCAACAACGAACACCCCAGAGGCCCTCTGAGGAGATCCCAACCCCTCAGTCTTCATCTCTGGCTTTACCAGGGTTCCTGGTGTCTAGTCCTCCATCACTCTTGCTCTTATGACTGTGAGTTCTAAAATGGTACATGTAATTCCTAATGATAATATTGTGATACTACCACTAGAGATCAGTACTGCAAGAGTACCACTAGGGGCCAAGGACATCAATGTGGAACTTGTGGTTATTACAACAGAGGTCACTGGGGATTGTTCCTGCCCCCACTAGATACTAGGGACCTCGGTATGCCAGGGATGGGGATTGTGGGTGGAGGACTTTGCTGTTGCTGGAGGTGAGGTCAGGTGAAGGGACTTTCATGCTGGGTGTTGCATGTTGGGTGCGGAATCAGATGCTTTTAGGCATCTGGGGAGACCAGAGTTCATGGGATGGACTGGCTGTAAGATAGGGATTGGGAAGGGGATCAAAAATGATCTCAAGAGATTGAGATAGGGGGGAAATGGTCAGGCTAGTCATAGATAGCGGGAGCAGCAATTTTAAAAATCTCCTCCTACTCATATATGGGGGATATTTTGGCCTTTTTTCTCCATATGCAACATTTTAATATCACTGCTCCATTTCACTTGAAGAGACATCGATGTGCGGTTATGCATATTTCTTTCCAAGAGACTCTACATTTGGCAAAGCCTTTTATAAATTAATAAAGGGATTCCCCATGTCTCAATTTGGATGTGTGAATTCCCCTCTCCAAATACTATCTAAAATCTGCATGCTAAAGATGTTCATTTGATAATCTGCATTTCATTTCTTAGTGCCCTTAAGTGATTTAATGTGCACTAACCTTTGAATTAGAGTGTGTTAGTTCAATTAGTGAGCATTAAACTGCATGCAAAAATTCACTATTAAAATGAATGTGTGAAAGTAACTGAAAAAAAATGAAAACTAACAATTTTGTTTTGCCTGCACACATCCCTATTGCCTACTTCAGTTCTATAACGTGATACAAACTTTTGTTTTCCACTTGAAAACTGAACAGGGATTCTGAAACTGACCTTTCAAGAACAGAATCTCCTAGCATGCACTTTCAGGAAGCTTTTCTTTGTATGACAACCTTTGTATGAAAGCCAATGCCGCAAATGAAGTGTGGTACATTTGGGAGTATTGCAGGACATTACTCAATTATTTTATAATTGACAATATGTTGAATTCTGCCCTGAATTGAAGAGCTTTGCTCTCCACAGTAGAAAAAAAATGAAATGTAATAAATAAGTGAATAATTTTGTAAGATACCTTATTTGATTGAAAATATTGAGTGCTATAAGAACAATTTTTTTTCACTGTCCAGCTTTCAGAATTGATGCCTTTGAATTATGGTGCTGGCAATGAATACTGTGTATACCATGGCCTGCCCGAAGAACAAACCGGTCAGTACTAGAGGAGATCAAACCTAAGCTTTCTTTAGAAGCTCAGATGACAAGACTTCAACTTTCATACTTTGGACACATCATGCGAAAAGAGAGATCATTAGAGAAAGACATCATGCTTGGCAAGGTAGAAGGTCAACGCAAAAGAGGAAGGCCAGCAATGAGATGGATCGATACAATAACAGCAGCTACGGGTGCCAGTCTGTCAACAACGAGCCACCTGACTGAAGACCGAAAACAATTTAGGACAACTATCCAGAGGGTCGCCATGCGTCAACACCGACTTGACGGCACTTAACAACAACATAAGAACAAATATGAAAACTGTAAACAGTCACACTGTGACTTCTAAGTAGGATTACAGTTAACTGTAAATCCATACATACTTCTTTTATACATGCTGTATAGACAACTGTAATAGCACGACAACAGAGGCATAAAAGAATTGATGCTAAGATGCATGTGGACTATTTCCAACCCCGTAACGTTTATTTGTTGAGGATACTGTGATAATTGTACTATAACTTGGTTTATAAGTGTAGATAATTATGTTTTGTTTTTCCTTTTAATATGATGACAAGAAAGTCAAATTAATACATTATCCCCTGCAGCACTAATGCAATCTCAATGTAACCCTCCACCTTGAAAGGCTATATTTCTACTTACTCAGCTTATTACCCCTATCAGACTGGATTACTTTATTGGGTGTCAAAAACTCCAAAATATTCTCTAACTTCATAAAAATCCTTTATTAAATTTCTCCTCATAAAATTTATAAATTCATAAATCATGAAATATTCATTACAAATCAATATTCAACCATACCACATCCATGCCTAAAGTATTACACTTCCATCCATACATTCAGCTGTGTAAGCTTCCAACAGCCCAAATTTTCTCACAAAACACATTGATCCATATATCAAACATAATAAACTACTTCAAAAGAATATCAAGTAACATTGTAAACAGATTCTGAAAATTGTTGATATAAAACCACTGCTATACACTGGAGGGACATCTGATGACTTCACATAATCCTCTTCACAAAGGAAGGAACGAAATAGATCCGCCACAATTTCAGTTCAGAAAAGGATTTTCTATGTAACCTCCCCAAACTTCAAACTCTTAGAACAGTACCCCCCAGTATCCCCCCAAAAAACTTGAAGTATTTTCTCTACTCAGAGGTAGATAGCCACAATGTTGCATTGATATAAATACCAATGGCACCAAGGCTCACTTCATTTTGCTTCTCTTCACCTCACTTCATAATTCAATGATGTAAACAGCTTTCTTATTACTATTACCGACTCATGCTCTGTGCCATATCCCACAATCACTGTCACTTCAAATCCAACTTGAGATACTTTCTCAGCTCATAAGTAGAAAGTCAGAGTATTCCGTTGATATGAATACCAATGGCGCCAAGGTTCACTTCATTTTACTCCACCTCACTTCACGTCAATGGTGTAAATGGCTTGCATGTTACTATTTCAAACTCATACTCTGCGCCGTATCCTACAAACACTTTGACTGCAAATCCAGCTATGGACCATAGTTTCACCTCTCCGGCTTCATCAAGGAAACTATAACAAAAGCCAAAACCAAAATTGATACACTTCATCAACCCAAACTCACAACAAACACCCACAATCTCTAACCTTTCACTGACCTTCAGCTCTTTTCCAGCAGCTCTCAACACAAGTTCGCTTTTCACAAAAAGACGTTAGCATGGGTGTGCTCCAGAGTCCCTTTTAAATGTCTCAGTCTACTCAGTAGAACCAATGCCATTCCACCTGTGTATTTAACCCATTCAGTGTTACATTGTGCCACCTAATAATATATTATTGTTCCCAGCAACATAGTCATCACTGTACATCACCACCACCCTCCCCACTAACTCTTTCCAATATAAAACATCAAAACTCTTGTACTGTATGATTCATCACTTGCCAATGTGAAACTAACAGAGCTGATTCCACACATCATTGAATCGCGGAAATATGTTCAATCACGCAAACTTTAAATGTCTGAGATGTTTGTCCTATATATAACAGCAAACATGGGCAAAGCACTACATAAACTACACCACTCGTATTACAAGTGGTGGAATCTTTCAACTCATGAACAAATCCCTTCCTTGGTTATTCAAATTTCTTCAATTCCATAGTAACAGGTTACATTTCTTATGTCCCCTCTCTCCAACATTACAATCCTCCTGATATCGGGAGTGTACTAACATATCCTTCAAAATCCTACCTCTCTGTAAAGAAGATACAGGAGGATTCTTAAACATTGGAGGAGTCATTCTGAGCTACGAATAGCGGGATGGACGTCCCCTCTGCTGACCCCAACTAACATCCCCGTACATTGTACAGGGAGGTTAGACAGGGGCAGGAATGGAACATTGTGGGGGTGGAGTTAGGGCAGGCAGTGTGCGGTCCACAGCCCAGGACATACAGGGCCGATTCGAATGTTGGCCCTGTACGTTCAGGGCTGGCAGACTGAACAGGGAACTTATTCCACTTCTGAGGTGGAAGACGTTCCCCTAGTTGACAGGGGATGGCAAGCCCAGGTGGCAGAGAAGGTAGGAGGGGGTAGAGGAGATTCCCCACAGCTCAACCCTGGCCTTGGGAGGCCAGATCGGGTCGGGCTGCGCAGAATGCAAAATCTGTTTGGAGTCCGGGGATCACAGCTCCTGAATGGAGCCGCAATGCCATGGCAACTGGATGCCATGGTGTTGCAGCTCCATTCAGGATCCTTGACTAAGTTAGCTGGGCTAGACCTGTACATGCAGGCCGACCAGGATTGGGATCCTGGCCTGCATGTACAGGTCTGGACGCAATTCTGATCCCGCGGGGCTAGACTGCCCTGCAGGATCAGAATCCCATCCAAATCTGTGCATCCGGTTCTGACAGGGCGCACAGAGAGCCAGGACATCCAGGATAGAATTGGGTGTATCTGCAATATATTCCAATGACGTAATATATCGAGTATGCGTAGAATAAGGCAAAACACAAGTTAAACCAGATTCATCCTTCCTTTGTGTATTCAAAAACAATAAGTCTCGATGCGTATTAAATGCCCGTTTCTTAACCCAATGTATCACATGATCAAAGTAACCATGATTTTGGAATTTCAAAGACATTCTACGTGCCTAAGATCCAAATGCCTGTCATGAAGAGCACAACTTGCGGAGATGCAGACATTATCCCATAGGAATTTATCACAGATATGACGCAGATAAAAACTTTGATATTCAAGCAGACTATTTTGATCCGTAGTTTTAGTATATATAGAGGTAAATAAATCAGACTCCCCAGGCTGATCTTTATATCCAAGGAATGAACCACCTTCTTAGATATTTCTGGGGTAAATAGTAAATTAATTTTTAGGATGGCTAAATGCACAGGATAGTCTGGATCCTTTTCAGTCTGGCTTTCGCTCCTTACATTCTACTGAAAAGGCACTTGCCAAAGTCTCCAGTAACTTATTCCAGGCTAAATCTAAGGGCCTCTACTCTATCCTTATCCTTCTTGACCTTGCTGCTGCCTTTGATACTGTGTACCACCACCTTCTCCATGACACATTATCCTCACTTGGTTTTAGGGGCTCTGTCCTGTCCTGGTTTCTCTGATGTTTCCTCTCTACTGTTATCCCACTCTCAGTTGGTGTATTCCAATGATCTGTTCTGGGCCCTCTCTTTTCCTCTCTCTACACCCAGTCCCTTGGTGCCTCATCTCCTCCCATGTATTTCAATATCATTTTTATGTTGACGATTCTCAGATCTATCTTTCTACACCTGACATTTCTCCATCACTCCAGGCCCGTATCTCTGCCTGTCTCTGGATGTCTCACTGCCATTTGAAACTAAACATGGACAAAACTGAACTTCTTATTTTTCGCCTAAACCTTCCTCTCCGCTTCCTTCTTTCTCTATCTCTGTTGATAACACTCGTCTATTTCCCGTTTCCTAGGCCCGTAACCTTAATCTCATTTTTGACTCCTCCCTTTCCTTCTCCTCACATATCCAACAGATAGCTAAAACCTGTCATTTCTTCCTCTATAACATTAATAAAATTCGCTCCTTCCTCTCTGAACACACTACTTAAACACTTGTCCACTCTCTAATTACTTCTGGTCTCAACTACTGCAACCTCCTTCTTGATGCTCTCTCTCTGAGCCATCTACTCAGAACTCTGCTGCACAACTAATCTTTCTTCAGCCTCAACATACTCCTATAACACCACTTCTCAAGTCATTTCATTGGCTTCCCTTCTGGATCCGGGTCAAACTCCTCCTTCTGACCTTTAAATGCATTCATTCTTCTGCTCCTCAGTACCTTTCCTCTCTCCTCTCCCCCTACACCCGTCCTTGTGAACTCCGCTCTTCTACTGGCTTGCTTCTCTCTCTGCCCTTTTCTTCCACTGCTAACTCCAGACTTCGGTCCTTTCGCCTATGCCTGGAACAGACTTTGTGATTCTGTGTGGCAGGCTTCATCTCTGCACCTTTTCAAATCTATGCTAAAGGCTCACCTCTTTGAGGCTGATTTTTTATCCTGATCCCTTGTTTCCTTGTGTCTCCTTACCCTTCCCTATTCTATCCTTAGTCCTGTCTTTTGTCTTGTCTGTCTTGATTAGATTGTAAGCTCTGCTGAGTAGGGACTGCCTCTATCTGTGTTTATATTGAATAATGCTATAATGCTATAAATGCTATACAGCAACACTTGTTTAAAAAACAATTACTATGGACTGATGATTTAAAAAGCATGTAGAAAGTGAGGAATGATGAATAGAAGTTCAAACAGCAGATGAAATTTAATGTGGAAAATACAAAGTTATGTACCTAGGAAAGAACAACCCAAACTATGGTTCCGCATTTAGGCATCATCATGGATAACACATTGAAATCTTCCACCCAGTGTCCAGCGGCAGCCAAGAAAGCAAATAGAATGCTAGGAATCATAAGTAAAGGAATGGAGAATAAGACAAAGGATATTATAATGCCTCTGTATCATTCCATGTTGCGACTGCACCTTGAATATTGTGTTCAATTCTGGTCGCCGTATCTTACAAAAGATATAGCAGAAATAGAAAAGGTACAAAGAAGTGCCACCAAAATGGTAAAGGGGATGGAAGAACACTCCTATGAGGAAAGGTTTAAAAGGTTAGGTCTCTTCAACCTGGAAAAGAGACGGCTGAGGGGAAATATGCTAGAGGTCTACAAATTAATGAATGGAGTGGAACAGGTAAGCGTAGATCCATTGTTTACACCATCAAAAAGTAGAAAGACTAGGGGACATGCAATGAAGCTACAGTGTAAGTTGTTTAAGAATAATAAGAGAAAATATTTTTTCACTCAACGCATAATCAAATTCTGGAATCCGCTACCAGAGGATGTAGTAAAAGCTATTAGTGTAGCTGGGTTTAAAAAGGTTTGGACAAGTTCCTGGAGGAAAGGTCCATAAACCATTATTAAAGATGACCCAGGAAATCCTCTGCTTGACCCAATACAAGCATTGTGTAACCTGCGTTTCTTTTTGGGAACCTGCTAAATTCTTGTGACCTGGACTGGCCACTGTTGGAAACAGGATATTGGACTTGATGGAACTTGGTCTGACCCAGTATGGCATATCTTATGTTCATATGTTCTTATCCATGTATGGAAATATGAAGGTCCATACATTATTGGCCCAATATTCGAAGGCCTTTACACGGGTAACTTCCTTAGTTACCTGTGCAAAGGCCTTAACCGGGATTTTCGAAGGGCACTTACATGGGTAGTGCCCTTCTAAAATCCCGGCTAAGTCCCTAAAGCCTCCTCCCCCCCCCCCCCGATGCTATCTGCATAGATTTGGGGCATGTTAGGGGCGTTTCGGGGTGAAGCGGGGTTGGAGGAAGGAGCTTCATGGGTAACAGCGATTTTCATTGCTACCCGCGTAGCCTCTGCACCTTAAAGAAGGCCAAGGAAAAACCTTGTCTATCTTTAAGACACAGAGGCTATGTGGGTAGCAATGAAAATCGTTGCTACCCATGTAGCCTCTGTGGTTGCCGGGGCATTCTAGGTTATGGGGGGTTGGCGGGCAGCCTGTGTGCCGCCACGGCGCAGAGCCTGCCCAACTCAATATTGGGCCCTATCTATCTAATATTAGGCCCTATCTATGCAAATACTTACATTCATGGAGGATTTTGAATGAATTGATGTTAATGGTATTGGTGTATTTGGTTGAATATTTTAACCTAGGCAGGTTTATACAATAGGATCCAGAACCAGTCTCAGTAGAAGTAAATACTCTCACACAAATTTTCACCGGCCCCAATAAAGGTATAACTGTGTACATGTGCTTTGCATAGTTTATAAAATACACAGGTACATTACAGTGCTGTCCTAATTCTGTCTACTTTCCATCCCTATGAACTTATACACATGGGTAGCTGTCGTGTACTCTGCCCAAGGCAATTCTTTCCACACTAAGAGGGTATGCATGCAAGAAAGGGATCCACAGAAGGGATGCACAGTTGCAGGTCCTGGTCCTCTCTAGTGGCAGTCAGATGCCCTTGGCTATTCCAAAAGCAGCCACTGCACCATTCCCAAATGGTACTCTGGGAGTTATAGCTTCTCCTCTGAGACCCAGGAGGGATGCTGCAGTCAGGTCCGGTGTTACCATTAGGTGAACTAGGTGGTCACCTAGAGCATGGCCCTCCAGGACACCCATTGCTGCCACTGTCACCCCAGCAGTGAGACCTGCAAGTGTGGCAACACGGGACTGTTTGCTTCCGCCCACTTGGACTGCCCATGAGTTACAACTTCTCAAAGAATGAAATGGCTGAATGAGCATACCAGGAGGCTAGTCAAGAAGACCTTGAAGATTAGTATCAGGATTTTAAATCTGATCCTGGAGGTGATCAGGAGCATCCTTATTGGTAATGAGGCCAATATTCCTTAAAACATCTCAAGAATAACTTGAAACGTCTAATTATTCAACAGTAATATGTAGAATATCTGGATGTTGGGGCTTATATGTATAAGTTATACATTTGGATCGGACAGTTCAAGTTATACCTGGCTTTGGCACATTTGAGCTGAAAAGCACATTTTAGAAAGGCTATACTGGTCAACACATTTTTACAAAAGTCATGTTACTGAAATAAAAATAGTCATTTCTTATCAATTTTTATATGGTGAACACGAATATGACAGTGAAATTGCAAAGTTGGCTCTAGTTTTTTTGTAATCTACAAGAATTAATGTTTACATCACGAAATGCATGTCCATAGTAAATATAATAGGCCTTCGGTTAATACCTGTAAAAAAACAAGTCATAGACTACTTCTTAGATTTTTTCGCCTGTCTCTTGTACAGCTGTTCGGGAGCTTCTCTGGGGAGTGTCCAACAGTAGTCAGCCAGCATTGTAGTGGACCATTTTCCCTGGTATCTTTGCTCCATCATTGCGATATCCTGGTGAAAACGTTTGCCCTGTTCATCACTAACCATACCACAGTTGTCAGGAAAGAAATTGAGATGGGAATCAAGGAAATGGATCTTTAGAGACATATTGCAGCCAAGTTTCTGATACTGCATCAGCATGTCTTCTACTAGTTCCTTGTAGTTTTCTGCCCTAACATTCCTGAGAAAGTTTGTTGACACTAGGCGAAAAGCATTCCATGCTTGTTTTGCATCACCCTGCAGCAAGTTGTTGAACCGGTCATCTTTAAAGAGCTCTCGAATCTGAGGACCCAAAAAAACTCCCTCTTTAATCTTTGCTTCACTGAGTCGAGGGAATTTTTCATGCAGGTATCGGAAAGCTATGGCTTTCACAACGTTTTTCATCAAACCTAGTTTGATGTGAAGGGGTGGTAGCAGGATTTTGTGAGCCTCAACCAGAGCTGGGTGCTGCATATTCTTCTCCAACTGTTACATTTTGTCTGTGATTCCATTCCTTCCGCAAGTAGTGCCAATCCGTTGCTCGGCTATCCCACTCACATAAGAAACACATGTATTTTATATATCCCTGCTGCAGTCACATTAAAAGGGCAATTACCTTCAAGTCACCACAGAGGTGACAGCTGTACTTGTTATAGTTAATGGAAGTCAGTAGATGCTTTAAGTTATCGTATGTCTCTTTCATATGGACGGCATGCGCTACTGGAATAGATGGAAGGCGGTTTCCATTGTTCAAAAGCACGGCCTTCAGACTCAGTTTCGAAGAGTCTATAAATAGTCTCCAGTCTTGTGGGTCATGAGTGATTTTTAAGGCATTCATGAGGCTTTCAATATCGGAACAGAATACCAGATTACTTTCCTTTCTGAAGAAAGGCTCCAACTGCTGGTGGCGCTTTCGATATGAAGTAATGTTGACATCTTCTTCTAGAAGTTTTCATTGTTGGAGTCTTGATCCTAGCAATTCTGCCTTGTTCTTGGATAAGTCCAAATCACGAACCAGGTCATTTAGTTCTTCCTGTGTTATTCTGTGTGGAGTTGATATGCATCCCCGTGAAAATCTGGGTCACTGCATGCTGACGGACCCGGAGAAGAACAGGTCGGCTCACCCTTGTCCTCATCAGATGAATCAAGAGAATATTCTGATGGAGGTTCTGGAATAGGAAGTCCCTCACCATATGGAACTGGTCTCAATACATACGGAATGTTGGGGTAGACTATGCTCAACTTCTTTTGCTTCGTTATTCCGCTGGAAAGAGGAGGAACCAAGCAGAAGTAACAGTCATTTATGTGGTTGCTTGGCTCTCTCCACACTATGGGGACTGCAAACGGCATTGATGGTCTTTTGCAATTCAACCACTGTGAAAGCATATATGCGGGGCCCAAGGCTTGTCTTGGTCACCAATCTTGCATCCGAAGTAAAGATGATATGCCTTCTTCAGTTGAGAAGTGATACTTTTCTTCTGGTTGGCAAATGTCACTATCCCACAAATGTAGCAGAAATTGTCAACGGTATTAACGCACTTTCGCAGCATTACTGTTCTGTATTGTACCTAAATGGCTAAAATTATATGATTAATAAAAGTTACATGTAACAGTAGCTTAAACTGTCTCGCACACAGTCTGAAATATTTTAAATGCTCAACCTTTCCGACTGCATATAGTACACTGCTGATGTCAGATGGCTTCAGCAGCCATCTGGCAGTAGTATTGCATTGCATCAGAAAATGACGCAATCAACTCTGGATGGTGAGCATGCTGGTATTATGCAATGTGATGCAATATTACATCATTCAAGGCTTATTTGGGATGTTGTTGATGTCCTACTGGATAAATTTACACGGTGAAACGTCAAAAATAATAAATAATAAATAAATACATGCAATATCTTCAAAACAAGAGCCAATACATTTTTTTTAATGTTATATTTGTGTTCAGCTCACCAAGATACTACAGATTAGGGCCTTTTAAAGTCAGTAACGATTTCAATGTTGACCAGTGCTATTCGTGTGGCTGCATCATTGTCCAAGTGAAAACTTATACAATTCTATGCCAGTTTTAAAGGTAAAGGTGGGCACATGTAAGCCCAATCTAAAATCAGGAAATGCAGGTAAACACAGGGATGGACATTTGCATGCAGCACAAGATGCTAATATACAAACATGCACATGGGAAATATATATGAGGAAACCCCTGCAATTTATACAGGTATGTACTGGAATTTTGGAACATGCATGTTTAAATGTCAGTTCGTGCACGTGTACCCTGGCCATTTCAGAAACATAAACATCTCGCTGTCCTTTAACAGTTATGGATGGTCCAATGTCTGCCAAAGTAACGTAGAGAGGGAAATAAACATTGGGGGATTAAGGTGGATGTCCCTCTTAATCCTTCCGGTAAAGGACTAGCCAAAACGAGCACTTTAAAATGCAGATGACTAATGGCAACTAGTTTTAAGACTCTGGTTCATTTAATGTATAAATTATGCATTAATTTGTGTCTTTAAAGAAATACAATGTTATGAGGGGTATATTGAAGGGGATAAACATGGTTAGCAGACCTGCTGTGTTCATGCCCATGTCTGGGATATTCAGTGTCATTGCATATGCATGGGTGCCGCTGCTGCATGCCGGGGGCAGAACCCGTTGATAATCAGGCAATGGCAATATTGAGCAGCTGCCCGGTTATTGACATGTGGTGAAAGCCAAGTGCAGTAAAGGCCTAACCTTCGCCACAGAAGCTAAATGGGCAGCGGCTGAATTTTGCCTGGATAATGGCACTGCTAGCTGCTTTAGCAACACTGGCTACCGCTGCTGAATATCAGGCCCTATATATTTTAGGATTTTTGTTGGTTTTAACAGGTTTTCATACCCTCTTCTGCTTTCCTTACTTGTAGCTCTTACATCAGTATGGCACAATTCTTTTTTATGCTTGGACGAGCCATATCTTTAGGGACTATCTATCCCCTATCAACTTTGAGGAAGAAGGCATAAAAGATGAAAGTGGTTGGCTGACGGTAGTATTGGTGGTTAATAGGGCAGAATGGGCAAAAGTCAGTGAGGGTTCTATGCAGAGAAAAAAGGAAGATGGAAAGTGACTGAGAGGTGTTTACTTACCTACCTAGATGGCAACCTCTGGTGATCTTGCCACTCTTAAAATGATCATGAATGCCTGATTGTGACAGAATGAAGCCATGTGGCAGGAACTTGAGAAGTGTGGTCATAGATCAGTAATGATATTGGAAGCATTGTAGACCTCCTGCATGATGAGGAAATGAAAAGCCTTCTTATTTCTGCAGCTGCCCTCTTTGCCCTCAGGTGACTTGATAACAATGTGCGTGTAATCTATAGCCACCAATACAGCATGAAAATGAATCTGCTTAAACAATTCTGCCATGATTTCATGTACCAATTGTTTTCACTCAGGTAAAGCAATATATTGATTGTCTTTCTTGAGAATTGCACTCAGAAATGGAGCTAGGCACATACACTGCTCGTCTAATAAACCCAATAACTGTGTCCTTGGCCTGTAGATCCTCTACAAGGGGTATTAATATTAAGAACATGGTTCTAAGGGCAGAAGTTCACATGCCTCCCAGGAACTCCAGCTAGCAGGAATACAATCCAGATTGTTAGTAAATTCAGAGAGGTTATCCATCTAGGAATAAATGATCTGGCTAGAGACAGTACCTGCAGTGCAAAGAAAGTTACACATTTTGAGAGAGAGACCTAAATCCATTGTTAATACTAAGGCATTCTTTGAAGTTCTGCCTGTTCATGGTAAGGAAGAAGAGAGGTTGCATCATACAACAAGCCTTAATACTTGGCTCCAAATGTGGTGCAAACAAGAAGTATTTAATATATAGGTGGCTGGGGCAACAGATGGAACTAAAGGCTATACTGTAATAATTAAGGTTATTAGACATCCCGATTTTTGGGTATTGCCCCCAATTTCAGACTCACGTCCCCAGCTCCAAGGTCTTTGGCAACCTCCTGTTGCCAGTTTCAGGGATGGGGACTTAATTGCCATACAGAAATTCTTTATCTGCCTTGGGGAATGCTGCAACATCTCCCCCATCCTCATGTAAACAGGAACAACATGTCAGCTTCCTGTACCTCTGCAGGCCAGTTAAGTTCTAGAAGGAAGAGGGACTTAATCGGCACTCCACTGAGATACCCTGCTAGGTCTCCAACCCAAGCACTGCACCACTGGGTCTCCAACCCCAGCACTGCACCACTGGCCCACCACTGTCACCTGACCATGGGATGCAAGCCATGGAAAGGACAAAATCCATCATCACAGGAGAATTGACTTCTGGAGCCTCCTGTTCCTGACTGCTCCCCTATGGTTGTGCAGGCTGAGCCCTAACAAGTTTACTTCTGCTGCAGTCTTTCTCACTGCTCATCTCCCTCCCAAGTCCAAACTCCTCTTTGGGAGGGAGTTGATAGATATCTGCCGTTGCAGTTGTTTCCTCTATTTTCAACTGCTGACAAGTGCCATCTGAACTGATCCCTGGCCACAGGATGCATGGCCCACTGTTGGTGAACTCCAATTTCACTGGCTGCGCCCCCCCCCCCCCCAAGACCTGACCTGTACTTCTTCTGACTGTATCCCTGATTGTCCCAATGCCCCAACCCCACCAAACTGAGGGGAGGAGTGGAATGGAGGAAGTTGACACCAAGCTGTAATCCATTCAATTTAAAGTAAGTGCTTTTCTTGAGTGACTGTTAAATGTTCTGGCCCAAGATGGGCCATGATGAGACACTCTGGCCCTGGGGACTGGGAGGTGGGACAATGAGTGATTGGGACTGGGAGAAAAAATGAGTGATGGAGATTGGTTACAGAGGGAGAGAGAGTATGCTGGGGAATGGGAAGGAGGAAAAGAAAGTGAGTTTGTACCATGAAACTGATCCCTCGAGGGCCCAGGAATAGGCCTGTGTCCTTCCAGAATATACAGATGCTGAGCTCTCCAGTAGTGACAAGTGTGACTTCTGCAGCTATTCCTGCCTTCATAGCAGTGGCATTCCTGGCCCCCTTGCCACCCAGGGTGGGTGTCTCCCTGTACAACTGGTGCCCCCTCCCGTGTGCCGCGATTCAGCCACCCAGAGGCAGCACAACAAACTTACCCTAAAGATGGCTTGCTACATTGTCTCCATGGACCCACCACTCTCCTTTCTCAGCCGAAGTCTCACGATTCATAAGACTTTGGTTCGGGGAGGAGAGTAGCAGGCCCACAGAGACAGATTGATTGCATACTACCATGGGCCCAGCAGGGGTGAGCCCCTCCTCCTGGTCAGCACTTGGGGTGGGCCACACCCACTGCCCCACCCTTGGTGTGCCACTGCTTCATAGCCTGGCTACAGCAGCAGTGTGGGGCTCAGGCTGGTCCTGATTCACTTCCTGAGTCCTAAAGATGGTTCTGTCTGCCTGTCAGCCTAGAAAACTGCACTGAGCAGCAGCAGTAGCATGGCTGTGGGGTTTCTAAGAGATATAGCACTGCCTGGCCCTGTGACCCGCTCAAAGGAGAGGCCAGCTGAAGGGACAAGCAGACCGTACCATGCTTCTTAGAGACCCTGTAGTTTATTCTGCTGCCACCATTCAGAACAGCATGTTGGGGGAAATAGAGAAGTGGAGGACAAAGGGATGAAGAAAGAGAAAAGTGATGGGGAAAAGATAAAGAATGGAAGAGTAATGGAAATTAGTGATGAGGGAGGGAGACAATAAATTAGAACAGAATAAGAGAAAAGTAAAAAACATGAGAAAGGAAAGAGTGGTAGAGGAGAAGAAAACTGAAGGAAAGAAGTAAGGAGGAAAGGAAGAGGATCTATGTATGAAAGAACAGCAAGTACTGTATGTAATGTGTGAGAACAGATGGAGGGGTCAAGCTGGGAAGAGGATTGGGGTGTGAATGTGAGAGAAGTTAGGAAGGGATGTGTTTGTAAGGAAATGGACAATATGTGTAAGAGAAGGAAGACAGGAGGAGGGAAAAGTGTAGTAAATACCATGAGATAAGATATGGACAAAAAAAGTTTAAAAAAATATGTATGACAGAAAAGAATGACAGCTGCAAGAAAAGGAAGGAAGAACGGGAATAAAATGCCTAAAAAAGAGTTTGAGAGAACTGAATTGGTAAAAAAAAAAGAAAACAGAGATCAAAAAGGAGAGGAAAGTCACAAAATAGAAAACGATTAAAGAAAAATAGATGAAAATATACATAAATAAAACATATAAAAGAAAATTATGCAGTATTAGGAGAAAAACACAAGAAAGAAATATAAGGATGAAGATAAGGAGAAAGAAATAACTACAAAGATTTGAAAATATTTTATTGAATACCATCATGTTACATTACAGGGTAAATAGGCAGACTAGGAATATCACGTGATTATGCTCTTAGGGTTGTTCAGGCCCTTGCAAAAAGGTTATTTGATGCCTGAAACTTAATTTTGGTGCCCTCAAAGCAAGTTGGGCAAATTTGATTTGTCTGCTTGGATATTTGGGGGGTGGGGGGATCCTCCTCCCCCTCCCCCTCCCACCTCCATTGTTTCAATTCTGGAAGTAAGGGGGACCTCCCACCAGCTTTGGATAAAAAGTGTCCCAGAAATCTGGTAATCTTAGTATTGAGGGACTATATCTCTCTATGACAGGAAAAAAGATCCTAAGTGAAAAATATATGGACAGGCATTTAAATTAGAAAAACAGGGTGATGGATGGACGAGCATAAATTCATGTTACCCACAGCAAAAGCATTGCAGTAATGTTGAAAATAGAAACATCATCTTAACTTGCACATTACTGCATGTGATCACCATACTGTGTGGTCTGAGATAAAAGGCAAGGCAGAGTCCGGTCATAATAAACTTAAAATCCTAGATTTCAAAATTACTGACTTCAGTAAAATGGGAATGTACCTGAACGGGAAGCTGGTAAGATAGGAAGAGATAAGGGAGATGGAAAGGCTGTGGGCTAAAATGAAAGAGGCTTTTAAAGGGCAGCATATCTTTATGTAAGTAAAGTAAATAAAGGTAAGAGGAAAAGGAAATCGATATAATTCTCTAATGAAGTGGCTGCAAACATAATGGCAAAAAAGGCAGCATTCAGAGAATTCAGAAGATTACAAAACGAGGAACACCGACCGGATAGAGTTGAAAGAGAGAGAGGGAGAAATCAAAATGGCAAAAGCACACAAAGAGAAAAAAATGGTCAAAAATGTGAAATGAGGTGACAAGACTTTTTTTCAAGATACCAGGGTGAGGAAGAAGGCCAGAGGTGGAATTGCAAAACTCAAAAGGTGCTGAGGACTGATTTGTGGAAATAATGGAAATGCTAAACAAATACTTCTTTTCCATGTTCACAAAAGGGATTCCTGGAGAAGAACTAAGCATGATTAGCAAAAGTAATGATGGGACTGGAGTAGATACCACAGCATTCATGGAATGAACAGCTTGCAAAACTGAAAGTGGACAAAGCCATGGGACCAGATTAGATACAGTACATCCCAGGCTACAGACAGAGCTCAGAGAGCTTCTGGCAGATCCTTTTAAAAAATGTGTTTAATAGATCCTTGGAGACGGAGGAATTCTGCAGGATTGGGGAAGGACTGATGTAGTCCCTCTTCACAAAAGTGATTACAGAGAAGAGGTGGCAAACTACAGGCTGATGGATAGGAAAGGTAATGGAGATAGTTGAAAGAAAGGATAATGAATTTTCTAGAATCCAATGGAATGCAAGATCCAAAGCACCATGGTTTACCAGAGGTAGGTCATGCCAAACAAATCTGATGGATTTCTTTGAATGAGTGACCAGAGAACTAGATTGAGAACATGCAAAGCCTTTAATGCTGCTCTTCTTAGGAGGTTTATGAATAAAATGAGCAGCCTGGGGATGGGTTGCAAGATGGCGAACATGATCAGAAATTGCTTGACTGATAGATGGTAGAGAGTGTTAATAAATGCAGTTCACTCAGAAGAAAGGTGAGTAGGGATTGGTCATGGAGCTGGTTCTGTTCAGTGGGTTTTTTTGAGTGATACTGTATTGCTGAAAAGTTAAAAGGAAAAGTTTGCCATTTTGTGGATGACACGGAGATTTACAAGAGTGGACACCACAGAGGGAACATCATCTACAAAAATTAGAATAAAGGTCTAATGCTTGGCAGTTTATTTATTTAGTTATTTAACAGGGTTTTTATACCACTTTATCATTTAGTCAAAGCAGTTTACATTGAAACTTAAACTTGGTAATGTACATCAAACAGGGACACTGATAACTTGGATTCTTCTGAGGCAATGAAGGGTTAAGTGACTTGCCCAAGGCCACAAGGAGTGCTAGTGGGAATCAAACCCTGGCAGTTAAGATTCAATGCAAAGAAGTGCAGAGTCATATATTTGGGATGCAAAAATCCAAAGGGGATAAGAGGCTGGTAAGTATGGACCAGAAGAGGGACCTCAGGGTGATAGTGTCAGATGATCGTAAGGTGGGGAAAGAGTGCAACAAGGAGGTGGTCAAAGCCAAAAGGATACTAGGCTGCATATAGAGAAGCATAACTAGCAAAAGGAAAGAGGTATTAATGCCCCTGTACAAGTCATTGGTGAGGCCTCACCTGACTGAAGACCAAACACAGTTTAGGACAATTATCCAGAGGGATGCCATGGGTTGACACCGACTCGCTAGCAATTAACAACAACAACAACCTCAGAAAAGATATAAAAAGACTGGAAATGGTTCAAAAGGCAACCAAAATGCCAGAAGACATATGAGAAGAGACTTGAAGTCCTAAATTCATAGGGCCTGATAATGAATTGAGCTGGCTATGCACCGCTACAGCTCATAGCCGTCCCTGTTGACCTCTAACCTCGGATATTCAATGCCGGGATCATATGCGGGATCATGCCCCGGAGCCACAGAAGCTAACCGAGTAGTGGCGATATTGCACTGCTGCTCGGTTAGCTCCTGCAGTAAAACTAGGCCAGCTTTTGCTTCGCCTAGTTTTACTCACAGTTCACTAATCGGGTAGCGGTGCAATATCACCACCTCTGCTCCACTCAGGAACGGCCACGACATGGCCCGATGCTAAGCAGTCCAGATGCACCATGCTGGTCATTGTCTTCCATTATTTACTAAGGAGCTGATATTCAAGAATGCCAATATGTAAATGCCAAGTGGCACTTAAATATCAGTAGGGTGTTCAGTGGCAGTATCCAAATAGGAGCTGCTGCTGAATATCTGGGCTCAGTGGCACTAGCAAGGTAAGTGCTGGCACTTATCTGGTTAGCGTGATTTTTAGCCAGCCCTTGTCTGGATTGCAGCTGAGGCCAGCTTTTCATGCAGCCAAAGTTGTCCAGATAGGGACCGCTGAAAATCACACTAAGTACTGGCACTTCTATAGCTGGTTATTATCGGTACCGTGCCCGCTTCGCTCACAAATCACCCCTGCACTAAATGGACAGTGTCTGGGGATCTGGATAGTGCCTCTTAATATTGCTGTCCTCCCCCTCCATTTGTAGGCCGGCTTTGGCTTTCAATATCAGCTCCTATGTTACAATGTGCCTACTTCTGTGCCTTGCCCAGTACATGCACATCCCTTATCTGAGCACATGCTTCCCACATGATACCTAGGTACACCCACATCCTTCACCTTTATAAAATAGGATAGTTTCCAGTTTCTACATATTCATTTTAAACATGAAGCACCCTGGAGATGCAATGAATAGAAGCTTTGAGAATAATAATCTTCTTAAAGTGTTTAATTTCTCATGTCTTTTTCATATTTAAAATATAGATAATGTGGTTTTCACAAAATGAGTTCTTATGCTCCTGAGTTATTTTATCCAGTATGTTCTTTTATTGGCACTAGAACTACTGGATTTAGCTCATACATACTGTACCTGAATGTAACTTGTCTTGAACTTCTGAGAAAGGTATTTTCCTATCCCCAGAAGGTTTACAATCTAGGAAGCACTTTTACTAATACTTTTACTAAAGTGCTCTAGGTTTTCTCACCAAATGCATATTTTGCGCCAAAATCAATACATTTTAGGTGCAACTGCTCTGCATTGTCAGGGGTGTGGCCAGCATTGCTCTACAGTTACCATGCGGGCATGTCTCTTAGCACATGTTTGGGCCCTTGTGAAATACCATGGGTTCACCTGCTGTAACTCCACCATTGAGTTGGAGTTAGGTGCATCCGTGCTAACTGCGACATTGACAGCATGTGATATGTCTCTCTGCGCTAACTGTAGTGTGCTCACAACACCCACTCTCTGCCCTAACCTTCCCATTCAGCACCCTAACATGTGATTAGCAGTTAGCACTCAAATCAGAATGTGGTAACTGTCATGCCCCATGGAACAGTTACTGTGGGCCCTTGTGCACCGTTACAGTGCATGAAAATGCACATTAATTACTTAATGCACTTTAGTAAAAAGACCCCTAAGTTTGTACCCGAGGCAATGGAGGGTTAAGTGACTTGCCCAAGATCATGAGAAGCAACAGGATGATCTGAACCTGGCTTCCCTGGGTCTCCACCCACTGCTTTAATCACTAGGGTAATCCTAGTTTGCTGCCTGTCTTTATCTTAATACCACTGAACAGCTTCAGAAATATAGCATGCTGCTCATTCCATAGAAATGCTGCTTCCATTACTCTAGGGATGTCTGTGTTCCAACAAAGTCATGAAGACAGAAAGTCTGGCACAGAAAGGAGTCATGACCACCATGATTTTTGAACACATGTTGTGTATAACAAATGTAGATAAAGTAAAGTCTGGTCAATCCATATCAGGCAGTCAACATTTTATTAAACAGTTTAATAAAGACAGCAAAGAAACCCCTTTAAGATAACCTGCTGGTAATTCACAATTTGGAAGACTCAATATTTTGCCAATAAAAGTAGCAGTATGATAAAAAAAATGATGTTTTCATTTATTCAGAGCAAATTTAGATTCCCTGTTCTTGTTATGGGTTTTAGTTCATTCCTGGATGCAGATAACTATTAGAAGTGTGTAAGCACTACTATGATTTTATTTATTTATTTATTTACAGTCTCTTATATACCGCACTATTCAGCATCAGCGCGGTTTACATGGAACAAAATGCTCAGTACAATTAACATGTATGAGTTTACAGATAACAGGGAACAAAAACTTGGATAACCGGGGTAAACTATGTACAATACTTACTATATGGGGTCATAATCAAAGAGGTTGCATGATATACTGTACATTTGTCTGGGAATGGTATCGGAGTATCTTAGAGCTCTAGGGGGTGCAGTTAGGCTCTATAAGGTACTTGTTGAAGAGGTGGCCTTTGAGGGCTTTCCTAAACTGTGGTAGGTTCTTAATAGCCCGGATCTCATGGGGTAATGCGTTCCAGTATCTTGGGGCACTGAGATTGAAGGCCCTGTTGGCTGTCGATTTGGTGCAAACAGTAAGTGCCTTCGGGACTTTTAGGGAGTTTATAGCCATGGATCTTCTTGCTCTATTTGTGGATGTGGAATGGATGAGGGAGGTTAAGGATGCTGCTGAGAGATTGTGAACAGCTTTAAAGGTGATTGTCAAGATCTTAAAAATTATTCTTGCCTGAATGGGTAGCCAATGTAGCTGTATCAGCAGAGGCGTCACGTGGTCGCTCCTGGAGGCTCCGTGGAGGACTCTTGCTGCCGCATTCATGACTAGCTGAAGAGGGTTTAATGTAGAATGGGGAAGACCTTGTAATATGGCATTGGCATAATCAAAATGTGGTATGACCAAAGCCTGGAAGATTGTCCGAAAATCAGTTGGTTCAAGTATGGAACGTAGGTGCCTCAGTGAGCGGATCTTGAAGTAGACTGATCTGACTATGTTTCCTATGTGGGTCTTCATATCCAGGCGTTGATCTAAGGTGACTCCCAGGTATCGTATTGAGGCTTTAGAGTTCAGCTCAGCTTCTTTTACTTTAAGATATTGCGGTGGGGTAAAGTTGGGGTTCCTCGTAATGAAGAGTACGTCCGTTTTCTTATGTTGTATTCTGAGGTTTTGGGAAAGAAGCCAATCAGATATTGCATTGAAACAGTTCGTCAATGGGGATAGGTCCAGATTCTCAGTAGAGAAGGGTAAGTAGAGCAGGACATCATCTGCGTATAACATGCAATCAACATTGAAGGACCGGATGATATTAAAATTGGTTGCATGTAAATATTGAACAAGAGCGCCGAAAGGGAGGATCCTTGTGGGACTCCTTGACTTTGGTGGAAAGGTTCAGAATTTATCCCTCCAGAACGAACGTGTTGCCATCTTTCGGACAGGTAGGATCTGCACCACTCGAGCGCTCGTCCATTAATGCCTTTGTCAGTCAGACGTCCTAAAAGCAGCTCATGATTCACTGAATCAAAAGCTGCAGCGATGTCCAGAAAGATGAGAGCAAATCCTTGACGGAGGTCATCAATGCCTGTGATTATCTTGCAGAATAGAGTGGTAAGGAGGGTTTCCATGCCATGGAATTCCCTAAAACCATGTTGGCATGGGTCTAATGGTGCAGCGGAGTCGATGTGATCCTGCAATTGACGTTGAGCTTCCTTTTCAATAATGTTCGCAAGTAGTGGAATGCTGGATATGGGTCTGTAAGATTCCACCTGTTGGGGATCGAGCTTACAGTTTTTTAGCAGAGGTCTAATGGAGGTGTGTTTAAGGGCTGAAGGGAAAGAGCCGGTTGAGAAGGAGAGGTTAATTATTTTGGACAGTACTGGGCTGAAATGACTGCGAAGCTCCTTGATCCAGAAGGCTGGGCATGGATCAGACTGGGCAGTAGTGGTATTAAGGGCAGCAATGGTGTCCTCAAGTCCTCTCTTAGTAGGGGTAGAGAACATGGTTAGTGTTGTTTGGCATTCTTGCTCTATTGCAGAAGTTGTAGTAGAGGTTTTGTTGGTCTGGCATATCTTGGATTGAAGATAGGTTGCAAAATCTTGTGGGTGTATTTCGAATGAAGGTCCGGAGGATGGTTCTTTTGATAAGGTCTTAACCAGGTCGAAAAGGTCATGTGGTTTATTAAGCGATCTCTTTAAGGTGTCAGAGTAGTATTGCTTCATCGTTTTGGTGATTGCATTGCGATGATCGGCCAGATGACAGTTGTATGTTGTCAGGTCATTTATAGAATGAGATCGTCGCCAGCGTTTCTCTAGTTTCCGTAACTGGTTAAGTGATGCTTTAAGATCGGCTGAGTACCATGGGGCACTCACCCTTTTACCTGGAGGCCTGTTGATTGGTGTACGTTGGGCAATTGAGCTGAGGCAACTGTTCCAGAGAGAAATTAGGTCGTCAAGGTTCTGAGTGGTTTCAGAGAAGAGTTGTTGCGTTTCTGCAAGGATAAGATCTCTGTTGTAAGGCTTGAAACATCGAGAGGGCGGTCTTGTGGTGTTGCTTTGTATTTTGTTGATTTTTGTATAGGCTTTGTATGAAGGAATCTGGATGATGATCAGTTTGTGATCTGACCGAGGAACAGACGTTATGGAGGTTATAGGATCATGGGCTGGATTAAGAGAGGTTTGCGGGGCGAATACTAGATCCAGGATATTTCCCTTAATGTGAGTAGGATCATTAACTAATTGCTTGAAGCCAAGATTTTTGAGGGCATCAAGGAAGGCTGATGCTTGATTATCTTGTAGTGTAGGCAGGTTAAAGTCACCTAGGATCCAATTTGGGATGCTTGGGTTATGAGTGTTAGATGCCAGATCGATGATAGCCGAGAGATCATCTGGGGAGGCTGAAGGTGCTCTGTACAGCAGGTTGATTGAGCAGTGTTTATTGGAGATGGTAACCGTCTCCAGGTGGTTTGTACTGGTGGAGATGATGGAAGAAGCACTGGACTGTGATATACTGATCACTATTAGAAAAATATGCTTGTTCCAGAGCTGCATTTAAGATATTGGATCCCATAGGTAAGACATGACAGCAGATCCCTGAAAGTGGAGGCAGTGGGGGGTCCCTGGCAACTTCAAAACTGGATGATCTAGACAGGTTCCTATATTACCTATGCCTAAACCCAGGACTGACTAATGCCATTCTGAAATGAATGACCACTACACCCAGGTACGCAGATATGTCATTAACAGAACATCTCTCCAGATTTAGGAGCCTGACCATGGGACAGGGGGTGGGGTGCAGACCTCCTTAGGTTCATTCAGTGTGAATTCTTCCTTAGGGCCATGTTACATGCCGACCCCTGCTTCTATGTTTGTACCTATGGTTAGCCAGCTGCCAGAAGTTAGCTGTCACTATTTATGATGTCAGGCATGGCAGATGCAACTCACAGGGTTGTAGGAAAATTAATTGGGTTGCACGGGTTCTGCTACCTCCTGTGATTCCAGGATGATGGACTCCCACCCTCTACCCCTTCTGTTCTTCCATACAATCTCTTATAATTGGTCACTTATGATATACAGTGATGGGAAGTTATTGTCCGTTTCCTTGTTTCCTGATCAGTTGCAATAGGGGTGTTTGAGCACAATGAGGAGGGGAAGGAATGGCTGGGATGTAGCCCTGCAAAGGGCCTGAATTACACCTTGTATGGCCAAGATCCACAGCTGAGGGACTGGCTGCCTTGCATGAATATGGTGCTTTGCCTGTTGAGGTCTGGCAAGATCTGGATCAAGAGAACAAGGCTTTGTTGACCTGAGGCAGGTTTTTGATGCCATACTACAGTGGTGAGAACATTTCCATGGATGGGGAAGGTGGGAATATGATCATTATTAATTATTTATTATTATGTTTTCATGTGTGGCATATCACAGCTGATTATGACTGGCTTTAACTCTATTAATTTTGATCCTACCCAAGGACCTAGGAATCAAAATATATCAGTGCAGTTTGTAATGCTTCAAGAGCTCCAGTCATGATAGGTATTGCCACTGATTTTTTTCTTCAAAGTCTTTCTACTTTAATTTATAAATCGTAGTATTTTTTTATTTTTTCTAGCTGTTTTTCATCAGTACAACCATCGCTGAATATTGCCACATCTACAGTATAAGCCATACATTTTTCTTTACTATGACTATGATGTCAGGATTGTTGTGTTCCAAGTGCCTGTCAGTTTGTATTTTAAAGTCCCACAAGATCTTGACTTACTCATTTTCTATAACCTTTTCAATAGTATAGTTCTAATATTATTATTTTTATTTTATGGATTTAGCTCACACCTTTTCAGTAATAATTCAAGGTGAATTATTTTTAGGTACAGTGGTTATTTCCTTGTCCCCAGAGAGCTTACAATCCAAGTTTTGAACCTGAGGCATTGGAGAATTAATTGACCTGCTGAAGGTCACAAGGAACATCAATAGGATTTGGACCCTGGCTTTCCTGGTTCTCAGCCTATTGGTATAACCCCTAGGCTACTGTTCCACTCCAGATTACTTCTTTACTCCAGCCCAGTCAGTGTTGTAAGTTCAAATGTGTGACCCCCTAGCAATGTTTTGCTGAGGGCCCCCATAGTGGTGGTGGGGAGGAACACCTCCCTACTCGTCTCTCTTCCCCCCAAGCCTTAGCCTTATAAGAGGACACAGCACAGCAACACCCATTTATCCTCAACATTGCTGCTGCATCACTCCACAATGCCCTTCTCCAATCATTACTGGCTCACACTCAGCAAATGGAGAAGATTCCAAGCCTAGTTCTAACACTAGCTCCAAGCTTCACAACAAGAACTATGTGACTTTATAGCTCTTATTACAAGACTTGGACCCAAGCAAGAGGGCTCTTTTTCAAGCAAGGTAATTCTGTGGCTCTTGATTCAAATTGCTTGAGAGATTTTAAGAAAGGAGGTTATTTTTATTTTTATTATATAATATTTTTTGCTGCGTAGGTTACTGATTTGGGGATTTTTCTGTTTTAGGCAAAGATTTTCTATTGCTGGGTTATTCAAAGAGGAGCAAAAGCTCTGAGGTGTTAGTGTTCTTAATTATTTTGATTAGAAGTCAGGCTGTTGAGTGTTGAATAAAAGTCTGTATTGTCATGCAAGCACTGTCATTCTTGGAGGGGCGCTATATAAAGAAAGGTAATACTGTGTCTCTTAATACACATTCTCTTCCTGAGAGTTCATAAGAAAGAGAGCTATTTTTATTACTTTTTTTTTTTTTTTTGCTGCTTAGTTTTTTTGTATTTTATTTTTTCAGTTGCATTTGCTCCAGTCACTTTCTTCTGGTTTCTTCTTGTCTTCTGCTAACTCTCCATTATCTGCTGTCCATTTGTCCTTTCTTCTCTCGTCTAGTTTTTTTTCCATTCTCTCTCTACATCTGCTTTAACATACTGATCTTTCTCCTTTTGCTCTTTCCTCCATCTTTTTCTTTATTCCTTTTTCACCCACTCAAATTTTACCCCTCCATCCTCTATCCCCACTTACTCTCCCAATATCCAGCCAATCGTAGATTTTTCTTCCCTCCCACACAAAATATTTTTCCCCTCTCCATTTTACTCTCCCAGCCCCATTCCATTCTAGTCCTTCCCCAACATCAGCTCCCTTCTAGTTCCAGCCCCACCCAGCATCCACTCCCTTCTAGTCCCCGCATCAGCCCATTTCCAGTCCTAGCTCACCCATCAGCCCTTTCCAGTCCTATCTTAGCCCCTCCATCAGTCCATTTGCAATCCTAGCCTGCCATCAGCCCATTTCCAGTCCTATCCTAGCCCCTCCATCAGCCCATTTCCAGTCCTAGCTCTCCATCGATTTCCAGTCCTATCCTAGCCCCCCATCAGCCCATTTCCAATCCAAGCTCTCCCACTCGGCCCATTTCCAGTTCTAGCTCCCCCCACTCAGTCCATTTCCAAGCCAGGACCCCCTATGGGCCCATTTCCAGTCTTAGCCCCTCCATCAGTCCATGTTTAATCCAGGCCCCCCAACAGCCCATTTCCAAGCCCCCCTCCCCATCAAATATTTCCAGTCCTAGCTCCCCCCACTCAGCCCATTTCCAATCCAAGCTTCCACACTCAGCCCATTTCCAGTCCTAGCTTCCCCCTCCCCACTCAGCCCCAACAAGTGCTAAGGAGACAAGGTTTTGAGGTAAGCACCACAGGGCAGTTTCAGGCCATTGCTGCCCCTATGGGTGCCAGAGAGGGGCAGCAGCAGCGGCAATGGGGGGAGGGGGGGAACAAGGGATGAGGTTCACCAGAGTGCCTTATCTCCTTGTGCTGTCCCTGACTAAAGTAGGCACTGTGGGCCCAATATTCAACACTATTAATGTGGTTATCAGACCTGGGCGCTACCTGGGTGTCGCTGCTGAATCCCCTGATGCTAGCTGGCTGGCACTGGGGCATTCCAGAGGTGGAACCAATGATAACCGGACAGCAGCGATATTCAGCCACTACCCGGTTATCCTTAAGTGGCAAAGGTTAGGCGCCTTTAAAGGTGGCCTAACCTTTTCCGCAGAAGTTAACTGGGCAATGACTAAATATCATCACTTCCTGAATAGTCTTGCTGCTATCTGACCGACCTGGAGATTCAATGCTAGTGGCCAGATATGGTGCCAACATTGAATATCCGGATCTTTGGTTCAGTGGCAATGGCTAGCTGCTTTACAATGGCTAGCTGCTTTACAATGGCTAGCTGCCATTGCTGAATATCAAGTCCTGCATCTTTAAATGAGTTAGGCAATGAAATGTCATCTGAAAGATTCAAGCACCTCTGAACATCCTTTTCTTTTAAGCCAGTGGTGGGTAAACTCTAGTCCATGAAGGCTGCACATCAGTCAGGTTTCTGGGCATAGAGCTGATGTAATGTACAGTGCATGTAAGTCTCTTCCATGCATATTCATTATGGATAGTCTGAATACCTGCTTTAAGCAAAAGGATAATGTACATATGCAATACTTAATGAACTGGAACTTCTATGCAATGAGATGGTCACTTTAACTGAAAATCCTGTCTAAATGCTATTTATTGAAAGGAATCATGATCTTCCATGCAAGTACAGCCCTCTTCAGCATGGCTAGATCCATGGTTTGTTAATGAGAGGATATCATCAATGTGCACATTTTATATTGGGTTTGTTATTTTTCATAGCTTTGGCACAGCATTTGTTTTGGGGCTGGCAATCTGATGCTCAGGCATTTATTAGGGTGAATTTTAGCATGTAAATGTAAAATCCTAACTTGCAATTATGAATGGAGGTGTATTTTATTTTGGCCTTCCTTTCATTCATGAAAAGTAAAACAGTGTGTTCCTTTTGTAGGCTTTGCATTAACCTTCAATAGAAAACAACATACATGCTATAAATCTAGAACTGGTAATCTGTGGTCTGGCATGAGCCGCAGGGACTTGTGATGCCAAGAAACACAGGATTCTGAGCCAGGAATGCTGGATTCTATTTTTTTTTCAGTTTGTTTTGATATATATTGTTATGGCTACAATTTCTAAGGAGTATAACAAAAATCACAGAGGTCTATAAAATCAGATATTTTGATAGCCATTCATTTGCTCTAAATAACAACATTGCTTTAATAAATTAAGCAAACACTGAATTGAAGAGACTGAGCCAGTCTTGCGGCTTGATGATGGTTCGGAGCCAACCCAAGGTCCACTGAGCCCAGCATCCTCTCTCTCACAGTGGCCAATCCAGGTTAGAAGTACCCGGCAATTCTCATAGCTTATTTCCAGAGGTAAGCAATGGCTTCTTATTCCACCTGGCTGTGTTAATTGCCGTGGCCATATCCTCCAGCAACAGAATCTGACATTGTGCCCTGCATAAAAAAATACTTTTTCTGATTTGTTTTCAATGTGCTTGCTCTTAATTTCATGGAGTACCCTATTGTTTTAGTGTCATATGAAAGGTTACACAGCTGTCCCCTATTTAACCATTCCATCCCATTCATGATTTTATAAACGTCTCTCATATCCCCTCTGAGTCATCTCATTTCCAAGCTGAAGATCCCTAAATTGTTTATCCTTTCTTCATTTTTGTTGCCATTCTCTGAACCTTTTTTAAAAAATTTATCGGGCCCGACATTCAACGCTGGCAACTAGTGCTGCTAAAACGGCTAGCCGCCAACACTGAACTTAAAACCTGGATATTCAATGCTGGGGCCATATCCGGGCTGTAATAGTGAATACCCTGGCTGCCTAGATTGCATTGAAGCTAACCGGACAGCGGTGATATTTAGCCACTGCCTGCTTGGTTTCTGCAACGAAAGCTAGGCCAGACTTTCCTGCACCCGACTTTCGCTGCATATTACTAACTGGGCAGTGGTTCAATATTGCAAACCATGTAAATGCCTTTGAGTGTCTCCCATCATTTCTTAAAGATTAAACAAATGTACAAACCATAACACAAATCCATAAATCAATTATATAATCAACCCCAAGTAAAAAGAATAAAAAGTTCCAAAAGAAAGAGAAACCAATAATCATGAAGAAACAACCACAAAACCCAAAACCTTATACATAAGAAAACCCAATAGTATGCAACAAGTACCATGACTCAAAATGCTCCACAATCCCAAAAGCAACTAACGAAGAAGCAAAAATGTATTTCTGTTTCCATTCAAGGAGAGATTTTCAATTGGGAAAGAAGGAGCCCTCTTAGAAATAAATAGGATCCCAAAATGCATGTTCATTCTTATGATACAATACTTAGGGGTATGTTTACTAAACCGGGCTAACAGTTAACCCGGGCTATCTGCCACTAGGTCCCATATTATTCAGTGGGACCTAGTTGCAGATAGCCCGGGTTAACCGTTAGCCCGGTTTAGTAAACATACCCCTTAGAGGCATGTTTAGTAAACTGGGCTAATAGTTAGTATGTGCTATTTGTAACTACGTCCCAAACTATTCAGCAGGACCTAGTTACAAATAGTGCATGCTGTTAGCCTAGATTAGTAAACATGCCCCTTAGCAGAGTATCTCAAAATGGCAAACACTTCCATTTTCAGCATTTTACTTTACCTTTTTGAGATGGGATGACCAGAGCTGCACACAGCGCTCAAGGTGCAGTCACACCACAGACCTCTACAAAGGCAGAATGATACTCTCTGTTTTGTTCTCCATTCTATTTTAACCAAATAATATTCTATATCAGGGGTTCTCAACCCAGTCCTCAGGAACCACCTAGCCAGTTAGGTTTTCATGATAACCACAGTGAATATGCATGAGAGATTTGCCTACAATGGAGGCAGTGCACACAGAGCTCTCTCATGTGTATTCATTGCGCTTATCCTGAATACGTGACTGGTTAGGTGGGTCCTGAGCATTGGTTTGAGAACCACTGTTCGATATGTTTTTTTGGCAGCCACAGCACCCTGAACTAAAAATTCAATATGTTATCACAATAACTAATTTTCTTAGATGACTACTAACTCTGAATCCAACATTTTGTACCTGTAGTTGGGATGATTTACCTTTAAGTGCATCACTTCGCATTTATACACATTAGATTTTATCTGTCATTTGATGTCTAGTTTCCTAGATTTAGAAGATCTTTCTACACATTCTCAGAATCCTCTGCTGTTTTAACAACTTTGAATTTTCTGTCATCCCAAATTTGATCACCCCACTTGTTGCTGTTTTCTACAGATCACTTATGAATATGCTAAGCAACACAAGTCCTGGTACAGATTCTTAGGGCACTCCACTATCAATCATTTTCCATATGGATAACTGACCAATCTGCTATCTTTATTTGATGGCATGAATAAACATGAATAAAGATGAACCAGTTAATATAGTGTGTCTGGATTTTCAGAAAGTATTTGACAAAGCACCTAATAAATGATTCCGGAGGAAATTAGAAAGACATGGAATAGGAATCAATGCCCTATAGCAGCGTTTTTCAACCACTGTGCCGCGGCACACTAGTGTGCCGTGAGATATTGTCTGGTGTGCCATGGGAAAAATTCCAATTTCATCCGTAACATGTGGCCTCGGCTCACAAATTAGGGTTGCCAACCGGCCGGTTTTCAGCCGGCCTGGCCGGTTTTTCCATGGCCAGGCCGGCTGCCGGCACAGTTGTAAAACCGGCCATTGAAAAGCCGGTTTTTTGCTCTGGCCGCAAGATCGGGAGCGGCCAGAGCAAAAAACCGGCTTTTGTGCCGAAGTCCGCGGCGCGAACGCGATCGCGATTCCCTATAGCAGTGCAGCCGCTGGTTCTACTTTGTACAGAGCAGCGGCTGCACTACACTTACATTGAAAAGTAAAGAGAAACTGTGTCAGGAGCCCTCCGATCATGCAGAGCCCGAGGAAGTAATGTCATGGGGGCGGGCTCCTCACAGGCTGAAAAAGTGAAGAAAAAGAGGGAGGCCTTCATGAAATACAAGAGATCACAGAGAGAGGAAGACAGGCATCTGTATTTGGAAAAACTTAGAGAAGCTAGCAAAGTAGTCAAGAAGGCAAAGATTCAAAAGGAGGAGGAAATAGCCAATGCAATAAAATGGGGGGATAAGACATTTTTCAGATATATTAGTGAGAAGTGGAAGGGCAAAAGTGGTATTGTCAGACTCAAGGGTGCAGGGGGGGAATATGTAGAAGCTGATAAGGATAAAGCGGAATTGCTTAACAAATATTTTTGTTCTGTGTTCACAGATGAAGAACCAGGAGCAGGACCTCAGAAAACACCCACAAATAAGAACAGAAGCGAGGGACATCTTGAACAATTTTCAGAAGACTGTGTTCGTGAGAAACTAGCTCAACTTAAAATAGACAAAGCGATGGGACCGGATGGGATACACCCTAGAATACTGAGGGAACTTGGGGACGTTCTAGCAACTCCACTGACTGACCTTTTCAATGCCTCGTTGGAGTCGGGAGTGGTGCCAAAGGACTGGAGAGAGGCTCATGTGGTGCCTTTACACAAAAGCGGTAGTAAGGATGTGGTTGAAAACTACAGGCCGGTTAGTTTAACTTCAGTGGTGAGTAAATTAATGGAAACGCTGTTGAAAGAGAAAATAGTGATGTTTCTGGAGTCCAGCGGATTACAGGATCCGAGGCAGCATGGATTCACCAGAGGCAGGTCTTGTCAGACAAATCTGATTGATTTCTTTGACTGGGTGACCAGGGAGTTGGACCGCGGGAGAGCTCTAGATGTGGTGTATTTAGATTTCAGTAAAGCCTTTGACACTGTTCCTCACAGGCGACTTATAAACAAACTGAGCACCCTAGGGATGGACCCTAAAGTTACTGCTTGGGTTAGAAATTGGTTGGGTGGGAGGCGACAAAGAGTACAAGTAAATGGAGCTCACTCTGAGGAGAAGGATGTTACCAGTGGTGTGCCCCAGGGATCTGTCCTTGGTCCGATTCTTTTTAACATCTTTGTTAGTGATATAGCGGAAGGGCTGTCGGGTAAGGTTTGCCTCTTTGCGGATGATACCAAAATCTGCAATAGAGTAGACACCCAGGAAGGTGTAGATAACATGAGGAGGGATCTAGCTAAGCTTGAAGAATGGTCTAGAATTTGGCAACTGGGATTTAATGTTAAAAAATGTAAGGTCATGCATTTGGGCTGCAGCAATCCAAGGGAGCAATACAGTATAGGAGGTGAAGTACTTTTGTCCACTAAAGAAGAGCGGGACCTAGGCGTAGTTGTGTCCGATGATCTTAAAGTAGCTAAACAGGTAGAAAAGGCGACGGCAAAAGCTAGAAGGATGCTTGGGTGCATACGGAGAGGAATGGCTAGCAGAAAAAAGGAGGTGATAATGCCTCTGTATAAGTCTTTGGTGCGACCTCATTTGGAGTATGGTGTGCAATTCTGGAGACCGCACCTTCAAAAGGATGTGAACAGGATGGAGTCGGTGCAGAGGGTTGCTACTAAGATGATTAGTGGTCTTCATTATAAAGCATATGAAGACAGACTTAAGGATCTTAATATGTACACCTTAGAGGAAAGGCAGGATAGAGGTGATATGATTGAGATGTTTAAATACCTCCGTGGCATAAATGTTCAGGGAGAGAGCCTCTTTCAATTGAAAGCAAGTTCTGCGACGAGGGGACATGGGATGAGGGTGAAGGGAGATAGATTCAGGAGTGATATGCGGAAATATTTCTTTACGGAAAGAGTAGTGGATCCATGGAATAGTCTCCCAGTGGAGGTGGTAGAGATGAGGACAGTAACTGAATTCAAAAAAGCATGGACCAACACAGAGGATCTCTAAAGGTAAAAAGTGGACTGTTGTAGTTGTTGTTATGGAAGGACAGACTAGATGGGCCTTGTGGTCTTTTTCTGTCATTATGTTTCTATGTTTCTAAATTAACTTTAGCTGCAATAAAGTTAATTTGAAAAGGAAAGACAGCCTGTGAGGAGCCTGCCCCCATGACATCACTTCCTCGGGCTCTGCGATGACCGGAGGGCTCCTGACACAGTTTCTCTTTACTTTTCAATGTAAGTGTAGTGCAACCGCTGCTCTGTACAAAGCAGAAGCAGCGGCTTGGGCAGAGGGGGGGGGGGGTGTGTGTGTGAGTGAACCAGCAAGGGGGGGGGAGTGTGAGTGAACCAGCAAGGGGGTGTGGTAGGCCTGGTTTTATTTATTGCATGCTTATCTGCTGCTACAGGGCGGGGGGAGTGTGAGTGAACCAGCAGTGTAGGGGGGATGGTGTGAGTGAACCAGCAAGGGGGGGGCGATGGTGTGAGTGAACCAGCAGGGGAGGGGGGGTAAGTGAGTGAGTGGCCCAGCAGGAGGGGTGAGTAAGTGACAGGGGGGTGGGTGAGTGAACCAGCAGTGGAGCGGTGGGGTGGTGTGAGTGAACCAGCAGGGGAGGGGGGCTGGTGTGAACCAGCAGGGGAGGGGGGTTGGTGTGAGTGTTTGATTCCTATTCAAGAGAATTACTTTATATATAGTCAATATAGGCACAGAGGTAAATTTTTTTAACATTTTCTAATGGTGGTGTGCCTCGTGATTTTTTTCATGAAAAAAGTGTGCCTTTGCACAAAAAAGGTTGAAAAACACTGCCCTATAGTGTATTGGGAACTGGTTAAAAGATGGAAAATAGATGGTGGGATGAAATGGACAATTTTCTCATTGGGGGAAAGTGTATAGTGGAGTACCCCAGGGACCTGCTCTACATTTTGAAAGATGTATAAATGTTCTGGAAATGAGAACAATGAGTGAGGTCATTTTCAGATGATACCAAATTATTCAAGGTTGTTAAATTGCATACTGATTGTGAAAATTTTCAGGAGGACCTTATGAAACTGGGAGACTGGGCATCTAAATGGCAGATGAAATTTTATATAGGCAAGTGGAAATTGATGCATGTAGGAAAGAATAACCCAAATTATAGCTACATGATGCTAGATTCCACATTAGAATCACCACGTAGGAAAAGTATCTAGGCATCATCGTGAACAATATGTTGCAATTGTGTGTTCAATGTGTGGCCACGGCCAAAAAACAAACAATGTAAAGAAATATTAGGAAAGGAATAAAGAATAAAACAAAGACTAGCATAATTGCTCTGTATTGCTCCATCTTGAATATTGTGTGCAATTTTGGTTGCTGCATCTCTGAAAAGATAGAATTAGAAAAGGTACAGAGAAGGGTAACCAAATGATAAGGGGGATGGAATAAATCTCCTGTGAGGAAAGGCTAAAGAAGTTAGGGCTCTTCAGCTTGGAGAAAAATAGGCTGAAGGGACATATGATAGAGGTCTATAAAATTCTGAGTGCAGTGGAATGGGTAAATGTGAATTGATTGCTTTCTCTTTAAAAAAACCAAACAAACCAGGAGATATACCATGAAGTTACAAAGTAGTACATTTAAAACAATAGGAGAACTTTTTTCACTCACCTCATAGTTAAGCTTTGGAACTCATTGATGGAGGATGTGGTAAAAGCAGTTAGCATAGCTGGGTTTAAAGAAGGTTTGGGCAAGTCCGTAGAGAAAAGGTCAATGAACCATTAACGTATACCTGGGAAAAGCCCCTGCTTATCCCTGGGGATAAGTAGAATGGAATCTAGCTATTTTTTGAGGATCATATCAGGTAGTTGTGACCTTGAATGACCACTATTGGAAAAGGATACCAGGCATGATGGACCTTTTGCTCTGACCAAGTATAGCAATTCTTATGTTCTTATGACCATTTTGTCCTACTATCTATTTCTTGTTTTTACCAAGTTTCTAATCCAAAAACAGGACATTGCCTCCTATTCAATGATGTTTTAGCTACCTAAGAAGACATTCATGAAGGATTTTTTCAAATGTCTTCTGAAAATCCAAATACACCTTATCATGTTTGTTTTTGTCTGAAAAATCTAATAAATTCATAAGGTAAGGTTCACTACTGTCCTTGGGCCCTGTAATGCTAAACCCATGCTGTCTCATTTCCATTAAACTGAATCAATCTATATGCAAAATAATTTTGTATTTTAACATAGCTTCCACCATTTTCCTAGCACCCATGGAGCTATTTTGAACACCTGGTGCTTACTAGCTATCCTCCATTCCTCAGGTTTAAGTTTAGGGAGGAGTGGTCTAGTGGTTAGGACAAGGTACTTCAGGCTGGAGGGCTGGGAGTTCAAGTCCCACCTGGGGACAGCAATCTCAGGCTGGAGGGACTGGGATTTCTAGTCCTATAGGCACTCTTTGTGGTCTTGGGCAAGCCACTTAACCCTCCATTGCCCATGTTCCCTGTAACTATTAGCATATGTGTCTCATATCCCCTTGTGTTAAATGTATCCCCCAATTGACCACTTTGACCCAGTGAAAAGTGGGATATAAATACAGCTAAATAAAAATAGTCAATCCATTGTTTTATTGGTGAGCTCTTACGCTGAGTTGTAACCTGCCTGGAATGTTTAAAAGGCCAGTTTATAAATAATTTTTGAATAAAAACACAAATAAATATATTTTGATTTGCTGGTAAAAAAAATTGGGAAAAATGGATGGTTCAATGGATTTGAAGAGGAGTAACAATCTTTTATCTGGAGGTCATTAGTTCAAATCAAAAGAACATTATTTCAATATTGAATCCTTTTGGCAATCTATGTGAAACAACTCGTAGCTTCATTTTAGCCTCCAGCAGAACCTGTGTCCAAATCACCTTAAAGCTACTATGGTTGGTACTAATTTATTTTCCATTATCTTTGGTTTAAAGTTCCATATAAATGCCTGGCTGTAAGATTTGACAGGGATTGAACCTGTGACATTGTAGGACAGAGGTTTGTAGATAAACCATGGAGGCTACTTAGATGCAATCCTAGAGCCAGGAAACCAGAAAACATGAGCTAGAGCTAGCAGAAGTATAATCCTGTCTCCCCTCCCCCCCTTCCAAACAGAAGACTCATTGGATCAGCAAAAACTATGTCTTATGAGACTTTGTATATAAAGAAGCCTAGCAAGGCATACCCTTGCCTGACCTGCATCTACGCCTACCCAACTCTACTCCACCATTCAGTAGAGCATTTCCTTGCTAGTTCTACTTCTGCTTTACACCTGACTAGTGCTCCGGGTCTGCAGTCTTTCACCCTGCTCTGGGTCTTGCCTCTCCACTATGATCTTACCCAGGATAGGCCCTAAGAGCTTGAACCAGCCCACACTCGGGATAGGTTAGAATGGAGTAAACCATAGAGACTCTGGTGAACCTTATCAAGGCTTTGCAAGCCATGCAGGAGAAAATCCAGAACCTTCAGCACAAGATGGATGCTCTCTTTCTGAATCGTAGCAAGGACAAAGGGCTACTCCACTACTAGAACTCTGTATGCCCGTGCCAAAGAGATTTGATGGACGTTTAGAAGAACTGTGGGGTTTTATATGCCAGTGTAAGCTGTAGTTATAACTTCATCCATATATATATACTAGTCTGACTTCCTCAAAGTAAACTTTATTATTAGCTTACTTACCAAGAAAGCTTTGGTATGGTTGTCTCCCTTGTTGGAGCAGAGTAGAACAGTGGCATCCTGACCAACCGAGAGCACTTTCTGGCTGTCCTGTCCCATGCTTTTGAGGAACTAACCCAAGCCAACTGGCAGAAGATAACATGATGACCCTCCACCATGGTTGATGGACAATAACAGAGTATGCTACAGAGTTCTGGTATTGAACCAATGACCTTGGCTGGAATGAGCTAGCCCTCTGTGTCCACTTCCAATGGAGCCTTGATGTTCCAATTATAGATGTTGGGATGATTGGATCCTCTGGCTCACCTGAAGGACTTATTCATGCATTGTGTTTACATAGAAAGGTGCTTATCAGAACTCATCTTGGAGAGATATGCCAACAGGATTGAACCAAATAACAGAATTGGTCCTCCTGAGTTACAATTGGCACCACAGGAACCCATGGTAATGAGTACCATAAAGTGATGCCTGTCCACAGAAAAAAAGGACAGGTGATACCAGAAAAGGCTCTGCCTCCATTGTGGCCTGCCTGGGCATATGCACAATACCTGCAGGAGCAGGGGCTGTGAAGAAGTTTAAGGCTATGTTGAAAAGCTCTCTCGGCCTGTTAAGTGAGGATCTTACAAGGTTGGTAAGGTATTCTCTCTTTTTGATGAGGGTACGTTTGCAGTATTTAGTTTGGGTAGCCATGTACGCCAAGAGGTTGATGGGGTCCTGTGGCGCCTCCATTTGTGTTCTATTTGTCTGACTTTGTTTTTTAGAGTTTTTACATTAGGTGTGAACCAGGGGGGCATGGTGGGCTCTCATGAAGCCATGTGATCTGGTTGGTATGTAGGCATAGGATGAGATGACATTTGAGTATTAAGGAGTCGAGGTGACTACGATCATCTTTGGTCATAGGTAGAATGCTGCTGATGAAGGATTCCATGTCAAATGTATGTAATTTTGTTGGGTGTACTGAGGAGGCCTTGTGGTTAGTTGTGGCTGTCAGATTTGGTAGGAAGAAGGTGAGAAGAGTGTGATCAGACCAGGGTACTAGGGTGTTTCGAGTCATTGATGCGAGGTGTTGATTTGGCCAGCAGACAGGGGTAAAGATGAAGTCTAGGTTTCCTCCCTTGGCATGTGTTGGTGCAGAAATTACCTGCTTGAGTTGGAGTGCCTCCATTGCCTGGACAAAGTGGGAGGAGTGTTTATTGGCTGTAGCAGTTAGACTGAGGTCACCCAACAGAGTTAGCCATCTATTGATGTGACGGTGCGAACTTGCCTCCTCAATTAGTGGAAAGAGCTCAGTGGAGCTAGCTGTTGGTGATCTGTGCTTTGGAGATGGAGATGATGTCCAGGTCATTCGTTGAGCTTGCATTGTTGATCTTGAATTGGAGATTCTCTTTCACTATTATAAGGACCCCTCCACCTCTTCTTGCAGTTCTGGGGCGGTTAAATGTTTGGCATGATGGGATGGTGAGTTGGTTAACTAGGACAGTGTCGGATTCTTCAAGCCAAGATTCTGTTATGCATAATAGGTCAATATGGTTTTCTTTGATGAGGTCAGTATTGACAAGAGCACATTTAAGTGGTTGATGTGATCAGTTCTGAAGCTGAGGATGTGAGCCAAGGAGATGATTGAATTTTAATAAGATTGCATGCATTTCTACATCATGGATTAGGGATGAGTGTTTGAAGTCTGATGTAATATGAATGATGTATTATAGGGATGATATATGAAGAGGTTGCTCTATAAGCATGTGTTGAGGTAATACTGCTGAGGAGTGGGCTAAGGAGAAGTGGGGCAAGGATATACACAATGGGTGCCTAACTGTGTATTTAGTTAGGTTAAGCTTAGTGGTGCTGCTAGACTGCTCTGCCAATGAGGGCAACTGTCTAGGGGAGTGGAATCAACAATTGGATGGGCTTAACTCTTCTCTTTCTTGTGGCTGCTGGAAGTGCCAGGTGCCACTTGTCGGCTGCTTTGCCTGTTAGAGCAGGGAGCAACTGCTGAGTGATTCCCTTAGCTATGGTTAGGTTACTAGTTGTGCTGAATCCTTTTGGTTGTTTTACAGGTGGCCATGGTGGTTGTTGGTGCACGCCTAAAAGCCACGCCACCTCAGGCATGGGTCTGCCAGGTGTAGGCGTGCCTGAGCATGCTGGTGTTTAAACACTGCAGCTGATGGGTTGGCTTGCCAATGGGAGCGGGGAGGAGCTTAGCGTTCCATTCCCTGCACGGTGATCCAATCAGTGCGGCGGCAAGGGGATGGAGTCCTGAGTGCACTGGTGTTTAAACGCTGCATCTGCCAAGCTTATTGGCTTACCATTGGGGACGGGGAGGAGCTTGCCTTCTGAGTTCCAATATATGAGAAAACAGCATAGCTATGGAAAACACTGAAGGTTCACTACTGTCCTTGGGCCCTGTAATGCTAGAGACTGAAGCTCTTATTGTGACTACGCTCCTGGATCATCAGGAGATACTATGATTCAACTTGATTCAGGTGCCACACTTTACTATAATCCTATGGCTGCACTGGCACAAGCGGCATTAACCTCATATCCACTGGAGAATCCACCAGATCACCTTTTCATCTAAGTTTTGCCAGAACAGTTTTCCTAATTTAGAAATAAAAGAGGATGTTGCTGTGAAAGTCCAGGGACATGCAGCAACCCAGGAGGATATCGGGCATGTACTGGAGAAATTCTTGCAGTATCGGGAAGTGTTTGATAAAGGGACCACAAACACATTACCTTTCACAGGTCCCATTCATCAGAATTTATTTCTTCTCAAACCCCATAGAAATTGATAACACATACAGAGCTGCTATCATGGGCCTACCTAACAGCATCATAAGATCCAAATACATATGCAAAAAGTACTGAAATATGAAAACAAACGTCCAGAATCTGTCTTCAACATCAAACTTGGACAAGCGTTCCAATGACTAGAAGGAATTAGTGAGAATCTACAAACATACACAGGGGAGGAAATAACAGAATTTTCAAAACAAGAGAAACAATTTTTCAAAGAATTAGAACAGCAAACGAGGGAAAACAAGTAGCAAATGTGCAAAAACAGTGAGAACTACAGTGTGTCACTCTAGGAACCCTTTGCCAATCAAAAACAGACACATGAATGGTTAAGGAGGGGTGAATTGAAAATGAAGGATGAGAGACAGATAGTTGCAGCCCAGGACATGTGAATTACAGCTAAAATGGTTTACAGCATGCATTGAAGAAAACTGGCAAAACAGACGCATGTTGATTCTGTAAGAAAGAGTCGGAAACAGTGACACTTCATAGCTGGCTCTGATGTCATGATGGAAGAAACTTTCTATACAGAAAGACACAATAAAGTAGTGTGCCTCATCCATTGGAAACTTTGTAGGCGCTACAACAACACTGTGCCTGAAAAGCACTAGGATCATGACCCTAAAAGAAGTACAGAGAATGAAGAGGTTATGATCAACTGGGATACTCCCATTCTGACCAATAAATATCTGGAATGAGGAAGCAAGTTATAATGATAAAGGAGAAGAACACCAGAACGGCATTTACTGTATTATAGAGATGTCAGCAGGGGCGGATCAAGGCATTCTGCTGCCTGAGGTGAGGGATGAGTAGGCGCCCCATCCCCCCCCCTGTAATGGTGGGGGGGGGGGGGAGACTTTCTCAAAATTCCAGTCAGGTACTGAACCAAACCAAAAAAACGATTAGATTATATGAAGGAAATGCAAGAGTTTGCACACCAAGGAACTAAAAGAAAGAGTGAGAACCCCAGCACAGTTTTTAAAATTAAATTATAACTCATTTTTATTTTGTTGTTATAAACTGCATTATGGTTCTTGCTTTTTCTTTTTGAACATATATTTTGCATCCACAGAACTCCCTTCCTCAACAGTGGGTGCAGAGCAGAACTAGGACATTCACCCACAGAACTCAATATCTTAAAAAAACAAACATTCTCCAGTACCAGGAATATTGTGAAGAATACAAAACCCTACAACAAAGTCACCAAGTATCTATAGAGCAAATCTACCATACCATACCATATCAGGACCAACTTCCAAAACTCACATAAGAAGGCCATCCAAAAAAAGCATCTCTAAATACTACAGTGGGCCCTGGAACATCCAAACACCTATTTGGGCAGTTGAACAATTCAAATTACTACAGTACAGATCCCTACATATAAATTCCATGTTAACAGAACACCTAGGGGTACATTTACTAAACCGTCTTAATGTTACCGGCGCTAGTTGCAGTGATAATGTGAAGAATGCCATATAAGGAGTGGGCGTTCCTGTCCTAAGGTGATGCACTGAACATGCAGATCAGCAGTCTACAGCTGATCACAAGATGGGGTATGCACCCCCACAGAACCTCGGCCTGGTAGGGGGAACTGACCATGTGTGTTACTGGCACAGAGTAGCTATAGACCACAACATTGTACGGGTCCTGTGCTCACCCTGAGGGTGAGGTGAGGTGCCCAGCAACAGGTCCGCAGCACCTGGTTTGGCTGAGATAGGCTATGCTGCAGGTCCCCAACATTGCCAGTGTGTGGTAGGTAGTCCTTGCAGACACACCTAAGATACACCTGTGTCCATCTGTATTTCCCAGTCATGTCTAGGCCTTGTGGACTATTATGCACCCAGAATAGTGCATATCCTGTGTGGGTGCCATGGTCACATGTTATAAGTGAAGGGGGGTGTTTGGACCCAAAAGTGGATTGTGTAGCACCACACAACCCGCCCTCTGTGACTCAGGGTGGGGGACAGGATCTCCCACCAACAGATCTACATTCTACATCACTGCAAGTGTGGCAGTAGAGGGGACCATCAACCCCAGTCCTGCTGGGGAATGGGCACCCTACAGGGCAGTCAATGCAGATCTGATCGCATCACATAAGGCAATGGCAGACAGGCAGAATGCTGGAAAAGCTCAGCTGCCCCCCACCACTATCTGACATTCACCAGCAGAGGGCACAGTCAGTCTCCACCCGCTGCACCATGCAAAGTGTTCCAGCCATACACATGCTAACTGCAGATAGTCTGCTAGCTAGTACATGCTCTTGGTGGAACTGTGTGCACACAAAAATGGGATGTGAGCGCACACACACCAAGCAGGTATGTCAGTGATTGGGCCCCAGAAAAAGGAACCCATAAATATCACTCGAGAGAAATAGTATCTAGCACTATGGGGGAACCTAGCCATGTCATGGTCACTGCTCAGTCAGGGTGAGAGTGACCTCTCAGCATGACATGCTTTGGCCACCCTGTCCATGCAGGTGGCGGTCGGGCACTACAATGTCCCAGCGCTGTTCCCTATGCAGATGCATCCTGCCCAGGCCACCCTGTCCAGGCCATACCCACAGTACCTTGCTCCTCATTATGCACATTGGCAGGCTAACACTGGAACAGTGCAAGCAGTGTGGGCTCAGTGAGGTGTAGGCAGCCACAACACACTGGATAGACATACACACACTCCCACACCTATGCCAGCATTGTGCAAATATAGACGTTTTTGTCAGCCGTGGCCACCACACCAGTCCTGGGCACAGTGCAGGCATGGCTATGGTACGCAATACTGTTGGGGTCACTCCCCGGGGTGGTAAACACTGTCAGAAATCAAAACTGAAACACACTCCACAGATATCAGAAAGGTTGCTATGATGCAGCTCTGTCCACAAATTGTGTTTAACTTAGGATGTGTTATCTGCCATTAATCATAGCAACCTTTTGACATATGTGTAACGTGTTCCCAAGTTTAGGGCGCCATTGCTAAGGTATGCAGGTGCCAGTATTGGGAGATGCTGCTCCGCACAGGGCCCAACAGCCTGACTCTCATGAGGCTTTGGATAGTGGAGCCTGTGGGTGTGGGTGTTTGTGCCCCTGTTGGCTGCTGCTCTAGGGCTGAGTTACCCAACTCTGATCCTGGTGGGCCAAACATGGTTCAGGTTTTCATGCTGTCCCTAATGAATATGCATGAGATACATTTGCATACAATGGGGGCAGTGCATACAAATACAGCACAGGCATATTTATTAGGGACAGCATGAAATGTGAATGGTGTTTGGCCCTCCAGGACTGCAGTTGGGAAACTCTGCTCTAGGGATTGCACATGTTTATGGGTTCTGTGCCCTGTAGGGTAAAATACAGGTGTTTATTGCGTGTTTATTTAATCTGCAATAACAGTTCCATCTTTATTACCACGGTTTAGTACTGTGTAAAATATATGGACATGGTTTGCAGGTGCCACAGCTGGGACTTGAACCTGTGACCTTCTGCCCCTGAACACACTGGCTGTGTGTATTGCACCAAACTGTTGCCACAGAGCCAGATCATTCCCTGGGGATACCTTGACTGTTCGTCAGACAGACCTTGTCTGTTGCAGTGCACGGCACCCACTTAAACGGGGCTTGGCCGTGGTCTGCTGTGGGAAGATGCCACTGCCCCCTCTGCCACCATGCTGACATGCTCTTGTGCCGGTGGTGCACAGTCACAGGCCTTCCAGTATGCCGGTAGGTGGCTGCCTATGGTGCATGATATGGGGTAGGGGTGATGACATGGACATCAGGACATCCCCCCCGGCACTGCCTGCCAATATTCTGTGCCCTTTGGGGTACTTGCTGGGTACTGAGTTAACTTATACATAGTTTTCCCGGTTTATCCCATGTTTAATTTCCTGTTCATTGTAAACTCAATGTTGCTTGTATGCATTGTAGTATGTTTTTGTTCGATGTACACCGCGCTGATTATAATAGCGCGGTATAGAAGAAATGTTAAATAAATAAATAAAATAAATAAATACTGTCCCCTGGGACACTGGGACACACACTTATGGCCATATTGGACCCTGGTCAGTTGCTGTCTTGCTGCTTTTCCGCTTCTACATTCCTATGTGCCAGATAGGCATCTGCCTAGTCCACACTGTGCCCCAGCTGGCCCACCTCATGTGACACATGCAGCCCCCTGTACCCCAGTTACACCATCACCATAGTGCCCTTTCCCACGTGCCCACTCTGCTGTTGCTTCACATGTGTAAGCCATATATACCACAGAAAACCTTCATCAGCATGATTTCTATGTTGGCACATTCACTTTGTGGGGGGACTGTGAATTGACCCTTCCAAAAGTGAGCTCATCCTTTTTCCTCTTTATAGGTTGTGTTCATTACCGCTTGTCATTATTTGTTCTATTGGCCGGCTCGGTGTTTTGGATTTCAGTTTTGGTTCTGGTCATTATTTATGGTTTGTGCCTTTTTGGTTGCTGCACATGTATCACTACTATCACTTTTCAGGGTCTCCCTGCCTTTGCTGTTCATTGCTGACTGAAATGGTTTCTCTGTCCTGCAAATGTGCCTAGCGCGAGGTTTTCACTGGCGCTAATTTTCAGACCTTCTTTTCACGGCGTTAGTGTGCAAGGAGCCTCTCCCTGCCCACTCTCCGCCCAGGCGTTAGTGTGCATGGAGCCTCTCCCTGCCCACTCTCCGCCCATTGACCCCTTCTCTCCGCCCCTGGGGAGCCTTACTCCGCCCTCTGGGAAGCCTTACTCCACCCTCTGTGCACCTTAACGCCGCCGCAGACATTATCGTGCAATACGGGATGTTCTCGCATGGTAAAGCACCATTATCACGCGATAAAGTCACGTATCGCATGATAACGTCGCAGCTGCGACATTAGCGCCGTTTAGTAAACATACCCCCTAGTCTTGGTCACACACTCAAAACACAGACCCTGACCAAGTATAGAATAAGTGACCATAACCTAAAAATAAACACATGTAGATAAAAACTGAACTGCAACCTCAAGAAGCCACATTCTGCATACAGTGCAATACCAGAGAAATAGAAAGAGAAGCATTTCCATGTACTGTATGAAATATAAAGACAGCACCAACTCTGGTCATTAAATTGAAAATAAAATTATCTTCTAACTTTGTTGTCTGACCATTTTATTCTCTGCTCATGTAGGTCCCAATCTGAGGTTTCTGCTGTTCTCTGTCTCTCAGTGCCCCCTCCTGACTACTTTCCCCCAGAGACGGCACGAGGGTGATGCAGGGCCATGTGTAGAGACTCACTGTGGCATCATTTGCATAAATTTAGTATACATTATTTTGAAATATATATGCCACCCATCTAAAATCCTCGGCAGCTTCTAAACATACACATGCAATTTAATAAAACAATGTTACAATAAAACAAACAATAATAAAACACAAAATTTGATCAATGAAAAGTCATTTACACAGCCCCCCTCCCCCCAGCCAAACCATTGTAAGTATCTGCGCATCAGATTTATTTTGCTATGACGAGATTATTGATGAGGAGGGAAGATATAAAATGTGAAACTAATCCTGGTAACCATGAATTCAAACGCTGGATTGGATTGTGTTAGAGCTGGAAAAGTTCAGAACTCAGCAACAAATTTAAACATTCCCTCAAAATTTGAAATTTACTTGTATCTGAACTGACAAAGTATTTTAAATTTCAGTCTGGCAGCATAAAGAACGCAAAACTGCAAATTTCAAAAACACTACATATTCCAGTACCTCTCCCCAAACAACACCCTACAGTTGACCTCACCAAGATCCCAGAGTAAAGGATCCATAGAGAAAATCTATTATTTCATAATAACACTAACTTACAGCACTAACTTCCAAAACTCACACAGCATGGAGTATATCCAGAAAAGGGCAACACCATATATATTGCAGCAGGCCCTAGAACATCCATGCACCTGTTTGAAAAGCTGAACAAGCCAAATTACTGCAGTACAATATAGATTCCTATGTACAAACTCCATTTTAACAGGACACCTGGCCTCAGTCACACACTCAGAACAAAGACCCTCACCAAGTACAGAATAAGTGACTACAACGTAAAATAAAAATATGTAGACAAAAATTAAACCGAAACCCCAAGAACCCACACTCCGCATGCAGTGCAACATCAGATAGAAATGCAGTTTCCCATACTGTGTAAAATATGAAGATAGTGCAAAGTCCAATCACTAAAATGAAAATAAAATTATTTTTTCTACTTTGTTTGCTCATGATTTTATTCTCTGATCATGCTGGTCCTGATCTGAGCTTCTGCTTTCCTGTCTTCTCTTGGCTCTCTTTCTATAGTCTATAGTCATCTGCCATTTCTTATCTCTTCTTTTGTTTTCTTCACTTCCTTCCATCAGTCTATTTCCAGTCCCGGTAACCCTTCCCAGTATCAGCCCCTTTCCATTCCTCCCTCCCAGTACCTTCCAATGTCAACTTGCATTCCCATGACTGCCATTCGTGTCCATTTCCTTCCAGTCCCCCTCCTTCCCGATTGTCCAGCCCCTTTTCATTCAAATACCATGGCATCCCTTCTCAGCATCAACTCACTTCCAGTCCTATTCTCCCATCCCCCCACATCAGCCCATTTGTAGCCCTAGTCTCCAGTTTTCTTCCAGGGCCAGCAGCTCTGTCCTCCCTCCCCCCATCAGTCCATTCCAGTCCTAGCCCCCCATCAGTCCATTTCTAGTCGAAGCCCCCCCAATCAGCTCACTTCCAGTGATAGCTCCTCCCATCAGCCCATTTCCAGTGCTAGTCCCCCCTCAAACCATTAACAGTGCTAGCCTCCCCTAATCAGCCCATTACCAGTCCTACCTGCCCCATCAGCCCATTACCAGTCCTAGCCTTGACTAATAAGCCCATTTCCAGTCCTAGCCCCCCCCCCCACGATCAGCCCATTTCCAATGCTAGCCCCCATCAGTTCATTACCAGTCCTAGCCTCCCCTAATCAGCTCATTATGTCTTAGCCCCCCCCAATCAGCCCATTTCCAGTGCTAGTCCCCCCTCAGCCCATTACCAGTTTTAGCCCCCCTAATCAGCCCATTACCAATCCTAGCCTTCCCTAATCAACCTATTACCAGTCCTAGCCCCCCCAATCTGCCCATTTCCAGTGCTAGTCCTCCCAATCTGCCTATTTCCAGTGCTAGTCCCCCCCCCCCCATTAGCCCATTATAACCCTAACCCGCACTGAGACCATCCTATTTCAAGTCCAAGCCACTCCCCTCCCCCACGGGAGACCCTGCACTTGCCTGACTGATCCGGTGCCCCAGCTCTGCAGAGCCATGAGAAAGAACTGCATTTCCTTTCTTTCTTGCGGCTCAGTTAAAGTTGAGCCTGGCGCGCACTGAGGGTAAATGACAGCATTTCCTGCCTCATGCACTAGAACACAGACATGTAATCCCCGATATGGACATGCTCAGGGATACTACTTGGATATTTCTACAATGGTATTCTAGACCAGGAATGTGTCCCAGACTGCCAATCTGCAAGCTTTGATATTTGGCAGCACTATGAGCAAACAACATGTCTCCTCATTTCTAACCACTTCCCTTTCCAGTAGTGGACAGTATGGAGGGTATTAGGTCACCATCTTCTCTACTCCTTCCAGCAATTTTACTGGGAAAATGAGCACTTTTCTGATACCTGTTCATTGCCGGAGCAGGTGTAAACTTGGGCGTGTTTTGGAGCATACAGGGCATTTCCAAAATCAGGTGAGGACGTATAATGGTGATACAGCTTTTTTGCTGAATTAAACTATGTGGATAGCTATCTCTACGGCAGCACTGAATTTGCTGATTATACAGATAATTTGCTGCTGCATGCATGGACAGCCCCAACACTATCAGGACAGTGCTGAGGGTGGTTTATCAGAATTTATCATGCCCATGAGTATCAAAGTAGATATTTGGATTTTAAATTTGATTATGATCTTTTTGAAATCCAAGCTCAAGTTGTGATACAATCAAGAATCTTAGAATCCTCTGCCCCAAAGGACTTCATATCTAAATGGGGCCTGAGGGTTAAATGATTTGCCCAAGATCACAGAGGGTATCAATGAGCTAATCAGGATGTGAACTCTGGCTTTCCTGGTTCTCAGCTATTAGATGACTACTGCACTCTTTGCTAAGAAATTGAATTCTTATTTTATGTATATTTTGTAATTATGTCATGATTATATATCACCTAGATGTGTAATGATAGGCAGTTCATAAATCTAATAAGGAAATGAAATGAATGGCTATCTCAGAAATCACTTCATTTCTATACAATTGATACCACAATAGTCACTTCAAGCTGAGACCTGGAAACACAAGTGCCAGTAGATTGAGGTATTAAAACCACATGTGGACCCTGCCACCAAATCTCCAGCCAGGACTCATAGATCAGATATGGTAGAGATTAAACTGATATCCACTGCTGGCTTTTTTGGATGTTTTGCTTCCATATTGACCTATCTGAATTACTTGACTGGGAATCTCTAATTGGTGCACTCTTCCCTCTGAGCCATAAAACAGAAAAACTCACCTATTCATACTGCCATCCATTTTCAGTCATCTGTCATATTTTTTATTTATTTATTTATTTATTTAGTTGTATTTATATCCCGCTTTTCACCGGGTCAAAGCGGTCAATTGGGGTATACATTTAACACGAGGGGATATGAGACACATACGCTAATACTTACAGGGAACATGGGCAATGGAGGGTTAAGTGGCTTGCCCAAGACCACAAGGAGTGCCTATAGGACTAGAAATCCCAGACCCTCCGGCCTGAGATTTTCTTATCTGTTCTAACTGTTCCCATGAACAAGTCCAGTGATTCTACATGAAATACTTCTCTGGCATTTGAAAATACCTCTATTTGTGTAAATGATGTGAATTTAGTTTTGCATTAACTTTTTCTGATTTCTTTAATGTTTGCTTTGTAACAAAGACAACCTATTTTTGAACATCATATCTAATCTATTTCTTGTGGGAATGAAAACGGGACTGGGCATCGAATTAAGAATGAGAACTTCTATCTTTATAGTAGAGAATCGATGAGGATAATAATTGCATAAGGAGTGATATCCTACAAGCAGTCAAACTCCTACAGCTAGCTGGCAAGTGGGATATATTCTTAGCAGTGTGAAGTCTAAATAGGCCAGCTGGTCTTTATCAGCTCTCATCTATTATGTTAATATACTTTTTATTTGTGTGTGTGAGGGGGAGGGGGTGAAGGGTTAAGGAAGGGTTATAACATTAATAGATATCCTTCCCAATAAAGATAAATATATGACAAGTTAGGTGAATAATCACTAACAGAAGCTATAAGAAAGGCAAATGGTTATAGGAGGCCAGATTATCACTCATACTTACAAAACAATCATGAAACAGTTGATTGAGAAGAGGAAACTAACATCACTCTTTGAAGAACAAAATCACTATACGTGGGGTTTCCACACTTTAGGAGGGTCTCAGTGCATAGACGCAAATAAGAAAGCCCTTAACACTTATAGGAGAAATAATCCATAGTTAGCTTTATTGCTTGACTTCCATCAACTGTAGCTAGAGGGAAGCAGTCTAGATCAGGGTCAAGATCCAGGTTAATGTCAGCTGCAGTGTTATTCCTAACTGTTTTACTAGAGAGAAGAAAGCAGACAAACATTTGCACCACTTTGTCAGGCAAATGTTGTAAGACACCACCTGATTTATCTAAATAATTGAACTGACATTCTAATGGTACAAACATGCAGTCGATGACAAATCCAGTGAGTACTCTCATCAGCCCTCTGGTATATGGATTTAGCCTAAATCCTAAAGAAGATAACAACCCAAAAACAACATCTTATCTATTATTTATAGATGATCTGAAGCTCTACAGTTCCAGTGAACAACAATTAGAAGAGCAACTCCGTATGAAAAAAAGCTTTTCTGATCACATCAGGATGACCTTTGGCCTTGACAAATGTGCTAAGGAAACTTTTTTAGAGGAAAATTGAGCAAAATGAGAAACATCTCCCAAGCTGAAGTCTGTGACATCAAGGACCTTGAACAGTTCCAGGAGTGAGATTTTAAGCCAGTCCTGGATTTCTGACAATCTCATTCTGATGCATTATGGGACCTGCAGCACTGATTTCAATGGGTAAAATCAAGGACTAAAAATACCATACTGCATTGCAAAGCAAATTTAAAACCAAAACTATCCAAAAATCTCACTCCTGGAACTGGGTAACTTGACAACTCAGCAGTTCTTATAGCCATTAAACATGTCCGACCTAGTGGTTAGAACACTAGCTTGGGAACCAAGAGACCAGGGTTTGTATTCCCTCTAGCTCTCATTGTGGCCTTAGGCAAGTCACTTAACCCTCCATTGCTTCAGAAGAATCCAAACTATCAATGTCCCTGTTTAATGTATATTGCCAAGTTAAAGTTACAATGTAAACTGCTTTGACTAAAAATGTAAAGTGGTATGAAAAACCTATTAAATAAAATAAATGTTTGAAAACGTTATTCAGCATTACTTTATTTGGCATTTATTTATTTGATTTTTTCATCTGCTAAAAATCAAAATGGAGTACAGATCATTACCATTAAAATACAGCATAACAGTAGGACCATAGTAATTCAGACTTCACAACTCCAACAAATCACATCCATCCAGTGGTAAACCAAGGGTACAGCGGTAGGTGCGGCCCAACCTGGGTGCCTTTCAGGAGGGGGGTATCACTTCCAGGCCATCATGGAGAAGGAGCTCACAGCAAGCATACCATTGTTGGCTTGCTATACTGCATCCTCTCCAGGTCCGGTGGCTGTTCCTTCCTGGTGAAGTCTCATGGTGCAGTTGTTCTCACAAGATTTCACTGGGAGGAAACAACCACTGAGCCTGGAGAGGTGGCAATGTGACAAGTCAGCAAAGGTATGCTTGTGACATGTGCCTCTTCCATGAGGGCCTGTACGGGGGCATTCACCTGGGTGGGGGGCATTCACTCTGGGTGTCCAACACTGTTGGAACATCACTGCATCCATCCATTGCATTTACATAAACAAAATATTCAAAAACCCAATATGCTAATATAAAAACAATCAAAACCCAAAAGGGGCTTCAATAGCAAGTCACTGGTAAGGCATTTCAATAGGACCAGGTACCAAACCTTTTTTCCTCTAAGAAGGAGGTTCTGAGCTTAGGATAAAGTTGTAGCATCTATGTATGTGCTGTTGTTGAACCATTTTAAGTTTCAAATATTAGAAGTCATGCAGTCAGCACTATCTACAAATATGCATAGGGGAATTATGTGTGCAGCTTTGGACCAAGTGCCCCTCCCCTTCCCGCTTCAGTATCGCACCAGCCCTCCCGTCACCCCTGGTTTTTGCCAGAACTGCATATACATCGCTCATATCTCCGTCGCGCCATGCATCGTTGGCGCCCTTACACCTCTCCTCTGAATCTGCACATCTGTCACCAACACCACTGAGAATAACGCTCTCTATTGCACTCCGCAAAGCGGGACAACTTTTTCAACCTGATTCTCTGGTTCTCTACTCCAGACAACTATACTCTGTCCTTCAGTCTCTGACTGCTTCCTCCACTGCCTCTTCTCCTGCCCTTACCTTTTGTCCTTCACCCACCAGTCTGGCTAGTTTCTTTTTTATTTATTATGTTATGTTTATAGAGTTACAATATATAATGCAAGGCTACAATCACTTGCACGGAAACTGGGAAAACCAACAGTATAATAGACTTAAGAAGAAACCATAAAACAGAAGAAACATCAATTAGGTATCCCTGCTCTAGCGCACAATATAGGATCCAAAAATAAGAGGAAAATATACTAGCATAATAGCTACTCTTACAGGAAATTAGCAGAGACAATATTAGCTGTTATAACAAAATTAAAGCAGGGTAGAACAACTGGCAGACCCCCCACTTGTGGACCCCCACACATTCAAAAAGAAATTAGTTGAGATGGAAAGTAAAAAAAATATAGGAAATGCCCTCCAATTTCACAAGGCACTTGCAGGGATATTTTAGAAAAAAAAAACCCAAAAGCCCTCGGGCGCAGAAGCAAAAACTCTTTTCTGAGTCATTGGGTTTCCCTGGCAAGGTCAGGAAATATGTGTACTAGGCAACATAAGAACATAAGAATATAAGATATGTCATACTGATTCAGACCAAGATCCATCAAGCCCAGTATCCTGTTTCCAACAGTGGCCAATCTAGGTCATACGTACCTAGCAGTTTCCCCAAAAGACACAGGTTCCGCAATGCTTGTACTGGGTCAAGCATTGATATCCTGGGTCCCTTCTTAATAATGGTTTATGGACCTTTCCTCCAGGAACTTGTCCAAACCTTTTTTAAACCCAGCTACACTAACAGCCTTTACTACATCCTCCGGTAACAAATTCCAGAGTTTGATTACACGTTGAGTGAAAAAATATTTTCTTTTATTAGTCTTAAATAGTTTACCCTGTAGCTTCATTGCATTTTCCCTAGTCTTTCTATATTCTGATAACGTAAACAGTCGATCTACGTTTACCCGTTCTACTCCGTTCATTAATTTATAGACTTCTATCATATCTCCCCTCAGCCATCTCTTTTCCAGGTTAAAGAGCCCTAACCTTTTTAGCCTTTCTTCATAGGAGTATCCTTCCATCCCCTTCACCATTTTGGTGGCTCTTCTCTGAACCTTTTCTAATAACGCTATATCCTTTTTAAGATACGGCGACCAGAAGTGCCCACAATATTTATTTATTTATTTATTTTATTTAACAGTTCTTCTATACCGCTCTATTTTAGATCAGAGCGGTTTACATTCAACATCAACCATACAACACAGGAACCCTGAGTTGTATTTACAATAAACAGGAGATCAACTTGGAAGTAACTGGGGGGAACTATGTACATTGTTCAAGGTGCGGTCTCTTGTCAAGGTGGTGGAACGATATAGAGGCATTATAATATCTTTTGTTTTATTTTCCATTCCTTTCCTTATGATACCTAGCATTCTATTTGCTCTCTTGGCTGCCGCTGCACACTGGGCCGAGGGTTTTAACATGTTATCCACAATGACGCCTAAACCCTTGAAAGGCACATTCCTCTTCCTGAAAAACATTTTAAGAAGCCATTCCCTATCTGAAGCCAATGCAAACGTAACCAAACAAGTAGCAGGAGTAACCATTTCTACATCTGCATTCTCTAAGAAAGCAGTTACATTTAATACATCAGCCACTTGTGGTCCAGGTATCTCAGCACTAGACAAAGCTTTCTGACCACTAGGAATATAATATATCTTAACCAATGGGGGGCATAGATCAAAAGAAACCCCCCAATATTTCCAGCAAATACGTTTTAAACATCTTTTTAGCCGATATATTAGGTAAACTTGGGAAATTAATCAAACATAAATAGATATTCCAACCGACTCCTCACATTACCAAAGTCTTTCATTAGTGCCTCAGCTTGAGATTCCAAATGATTAGTTTTCAACTATAAATCAGTCACAGAGGCTCTAAATGTCTCAATCGTCTCAGCAGGGCATGAAGGACCCCACGGAGCAACCGCGTTCGCGCTCAGGTTCGGCCCCAGCAAAGCAGCAGACACACCAACTTCGGAAGACTCCACCACCTCCACAAGCTCTGAACACACCCCTGAGCACACCTGCTTCAGAGGTCTCCGCGATTCTGGGGGTGTCAGATAACTGCCCGAAGGAGACGCTGAGCACTCCTGCTCCTGCGATCCCCTCTGCCGAGCTGCTCACCCCCAGACGGTGCGGCTGAGACTCCCGGCGAACAAAAGTATCAAGCGGTCCGGAAGAGTAAAGCATAGAGGAAGAAGGCTGAGTAGTCTGGGGTACTTTCCCCAGCCTTACTTTCCTCTTACGTGGCATGGAAAAGCACGTCGGTACAACAGTCTCTGCACTATGCCATTTTGGATCCTAGCTAGCTCTGGTTTTCCATTCTGTCCTGCACCTCTCTCTCTCTCTCTCCTGCCTTCCCTTTTCTCCCCTTTGTCCCCCCTTTCCCCTCTACCTCCCTTTGCTCACAGCTGGACGTGTTTCCAGCCAGTCTCTGCTACCAAGCTGGCGCTAGCCATCTCAGCCACTTGGAAGACCAATTGTCCAGTGGATCCCATCCCCTCCAAATAGCTCCCTGAACCCTCTCTTGCCCTTCTGCCACCATTACTCACCATGCTCAATTCTAGTCTTTCCATTGGTCATTTTCACTCTCCCTGGAAGCACGCCCTGGTTCGTCCACTTCTTAAAAGGCCATCCCTGGACCCTGCCGTCCTAGCTAATTGGCACCCTGCTTCAAATCTTCCTTTTCTTTCCAAGCTCCTTGAGTATTTTGTGTTTTCTCAGCTTTACTCTCATCTTGATTCTACCAATGCTCTCCACCCCCATCAGTCCAGCTTTCATACAGGCCAGAGCACCGAATCCATCCTCGTTTCACTGCTGAACGAGTTGCCTGTTACTCACGACCAAGGTAATGTCACATTTCCTGTTTCTTTGGCTCTCTCTGCTGCTTTTGACCTGATCGACCACCGCACCCTTCTTCAACATCTTTCTGACCTCGGCATCTCGAGCACCCCCCTGGAGATGACATCACTCTTTTCTCGCTGGTCACACTTTCTCTGTCTTGTCCTCGGCCTCCACTTCTTCTCCTTTACCGCCCTGTCCTGTGGTGTCTCTCAGGGCTCTGTTTTGCCCCCCCCCCCCTTTTCAACGTTTTCCTGCCCCCACTTGCACTCCTAGTTCAACAGTCCGGTATTTTTGCGTACTATTACGCGGATGACATTATCCTTGTGTGTCGTACCAGTTCGTCCTTCCCTGATATTGCCCCACTTGATGCCTGCCTGATGCTTATTCACGACTAGATGTCCTCTAATTTCCTGCACTTGAACCCCTCTAAGTCCTATGCCACCTGGATCACGTTTGGGGCACCTCCCCCTCCTTTGACCCCTTCTTGTGCCTCCACCCTATTCCCGTGGTGTCCTCCTTCAAATACCTTGGCGTTACTCTCGACTCTGACCTCTCATTCTCCGACCACATCTCAGTTTCCCATCAGGCATTTTACCATCTTCGGAAGGTTCACACAGTCCACCCCTTTCTGTCCCCCATTTCACTGACTACCCTCCTTCTCTCTTTCGTTATTTCCAGACTGGACTATTGCAATATTTCCTTTTCCGGGCTCCTGCAATACCAACTTCACAGGCTTCAGCTCCTTCAGAATACCGCCGCTCGTCTCCTCACCTTTTCATCCCAATATGACCATGTTTCTCCTCTCCTGGCTGGCCTCCATTTGTTACCTGTACACTTTTGGAATTAGTTAAAAATACTCATGTTTGTTCATCATGTAATTCATTCGACCACACCTCAGTATCTTGCCGATCTCTTCCATTATCACAAACCCCACCGCCTCCTCCGCTCTATTCACAATTTCCGTATAAGTCACTGGTGAGGCCTCACTTGGAATACTGTATTCAGTTCTGGAGACCATATCTTGCAAAGGATGTAAAAAGACTGGAAACTGTTCAGAGGAAGGCGACCATAATGATTTGGAGCTTGCATCAGAAGCCTTATGAGAAGAGACTTGAAGATCTAAATATGTACACCCTGGAGGAGAGGAGGGACAGGAGAGATATGATTCAGACCTTTAAATATTTAAAGAGAAATAGTGAACAAACAAACCTCTTCCAAAGACGGGGAAGCTGTAAAACTAGAGGTCATAACATGAAGCTGCAAGGGGGTAAATTGAAAGGCAATGTCAGGAAATACTTTTTCACTGAAAGGGTGGTGGATGCTTGGAATACCCTCCCGATGGAAGTGGTCGGGGTAAATATAGTGACAGAATTCAAAATGGCATGGTACAGACACAGTGGATCCCTTTACAGCAACAGGATAAAATAAAAATAAACTTAACTATCTAATTTCTCAACATACAGGGGTGTCCTACACGGAGAGGTGAGTTCACCCCTAAAACAAAGACATGGGGAGGGATGGCCTGCATGGAGCGGCAGGCGCACCTACTCTTGCCATCTTACTGGGCAGACTAGATGGACCATACTGGTCTTTTTCTGCCGTCATTTACTATGTTACTATGTTAGACCAGGCATGCATACTTATACAATAGTGACTTGCTAAAGTATGCTTGTTAATGCCATTCATGTGCAGAAATCACTGAAATTAGGTAATTTACATGGCCTCTTATAAATCCCCAAAGTGGCTGAAAATGTGTCGAAGACAGACTATTCTCTTCTGTACTGCAGCCAGAGTAAACTGAAAACTTTCAGGGGAAAATATGCAAAAGCTCCCCTCCCCTCCCCCCCAACAAAGCCACTTTACGACAGGAGATTTGGCTATATCTGTGAGTACTTGATCCTTAGGAGGCTTCATCACAGAAACCATGACCCTGAACATTTCTGTGTTGAACTTCCTGCATCCCCTCCTCATATCTTTCTTGATGGTCCTGGTTTCCATCGTTTTTCTTCTTGTACAGTCAAAGCACAATAGGCTTCATGTTAAGCAAAAACACGAGTGTCCCATGTACGCCTTTTATTATGGATATAATCTGCTATTATAGCCTGCATCCAGTTGTGAAGACATTTTCTAAGTCCATTCAACATGAAATAATGACATTATTGGGGGTTAGTATACAGAGCGCTAAGAAGAAAATAAAATGGCTATCTTTGAATAATTATCACAGTTGGATGTCAATAGGTTTTATGTAGCAATAGTATCAAAAATGCTAGCATCTGAACTTTTATTCTGGTTCTTGTGGTGCTATCAAAACCTTTTTCTGATGGACTTTTCATTACTCCCTGCTTGATTTACTGAGCTTCCTAACGAGCATTCCTTCTAATTATATTTATTTATTTAACAAGCATTTCTATACCGCTCTTTCCCATGGTTCAAGTGCGGTTTACAGAGAACTAAAGTTTATAAGGTATGTAGAGGTTCATACCTAGTCATTTTACATATAACAATTGTAACTTTTGCAGGTAACAGAATACTAAATGCATACAATACAATTAACAATATTACAACTCTTACAAAATTCTTATATATATTGTGATGCAGTGGGTAATATAGAGCCTATGGAAGTTACTGAAAATGAGGAACTTACCTCAGATTTAGCTGTAGAGAGAAACTCAGTGCATGGAGAGACAGCTGAGCAGCAAAGGCTGTCAGCGCAAGAAAAGCCAAAAGCCATTAAAGGTAGTTTTCCCTGTAACAGTTCTGACGCAGGAAGAAACAGAAAAGCTCATCAGGAGCACCTGTGTCCTAACTCTCACGTAACGTGCAGGGCAGGGAAGCATATAAGTTCCTGGTTAGAACCAGGAATAAGTAGTGAGGAGGAGAGAAGGAGGAGTAGTGCTGGTAAGAAGGAAGAACCAGGAAGTGAATGCAGAAGCAGAGCTCGAGAGAAAAGGGTTGGAGCAAGCAGTGCTGGGAAAGGCAATGCTCAAGGAAGCAGACCTGGAGAGAAACCAGGAGGGGCCAGCAGCTCAGGAGGACGGTATGAGCAACCAATGAGCACAGGTCAGCCCAGAGGAAGTTTACCGGCTGAAGGAAACTTCAAGCATGGATGCAAAGCAAGAAACAGCTGGGAAGGTGACCAGGAGTTTGTTAGCTCTGAGCCTGACTGGAAAGCCAGGGAGAGAGTCCTCTACAACCCAGGAGCTAAAGCTAGAACCAAGGTAAAAAGGTGGGAGCCTTGTTCTTTTAAAGAAAGGTTTAAAAGCTCTGCATGTTTTAAAGGGCGTGGCCCTGAGTACAACGTTATAGCTGAAAGATATCCAAAGCTTTCATTTGGTGAGGAAAACCAGCAAGGAGCCTTTCTCATACCAGGCAGATATAACCCTGGGCTTAAAAGAACCCTTGGCAGGAAGGGATATTGGTGTATCACGAGAGGCTGTGCCAGAATTCAGCACATGTGAAGAATGTGACTCAGATAGTTTGGGGAGTGAAGCTGAAGGGATGATATGGGAAAATAATAGCCATACTTCAGACCCCATTCCAATGGACTGTGCCATATGTTTTTCGGATGACCTCACTTTTTTGTGTTAACTTTTGAGGAGAATAACTTTGTGACAATAACAAAAGAAAAGAAGATATTTTCCGTTGCCATTTTTGTTCAATGCTGTGTTTTGTGTTGCATTCCTGAGAATGTCCGTTCGGGAAGGGGAATAAAAACCCTAATTATTTACTTTACCACTTGACCAAAAGACTCTGTTTTAATACAAAGAGCAGAGCAAAACTTCAATAACCCTAGGCAGCCTCCTAAATAGGGTTAAAAAGGGCTCTATCATACGAGCCCTATCACTATATATATAAGAATTTGATTCACTAAATTACAGCCTAAAAAGATGCCTATGGACATTCAGGAATAAAAACATCCTCAAAATAAGAACTCAGAAGCCCTGTGTAGTTCAGAAAAATAAACAAATCAATCCGCTTAATGCAGGTTTTAAAGCACTTGTCCCCCCTGTAATCATTTTGAGCCCTGTAATACAGGTGTGTACAAGTTCAGTGCTCAAGGGCTACAAACCAGGACAGGTTTTCAAGATCTCTCTAATGAATAAGCATGAGATAAATTTGCATACAATGGAGGTAGTATCTATACAGATCTATCTCAGGCATATTCATTAGAGATATCCTGAAAACCAAGTCTGTATGCAGTCCTTGAGTATTTAACTTTGAACCCCTGCTGTAAAATATCTGCATAACAATGAAGAAAGATCTGAGTTGCAAGTTTACTAAGCAGCACAAGCTGTATACTCGCGGTATGTGCGTCATGGTCCCATATTATTCATACCCCACCTGCAATGCTAGCGCTGCTTAGTAAACATATTCCTGAAAGTCATTTACTCAGGTAAAAGTGCCCTGTGAAAATTCTCCTCAGAAAAAGGCTAGAAAACTTGCACAGGGCCCACAACCAGCCCACGTTTAACGACATTAGAAAGGAGCACTCCCAGAACATGTTAATGTTGGGAAAGTAGAGTATGCACAGAGGATGGAACATTCTAATCTGTGTGTGTATTTCATCCTCTCCCTCCGTTTCCTCCAACTTCAGAAAAAGGAGGTGCCCGCTCCATGGGTACGTTTGTCATTGGCACCTAAGCAAAAAGCGCATGCAGAGATTTAATCAGAAACTGTCTAGGAAATCTCACATGTATGAAGATACCACAGGACTTTGCACCTATACAGGCTACTGAAAGCTGCCTCTGATGCATTTGACCTCACCCCTTGCAATTAGCTCTACCGTTTTAACCTTAAGGCTCAATGTCTTGGATGTGCTTCTTATCTGTCTGCCATGTTAAACTGTAAGCTACAAGAAGCAGGGGCTGTCTGCTAAAGTATGTGTGCTTGTAAAGCACTGCATATGCCCAGTAAAGCTATACAAATAACAATGATAATAGTGAGATACATGATCCGCATTATTCCTTTTCAGCTAAGCAGTATCACCAATCTCCGGAATTAAAGAAATGTAAGAAACACGCTTATTCTGAGAAGTCCACTGAGATGCAATGCAGAAAGCCAAAAATGCCCACTGGGCATTTCTATGAGCATTCTACTTCTTTCAAATATTGGGTGAAGGCTTGGCCACCTTAAATAAAGCTGGAGAGTGTGCAGGCTTCTGCAGGAAGGAGGAGTGGTAGAAGGAAGGGGAGTGGGTGGTATGTGGCTCACCTCTCTTGTGCCGATCTTCCTGTACCCCTCTCCTTCACCTGGAAACTCAGTTGAGTATTGAACTTATTACTAGACATAGGCATTTGACAGAATGCATTTGATTCATGTGGGCTCCAAAACAAATTGTTAGAATGCAAATCATTTTTATGCACATATTCCTACGAATTAATGCATGCACAATTGATTTTCATTCACAAAAAAGTCCTATCATGAACACAAAGCCTGCATTTAAAAAAAAAGTGTGAAAAAAAAATGTGATAGCCGTGTTAGATCACTTTAAATAAAAAGATACAAGAAGAAAATAAGGTGATACCATTTTATTGGACTAACTGATCTGAAGAAGAAAATTTTAACTTTTGAAAGCTAGTCCAAAAATGTATTGTTAGTCCGATAAATACTTAGAAAACATGAAAATCAGAAAAATTCAGGAAATCTGCACACAAACCACACTTTTGTTGGGATTTGCACATCCCTTCTTGCCAGCCCAGGTTTTCACAGCCTCCTGCTTCTCTATTTTATTATGCCCTTCACTGGTTCCTCCTCCCCCTCCCCCTCCATCTATAAGCTGCCTCATCACACACTGGCCAATGTAATCACCTTTTCTAGTTTGTTTTTCATGTGACTTTTACTTACTTCTTGTACACTGATGACACAACTTTTCTTCCCAACTTCCATACTCTATCTAATTACAACTTCCTGTCTATCTGGTCTTCCCATCCTGCATATCCATTTATTACTGAAACTATAATGTACTTCAGAATTGATATTTCGTATGTCTCTTTGCTTCACTCTATATACAGTATCCTCCCGTATTCAGCATATCTCTTTCCATCTGATCCCCTGCTCTTTTTCTTTTGAATTCAGCCCCCTTTTAATGTCATTGCTCCTTCTTCCACAATATTACCAATATTGCACTTATTCTCTGTCTTTACTTCCAAAGATTTCACTTATCTTCATTATTACCTACACCATACTACTTTTACCTTTTATCTTACTCTCCTTTAGTCAATGCAGAATCATATAGCAAGAATAATCTTCCAATAACTACCCTGAATCATCTCAAAAGTCTATGCACCTGCCTTTATTTTATTCTGCATTATGTTCAATGACCTCTTTCGCCTCAATTACTGTAAACCCCAGTTTTCATTTCTCCCTTGGGGAACCTTCTGTCTGCAATAGAGGGAAACAATAGTGGGCCCAGGCATCGGCAGATCAGAGAAAGGAGTTGGCATTGACAACCTCTACCAAAGTCCACTCAGTCTTCAAGGAAAGGAAGAGGATTCAGGGATTCCTCCATGTATACAGATGTTTTACATTTGCTGTATTTAGCATATGCATCAATTTCTTTGTCATCTATTTGTGACCACTGTCTGCCATTCAACTTAGGCAACCACTGTAAAGACTACACAGAGGCAGGTGATTTCTTACTGGAGATGAAGCCTTGTAGCACGATACGGGTGATTAGAGATAGCAGTAGTAGTAGTAAGAGGGCCTTTGTCACCAAAACATCAAACTTCAATGACTTTCTGCTCAGCAGAATTGCATTACAGCCAACAACATCTGGTGGTCTTGGGACTCAGGCAGCACCTGCTCTGGAGTGGGAGAGGGAGAAGCAACCAGAGCAGCAGAAACTATTATTACTGCCACCGCAACAGCCAAACAAAGATAGGTTCAGAGCTGCATGGCTGCCCGAGTTGTGCCTGACTGACTGACTGACTCATGGCTCCACTTTATTTTTTCTTTTTCTTTTTGTCATTCCCTAACCTTCTTCCCTCATACCAACTTTATCTAATCCTCTCCTTATTACCCTCTCTCTTCTCTGCTTATCTCTTCCCCAATCATGTCTTCCTCGCTTTCCTCAGCTCTTGAACTTCACCTTTTTCTTCCTTTCATTCATCCCACTCCTTCCTCTCTTAAAAAACCTAATCTTCGTTTCCGCCGTTCTGTCTCCTCTCTGCCTTGCACTTTTCTCCTCCTTCTTTCTTCTGGTGACATTAACCCTAACCCTGGCCCCCCTAGACTACTGTCTCAATCTCATTTCTCTCTCAATCATTCTTATCTCATCTATATTCCTCTCCTCTTCCCTCCTCTCTCCCTTTCTCTTGTGCATTATGGAATACACATTCCATTTCTAATAAACTCCCCTTTACTCATGGTCTTTTCATTTTTAACTCCTTCAGTCTTCTAGCTCATCATCGATGACACTGCTTCAGTAGCTGCCCTCTGTCACAGTGGATACCAATTTTCCCACACTCCTCGTGCCACTGACCGTGGTGGTGGTGTTGAGTTTCTGCTTTCTCCTTCCTGCCAATTCCAACCCCACTTTCTACCTCTGTCTCAATCCTTTTCCTCCTTTGAAGTCCATTCCATCCACCTTTTAAATCCATTACCTCTCCAGATAACTGCTATTTATAGACCCCCTGATAAGTCCGTTTCTACCTTACTGATTGACTTTGACTCCTGGCTTTCCCTATTTCTAGATTTTTCTTCCATCTTTCTCATTCTTGATGACTTCAATATTCATGTTGATAACCCTTCTGACCCCTATAAACTCCTTTCCCTTACCTCCTCTTTCAATCTCCAACTTTGCTCTTCTGCTCCTATTCATCAATGTGGTCACTGCCTTGACTTAGTTTTCTTCTCTAAATGTTTACCCTCCAATTTCTGTATCTCATTTCTTCCCTTATCTGATCACCTCCTAAGTTTCACACTTCATCACGCCCCACCTCAATCCCACTCTGTCTCTTCCTACCTTTTTAGGAATCTTCATGCTATCAATCCATTGACTCTTTCCATTATCATTTCATCACCTCTTTCTTCTATTTTATCTTCTAAATCTGTTGATGAGGCTATAGTTACCTATAATACTGCCCTGTCCTCTGCTCTAGATACTCTTGCTCCACCCATTCCATGGTCTGTAAGATGTTCTACACCCCAGCCCTGGTTTTCCTCAGCTACCCGCTATCTCTGCTTCTGTGACCACTCAGCTGAGTGCATCTGGCTCAAATCTCACTCCCTTTCCAACTTTCTTCACGTCAAATTCATGCTTAACTCCTTCCAATCTGCCTTAGCACTTTCTTCCACTGCTAACTCTAGATTTCGATCCTTTCACCTGGCTGCTCCTTATACCTGGAACAAGCTTCCTGAGTCTGTACATCAGGCTTAATCTCTGCCCCTTTTCATATCTATGCTAAAGGCTCACCTCTTTGAGGCTGCTTTTGACTCCTGGTCCCTTAGTCCCTTGTATCTCCTTACCCTTCCCTATTCTATCCTTATTCCTATATTTTCTCTTGTCTGTCTTGATTAGATTGCCTCCACCTCCTCACCCCTGCCTTTTCAAAATTTATTATGCTACTATGTGGTATTCCTGTATGTACCTATGTAAATAGTTGATAATTATAAATAGTTTCATATTTTCTACATTTTTTACACCTGTATCCTTGTTTCTTGTTCTATGTAAACAGTTGAAATATACTGCCATTTAAAGTTCTATGTAAACCGTCTTGAATTGCAGAAAGACGGTATATAAAAATTGTTAAATAAATAAATAAAATTGTAAGCTCTAACGAGTAGGGACTGTCTCTGTCTGTGTTTGTACAGTGCTGTGTATGCCTTGTAGTGCTTTATAAATGTTTAACAGTAGTAACATAGTAACATAGTAAATGATGGCAATAAAGACCAGAATGGTCCATCTAGTCTGCCCAGTAAGATGGCAGGAGTAGGTGCACCTGCCACTCTGTGCAGGCCACCCCTCCCCATGTAGTAGTAGTAACATAAGAAATGCCATACCGGGTCAGACCAAGGTCCATCAAGCCTGGTATCCTGTTTCCACCAGTGGCCAGTCCAGGTCACAAGTACCTGTCAGGTTCTCAAAATGGTACACAGAATCCACACTGTTTATCCTGGGGTAAGTAGTTGATTTCCCTGGTCTACTTTAATAATGGTTGATGGACTCCAGGAACTTGTCCAAACCTCTTTTAAACCCAGCTACAGTACACTAACAGCTTTTACTGCATCCTCTGATAACGAATTTCAGAGTCTGATTACTCGTTGAGTGAAAAAATATTTTCTCTTATTAGTGCTAAATGGGCCACATTGTAGCTTCATTGAGTGTCTTCTAGTCTTTCTACTTTTTAAGTTAGGACACTTGATTGCAGTTTGGCACGCAGATATACACCCATGCATGCAAAGTAGCTTGTGTTCAGCATGGGATAGATGTCCCCATCCCCAGTTGTTCTAGCCAGGACGTCTATGTGGCCGCAAGTGTTGCCATCCATTTCGCAGATGTGCATGTTTCAAAAAAGGAACCAATATGTAAATGTCCCTGGCGTTTTTTTGGACATGTTGCCCTGGATGCCCCATTTCACTTAGATGTCTTTTCTAAAATGCCACTTTATATGTGCATGCTAAGGCCTTCTTAAATAGCACACGATATTATTGTGAGCAACAAGGCTGTAGTGTGTCTGCTAAAGTTTTATGGAATGTACACGTATATCTTTGTTGAATATCTAGTCTCAGGTTGCTTGAAGCCAAGGCCATACCAAGTGCTGTGTGAGCTGTGTGGATGCATAGTGCGCAAGTATAGAAAGAGCACTGATATCATCCACAGAGCTTACAGGCAGCTCAAAAAGAATGAGTTACTGCATGTGTTTGGGGCAGAGGCAGGCACTAGATTTGTTAGTAATTCAGGGTGCATTTCTAGCTTGGTAAGAGCATCCTTGAAGCTTTCTGCACTTCTTTGTAGTGGAAGCCTTGGGACTTAGATTCATGTTTATTTACTCCCACCAGCATCTATAGCTTCTGTAGGCCTTTCCCTGCAGCTTCCTTTCTTCAAAAGGGCAATGGAAGTCATTGCTTCGATTATACTGTTTCTTGTAAATGTTTAATGACTCACAGGTCTCATGTGTAACAATGCCATTTTTTACTACCTAAAGAGGATTTTAATGCATCCAGAAAACTACATGTGCAAACGATTAGTCTACAGGCATCAGCACATATGGTAAACAAATTAAACAAGCTAGTTACAAACACAAGTAGGTAAAGATCTCCGAGACTAGAGAAATTTGAATTGGCTTAATCCCTTTTAAGCAAGCTGCACTCTTAAATTCACTTTCTCCTGGAAATAGTACACCGCTGATTCAGTATACTGTGTAACCAAGTGGAAGAAATAAAAATTGTAAAAAAAATAGTCTTTGGGTAATTGCTAATGATAGTGTTCTGTAAAGTTGGAGAACCTCATGAGAGGCTTCTGGGTGTGATAGTACCCAGAAGCATGAAGCTAACAGAATTTATGCTAAAAAAACAAAAAAAAACAAAAAAAAAAACATTGCATGTGAGCTAATAAAAATTTTATATGCATGGTAAAAACATTATAAAGCCTACTTTAGGAAAGACATGAAGATTGGAATTAAGACATTGCGATGACAATATTTACAATTCTGGCAGTATTTCAGAAAAGGCTCCATACTGAATATGGAGGTGCAGGATTGCACCTATAAGTGCTGGGGGAGCCATTTTATGAACCTATGCATCACAACTTGGCACTTCCCATGTGTGCTGGCACTTGAGTGTGGAAGTTGTGGAATATGAACTTTCATGACTAAGTGACGGCACCTATACTTGTAGTGTGCCCTACAGGTATAAATGGCTCCAATTAACTTCAGGGGCTGCTTTTAATTTGAAATGAGAAATAAACGAGGGTGGATTAAGGAGGATAACACCCTTAACCCCTCTTGTAAAGGCTTGCCCAAACATGCACTTTATAGAAACCTACACGTCCCCAGAAGCAGGAGTGAATCCCAATAAGCACAATTTTGGCTAGCTAAAATTTGGAATACGTGTAGATTTTTGTCCTGTTCTGCCATTCCCTAACCAAACCCCCAACATGCCCCTTGAAATTTCCAAGTAGCAAGAAATAGAGAAACTTTAAAACATGGAAAAAATGATGGCAGATAAAGACCATGCGGCTTATCAAGTCTGCCCTGCCCTACTAAGCTTTACAGTCCCTTTGTTTCCCCATAGAGATCCTTTGTGTTCGCCCCATTCTTTCTTGAATTCAGAACCAATCCTTGTCTCTACCAATGGGAGACTATTCCTTGCATCTATTATTCTTTCTGTAAAGAAAGATTTCTTCACGTTATTCCTGAGTCTATCCCCTTTCACTTTCATCCTATGCCCCCTCATTGCAGAGCTGTCTTTCAATCAAAAGGGGCTCTCCTCCTGTGCATATATATTTGAACATCTATGTCATATCTCCCCTTTCCTGCCTTTCTTCCAAAATATACATATTGAGATCATTAAGTCTGTTCCAATATGACCTATCACTAAGACCACTGACCATTTTAGTAGCCGACCTCTACACCAACTCCATCCTGTTTCTATCCTTTGACAGTGTGTTCTCCGAAATTACACAAGTACTACAAATGAGGTCTCTTCAAAGTCTTATACAGAGGCATGTTCACCTTTTTCCTGCTGTCCATTCCTTTCCTTATGCACCCAAGCATCTTTCTGGCTTTTGCCATCACCTTTCTACCTTTTTAACTATCGTACAATTACCCCTAGTTCCCATTCTTCTTTCATGGACGGAAGTACTTCACCCCTTATACTGAACTGCTCCCTTAGATTTTTGCAACCCATTTGCATGACCCTAAATTTTTTAGCATTAAATCTCAGCTGCAAAATTCTTGACCATTGTTCAAGCTTCACTAGATCCTTCCTCATGTTATCTACAACTTGCTGGGTGTCTACCCTACTGTAGATTTTTGTATCATTCACAAAGATGCAAAACTTTCCCAACAGCCCTTCTGCATTATCATTTACAAAAAATGTAAATGTATTGGACCAAGGACAGATCCCTGCAGCATACCACTGGTAACATCCTTCTCCTCATAGTGAACTCCATTTACCTGTACCCTTTGTTGCCTCCCACTCAACCAATTTCTAACCCAGTAACATTAAAGTCCATCCCTAGGGTGCTCAATTTATTTATAAGTCGCCTGAGCAGAACAATATCAAAAGCTTTACTGAAATCTAAGTATACCATATCTAGTGATCTTCCTCAGTCCAGTTGTCTGGTCATCCAGTCACCATGTCTAGCACACTCCCTCAGTCCAACTCTTTGGTCATCCAGTCATCACCTCTAGTGCGCTCCCTTATTCCAATTCTCTGGGCACTAGTCAAGAGCATCCCTGTGGTTAGGGTAGTGGCCTGAGACTAGTCACTACTGGCACTCTATGTGGCCTTCAACAAGTCACTTGACCCTTCATTGTCTCAGGTACAAACATACATGAAAATCCCTTTGGGACAGGGAAGTACCTGACTGTAACTCACACAGAACTACTATTGGAAAGGTGTGAGTTAAACACTTTTTTTTTAAAAAATGAGCCATTTCTAAAATGGCTATTTGAATTTGGATGCTATTTCCATGTGAATCTGCCTGATTATACACATGTAAATTGCAAATATGGCTTCTTAAATACCCCACTCTATCCAATGAGCTCTGCGGTAAATATTGAGCCCGATCCTAGCAGGGGCACATCTGGGTCGTCCAGATGGCCCCGAGCAGGACAGTTCCATTAGGATCTGATTCTGTACCACAGGAACAAAACGTTCCTGTGGTATACAGAATCAGGTTCGAGGACGGCCCAATGTGCCCCTGCATGTCTGTGGGGATGTCCTCCCATAGGATCCCCTGGCTCCTGCGGCTCAGATCCCCCTCTGCCCTGCTACCTGACCCACACTGGCCAGTCGGGGACTGGATCAGTCAGGGGAGGGGGGGGGGTATCTCCGGCCCCAATCACCTGATCAGTGCTGATTATTCCACCTTCAAGATGGAATAATCAGCAAGTTCCCTCTAACCCTGTAGGACATACAGGGCCATGACCTGAGTTGACCCTTTATGTCCTGCCGCCTCGGCCCACTCCCACCCCCCACCAGCTCTCCCTGTCCTGCTGCTTTAGCCATAGGGGGAGAGCCAGAGGGGGAATAGGGGCAGGAGGGGCAGGACAGCTTGCCGGGATGTGCAGCCCTGCAAGCTGCGACTCAGAATCGGCCCATTATGTGTTAATGGCATTGGTATACAGTTAGTAAATGATTTTCTAATACACAACAACCAAGTATAATCAACAATCACTTATCCTGCACAGAGTCTTCTCAGAAACATGATCTGACATGATATCATGTTCCGTTTCTGCATCAGAGATCTGCTCTCATTGTATGCTTGGTTGTTGCTGCTGTTGGTGATTTTTAATGTCGCGCAAAGAGGGCTAAGGAAGAATATTGTTAACTGAACCCTGATGGTGAATTTTTTTCATGATACACATTTTCGGAAATAAGCTGTCGGCTATAAGATCTTTAGGACATTGTAAAGGCATAATTAAAACTAAAATTAAAAATTCTTGGACTGATGATGATAACGTGAGCAGAGCACAGGAAACAATATGCTCTCTACAAGATTTTTTGATGGACCTAATATGTAAATTATTTTTATATTTTAGGACCAACTCCAAGGGGTATGTTTACTAAAGAGCGTTAAGGGAGCAAGTGTGCCGTTAACACCTGTTATCGGCACCCTTGCGCCCTTAACGCTGCGGAAAGTGCCGATAATGCTGCATTAACAAGCATTAGAGGGGCCTGCAGCATTAAGGGAAAAGGAGGTGACATTAATAGGGCAGAGAGTGAGCACTGGCTTGGACGCCAAGAGACCAGGGTTCAATTCCCACTAGCACTACTTGTGGCCTTGGGCAAGTCACTTAAACTTCCATTGCTCAGAAGAATCCAAGTTATCAATGTCCCTGTTTAATGTACATTACCAAGTTTAAGTTACAATGTAAACAACTTTGACTGAAATGATAAAGCGGTATAAAATCTGTTAAATAAAAACTTTTCTGGGTATTGTCAGAAACAGCACCATTTGCACAGGATGTATAGGTGTCAGAGGTTAGGTACATGGCAGAGACAGCCTATCATGTGTCTGCAACAAGCATGACCAGAGTGCACCCATCATTTCATGTTGAGAGGTCATTGTCACTTTGACCGAGCTGTGACCATGTCAAGGCTATGTATCCAAATTGTAATATATAGTCTCAAGCTGCAGGAGTGTGGGTGCAATTCCTTTCTTGGCAGTCCAATCACTGCCCCAGCTGCTGGATGTCCAAGCTGTTTGTACAAAGCCAGGGTGTACATGATTGCTCTATGCACATGCAGTGTGTGAAGACTAGCAGACTGGGTATAGTTGGAATGTGAATGGCTGCCACAGCCTTGTGGTGGCCAACACATGCAGACTGACTGTGCTTGCTGTAATAGAATGGAAGTCCCAGAAGATCCTGCTAATAGCTGATCTAGAGATGATAACTATTGGCATTGCAGGCCCATCAGGTTGGTGTCAGCACTCCGCCTCTGCCTAGAAAAAGTCACTTAATTTGGGAAACAGCTGCCGCAACCTTGGTGACTATATTGAAATCTGATAGGACAGTCCTTGGCCAAGAGGAACAGGATTCAAGGCCCAGATATGTCTGAACATCCTGGCCTGCTTCACTTGGGCAGATAACCAAGTGACTAGCAGCACACACTGTCAATGATCTAGATCTGCTCATGGACATGGAGAGTCTAGCTATTGCAATGCATGCCCTGGGGACCAGGTGCTCTGTACCCCCCTCATATTCAGGGTGACCCCTGAAACTGGTCGATAGCACAGTTTGCAGCTGTTATGTGCCTGGAGCACACAATATCCCTGCGTAATCCTGGCCATATGTGATGGATCATAGCATTCTCTCATTGCTGATCACTTGTACAAAGCAGTTCAGGATGTGCAACGCATCATGGGTAATGGAGGGGCTAACCTATACTGGCACACAGAGCTGAACTTGCAGCCATAGTGGTGACTGTGCTCACTGGGGCATTGCTCTGTACGTGCTTGTCATCTATGATGGTGGGAGACATATGCATGGCCTCCCAGGTAGCCCAGTATAGTCTGCAATGGCCCGCATGGGTTACTGATGTGGTCTGTGTGCAGGTGTATCTATCTCAGCATGTGTAGCAGGTCACAGGGGTCTGCACACCCTGCACATGTGCTGCCTCTGGGGTACATGCCACACTGGGCACAGCTGCCCATGTGTATGAGTGTTGGCTTCCATTGGGGGAACAATGGAGGGATGGCCATCTTGACCTCACTGCTCCCTTAATGCTCTTTAGTAAACGTACCCCCAAGAGTAAACATTTTTTGTCTCATTGTTATATTTGGACACTTGATAGTGGGTATCTAATATATTGGCAATTTTTCAAAGAGGACTTTTACTCGTGTGACTCAGTGTTTTATGCCGGGAAATGCTTTATAAAATAATCTCCTAATTGTCTGCAGTGATGAGATTCAGTTTCACATAAAGCACATGTGGAAAGAGAAATCACATGAGGGAAGCTATACCTTTTGATTGATGAGACAAGTATTAGAAACAGAATATGATGTACTAATTGACAAAATCTCAGATTATTTAAGAATATGATGGTCTTGCTATGTAAATCCAAGGTTTCTGTATGTGACTGCAGGAAGAGGGTGATGTGCAATAACCAGAAGAGAGACCTTATGATGATCGAGCCTGCTGACCTCAAGGTAGCAAAACAGTGTGATAGGCACTGACTTGAGTCAAATGGATACTTGGCTATATAAACAGCGGCATACCCTGCAGGAAAATGGAGGTAATGATATTCTGTATAGGTCGCTGGTGAGCCCTCATTTAGTCCCCTGTTTACTAAAGTACGCTACATTTTGTAATTAACATCTGACTTCGCATTCAGTTGACATGCAGAAATACAATTTTAATCTGCATTACCTGCATTACAGATAATATAATGGAGTTACCTATACCACTTCAGGTGGAGTCAGCTGCACCGTTATTTATTTATTTATTTTATTTATTTTACAATTCTTATATACCGCACTATTTGCAATCAGCGCGGTTTACATGTAACAAAAAACATCCGACAAAATGCATATGTCTGGTCATTACATTGAACAGGGAGTGGGATTTGGAGAACAAGAAATTTCCCATCAGCCCCTGCGGGCTTAACAGAGACGCGAAGGAGACAGTCTGCCTTCGCGTCTCTAACAGCCTGCACGGAGGGAGACACGGAGGCACGGAGGGAGGGACCGAGCTTACAGAGGGGGCCCCCGCGGGTCAGTCCATGCTGCCGCGGCAGCAGAGGGGGCCCCGCGGCGGCAGCCAGCAGGTTTTTTTTTTTAAAAATAAATTTTACTTTAGGCCGGGGGAGGGGGAGGGGGAGGGGGTAGGACTGGTAATTGGGGGGGCTGGGACTGGGGCTGGAAATGGGTTGGGACTGGGACTGGAAATGGGCTGGGACTGGGACTGGAAATGGGTTGGGGGGATTAAGGCTGGAGGTGGGCTGATGAGGAGGACTGGTAATGGGCTGTGGGCTGTTGGGGGGAGGGTTAGAACTGGTAATGGGCTTTGGGGTGGTTAAGACTGGTAATGGGCTGTGGGCTGATGGTGGCTGTCTGATAATAGGCTATGGGGGGGGCTAGCACTGGAAATTGGCTGGGGGGGGTTAAGACTGGAGGTGGGCTGATGGGGTTAGGACTGGTAATGGGCTGTTGGGGGGGGGTTTAGAACTGGTCATGGGTTTTGGGGGGTTTAGACTGGTAATGGGCTGTGGGCTGATGGGGGCTGTCTGGTAATGGGCTATGGGGGGGGCTAGGACTGGAAATGGGCTGGGGGGGGTTAAGACTGGAGGTGGGCTGATGGGGTTAGGACTGGTAATGGGCTGTTGGGGGGGGGTTTAGAAATGGTAATGGGTTTTGGGGGGGTTTAGACTGGTAATGGGCTGTGGGCTGATGGGGGCTGTCTGGTAATGGGCTATGGGGAGGCTAGGACAGGAAAATGGCTGGGGGGGTAAGACAGGATGTGGGCAGATGGGGTTAGGACTGATAATGGGCTGTTGGGGGGGTTTAGAACTGGTAATGGGCTTTGGGGGGGGTTAAGACTGGTAATGGGCTGTGGGCTGATGGGGGCTGTCTGGTAATGGGCTATGGGGGGGGTTAGGACTGGAAATGGGCTGGGGGGGGGTTAAGACTGGAGGTGGGCTGATGGGGTTAGGACTGGTAATGGGCTGTGGGCTGATGGGGGGGGGTAGGACTGGCAATGGGCTATGGGGGGCTGACTGGAAATGGGTTGATGGGGTTAGGACTGGAAGTGGGCTGATGGGGGGTTAGGACTGGTAATGGGTTATAGGGGGGCTTAAACTGAAAATGGGGTGATGGGGGGTTAAGGACTGAAAATGGGGTGATGGGGGTTAAGGACTGTAAGTGGGGTGATGGGGGGGCTAGGACTGGTATTGGGTTGGGGGGTTGCTAGGACTGGAAATGGGCTGATGGATGGCTAGGACTGGAAATGGGCTGATGCAGGGACTAGAAGGGAATGGATGCTGGGTGAGGCTGGAACTAGAAGGGAGCTGATGTTGGGGGAGGATTAGAATGGGATGGGGCTGGAAGAGTAAAATGGAGAAGGGAAAAATATTTTGTGTGGGAGGGATAAAAAATCTACAATTGGCCGGGTATTGGGAGAGTAAGTGGGGATTGAGGATGGAGGGGTAAAATTTGAGTGGATGAAATAGGAATGAGGAAAGAGCAAAAGGAGAAAGATTAGTATGTTAAAGCAGATGTAGAGAGAGAATGGAAAAAAATCTAGAAGAGAGAAGAAAGGACAAATGGACAGCAGACGATGGAGAGTTAGCAGAAGACACGAAGAAACCAGAAGAAAGTGGCTGGAGCAATTGCAGCTGAAAAAAATGCACAAAAGGTAGAAAAATATCTCTTTATTTTGAATTTATTAATTGGAATATGTCAGCTCTGGTAAATGTGCATCATTAACATCTGCGCTTTGTTTAGTACAAGAGCAAATTAATGTATAGTTTTATTTCTACAGTGTTGTACATTCCAAGTTTGGCTTTTGGGATTCCCAGTTTAATTATTGTCTTCCTATTTCTAAATTGTGATTACTTGTTTGGTGATGGTCTATGTTCTGCATGTGTAACTGAGCTGAGGTGTTCTGTTTATATAATTCCTATTTGACATTGCCACTTGTTCTCTTTCCCCAGTAGGTCATGTATTGTTGTTCTCTGAAATGTATTGGTTTAATATTTGCAGTGTTGCCTTTTGATTGGTAGAGTATGGTGCTTTGTGAGTCCTGGTAGTGCTGTTAGGATACGGCGGGTTTACTATGGGCAGTGTTTGTAGTAGTTCCTAATGTGTCTGGCAGTTGGCACTGGATTATAGTAATGTAGAAATCTTTTAGTCTTTCTTTATCCATACACTCATTAAGAGGCACGTTTACTAAAAGTTAGTATATGGTAACATTATGCAAATATTTATGCAAATGAGGCCCCTTATGCAAATGAGGTCCGCACCCCCCTTGGGCCGCCCCTGCTGGGGGCCCACAATTTTTGTTGGCGTAGGGCCTCACTCAAGGTAAATTCCGCCCTGGTTAACACACATTCATTTTTCCATTAATGGCTAACACAGCTTGACAAGTAGGCTTCTTAGAATACTATATATCTCCAGGAAAAAGCAGGAATGTAGTCTTCACATATGGGTATCGTCAGTACCGACGGAGTCTGTGCGGGAACGCTCCCCAGCGTCCAATAGGAACACTTTTGGGAGCATCCCTCAGAACATGCGCGCTGCCTTCCAGCCTTTCCAACTGTCCCTCTTCAGTTTTTTGTTTTCCGCAGAGCCGACAGGACACATACCCTGTCACTGCAGAAAATTTCTTCTTTAAACTTGTTTTCTTATTTATATAATTTACATTCTCTTATATACTGTGCTATTCTGCATCAGTGTGGTTTACATTAAGTGTGGCGGTACCATTTCCGTCACTGACACCCATGACTGGTGTCTCAAATGTTTAGGCCCTGACCATTCTCCATTGGAGTGTCTCTCTTGTATGGGGATGACTAAAAGAGGAAGGCAGAACTGGGTTGCATAACTCGGTACCCTCTTTTCTTCAGATGCCATGTCCATCGCATCAACGTGTTCCAGAGTCTCGTCTTCCTCCCATGGCTCTCAGGTAACTAAACATAAGAGCCAGTCCTCAAAGGGTAGATCTTCTTCCAAGCATTGAGAAGCCATTGGCATTGCCCTTGAGGAAATTACACCGGCAAAACAGCCCCGTCGGGAGACTTCGGCCTCCAAAGCACCAACGGGGTTCCAGGATGTTCTCGAGGCCTCGACCTCGGCAGAACTACTGGTGCCATGCTCAAGGGTTCCAGCCGCTTCTACCAGTGCTGACACCCAGGCATCGGCAGCGTCGATAGACCAGAGATTCCTCGCTATCAAATGCAGTCTTGCAGCTGTCCTTTTAGCTGCGGTACCATTGACACCGCTACCGACGGTTCAACGGGCACCGGTACCGACACTGATACCGATGCCGGTACCAGCACCGGAACCGATACTGGTACCAGCACCGACTGTACTGGCCCCGGTGGGAATTCTTCCCAGGCTGACTTTTTCTGGTATCGACAGATCAGTACCGGATCAACTCGGTACCGACTTCGATCGATACCGATACCTTGCTTTGCATGAACATCAGGATCAGAGATACATCAAATCCTCCGATTCCGAGGACTCTGATAATTCTGCCGGTACCAGAGTGCTTCTCCCGGATGACTCCTCTTCTCTTCAACGCAGAATGTCTCCTCCGGAGGACATGTCTTTTCAGGATTTTATTTGTGATGTGGCCCGAGGCCTTTCAATCACGGTAGCTCCTGAAAAGGAAGCTAGAGCAAAGGTATTAGAAATTCTCCACTACCCTAAGGCTTCCAAAGAGGCAGCCACTCTGTCCATTCATGAAATTCTTCATGATTTGATGCTCAGAATGTGGGAATCACCTTTGACCACATCTCCTCATTCTAGGAGACTCGATACCATGTATCGAGTTCCACCATGTCCTGGCTTTCAAAAGACTCAGCTGCCAGACAATTCAATGGTAGTGGAGTCAGCCATGCGTAGGATGAAAAGTGCAAAAAGACATGCATCCAATCCTCCAGGTCGTGAATGCAGGACTCTTGACGCCTTTGGGCATCAAACTTTTCAGGCCTCCATGCTTTCAGCTAGGATCAGCTCATATATTTTATATATGGGAATGTTCCTCAAAGAAGTCACAGGAGATTTGGAGCTTATGAGCCCCTTTCTCCCTGATGACAAATGACAAGACTTCCTTTCTCTTGTCAAGCATGCTCAAGACGTTTCCAAGTTTGTAAATCGTGCAGCCTTTGACTGCTTTGAATGCATCAGCAGAACTTCTGCTATTGCCATTGGTACAGGTCGGATTGCCTGGCTTCAGGCATCAGACTTGGAGATTTGGGTATAGGATAAATTAGGAAACATCCCTTGCACAGGAGAAAACCTCTTTGGCAAGAATTGGCAGGAAAAGGCTAATGAGATGGATGCTGACAATATCACTTTAGACAGATTGTCAAAATCTACAGCCACTCCAGCCAAAAAGAAACCCTATAAAAAACCATATTTCAGCAAAAAGAGGAAGTTTTATCCATCCTATACCCAGTAAGGGCAAGGTCAGGGTCAAGTTGCCCAAAAGGGACAACAATCCAGACAACAAAAGAAGCCAAAAGGCCCGAGAGCTCAATCAGCTCCACAAGCTCAGCCCTCTCAAGGGCTTTGACTCCTTCCTAGGGAGCTTGGCCTTCCTGCCTCTGTAGGGTCCAGAACCGCTAAACATTCCAGGCAGGTTGTGCCATTTTGCCGACAGATGGCACCAAATAACAGCAGAAAATTGGACTTTGTCCATTGTAAGAGAGGGGTACAAGCTTCATTTTCACAGCATGCCCCCTCCTACAATCGTAAGACAGTTCAATTCTCAAACTTCTGCAGACAATCTACTGGATCAAGAAGTCTCAACACTCCTTGCCCAAGAAGCAATAGAGGAAGTACCCATTCTCTAACAGGGTACAGGGTTCTACTCCCCCTATTTTCTTATTCCAAAGAAAACAGGAGGACACAGACCCATTCTAGACCTAAGAACATAAGAACATAAGATATGCCATACTGGGTCAGACCAAGGTCCATCAAGCCCAGTATTCTGTTTCCAACAGTGTCCAATCTAGAATTGAATAAATATCTGTTCCGAGAAAAGTTCAAAATGATTTCTCTGGGAACTCTTCTGTCATACCTTCAAAGTCAGGATTGGCTTTGCTCTCTAGATCTAAAGGATGCATATACTCACATTCTGATCATCCGGTTCATAGGAAATTCTTACAATTCCTTTTCAAGGGAAAATACTTCCAATACAGGGTTTTTCCCTTTGGTCTGGCTTCGGCACCAAGAGTATTCATGAAATGCATGGCAGTAGTAGCTGCATTCCTGTGAACCCTAGGGATATTTGTCTTCCCTTACTTGGACGACAGGCTCATTCGAGCCCCCAAGGTTGCAGAAGCCAGCTCTGCACTGTCTCGCACAATGCAAATCCTCCAATACTTGGGATTGGTAATAAACTTCCCAAAATCCCAACTTGTTCCTTCCCAGTCCCTGGAATTCATAGGAGCTTGTTTAGATACCAGACAGTCAAGGGCTTTCCTCCCACAGCCCGGATGTCTTCACATAGTGCAACTAGCTTCTCAAGCAGCGGGAAAATCCTCCCTAACTGCTCGAGAACTGCTACAATTACTGGGGCATATGGCATCCACAGTTCATGTAGTTCCCTATGCTCGCCTCCACATGCAAGCAGCCCAGTGGAACCTATACACACAGGGGACACAGGCCACAGGACGTCTGTCAGACAAGATATCAAACTCTCAACGACTGATCTTGTCCCTACAATGGTGACAATCACTGGAGAATCTTTTAGTGGGGTCTCCTTTCCAACAATCCCTATTCCAGGCCACCCTAACAACAGATGCATCACAGGTGGGTTGGGGAGCACACCTGCACCATTTCTCTACTCAAGGTACCTGGACTCCACAGGAGGCTTGTCTTCACCTAAACCTCCTAGAATTAAGAGCAATCTATCTAGCTCTTCGAGTATTCCATGCCCAGCTCAGCTACAAGACAGTTCTAGTCCAAACGGACAATCAAATAGCCATGTTCTATGTGAACAAGCAGGGTGGAACAGGCTCTCTGTCGTTATGCAATGAAGCTTTACAACTATGGGCCCTCGCCAGAGAGCATCACATTCACCTTCTCGTGGCATATCTTCCAGGCATTCAAAACCTTTGGGCAGACAAACTCAGCCGGGTACTGCTGCCTCATGAATGGTCTCTCCACCTAGACCAAGTGACAAAGATATTTCAGATCTGGGGGACCCCAGACATAGACCTCTTTGCAAGTCCACTGAATGCCAAACTTCCCCGGTTCTGTTCCAGAATTCCGGCTCACAATTGTCAGGCAAGGGACGCCTTCCTCCTTGACTGGGGTCAGGACTTCCTCTATGCCTTCCCACCCATTCGCCTCATCCCCAAAACATTCTTCAAGCTTCAGAGAGACAGAGGTCATATGATCCTCATAGTGCCATGGTGACCACGACAAACGTGGTATCCCCTGATCCTACATCTCTCTCAAGCTGCATCTCTGGAGTTAGACTGTGCTCCAGACCTTCTCTCCCAAGAGAACAGGATGCTGTTGCACCCGAATCCCCAGTCCCTGCATCTCAGGGCCTGGTTGCTGAAAGCCTAGACCTGCAGGATTTTAACCTTTCCCAACAGGTAAAGGATATCCTTCAAGCTTCTAGAAAACCTTCCACAAGACGTTCTTACGCCTTTAAGTGGAAACGTTTTACTATGTGGTGTTCTCAAAAGGGCTTAAACTCCCTTGTGATACCTTTGGAATCGGTACTAGAGTACCTACTTCATTTATTAAATTCTGGTCTAAAGACCAATTCAGTAAGAGTTCATCTTAGTGCAATTGCAGCTTCCTATAAGCCTCTAAATGGACAGCCAATTTCCTCTCATCCACTCATAGTGAGATTCATGACAGGTCTTCTATTAACAAAGCCTCCCATCAGTCCACCACTGGTGTCATGGGATTTAAATCTAGTTCTGGGACAGCTCATGAAACTGCCCTTTGAACCTTTAGTCCACTGCAGCTCTAATGTTTTTATCCTGGAAGGTTATCTTCCTGATTGCAATCACCTCCGCACGTTGCATTAGTGAATTGCAAGCTTTAGTGGCTGATCCTCCTTATACAAGGTTTCACCATGATAAGGTTGTTCTCAGAACTCATCCACATTTTATGCCAAAGGTGGTTTCACCTTTTCATTTAAATCAATCGATTTTCGTTCCTGTATTCTTTCTGAGGCCTCATGCCTCTAATGCAGAAAGGAACCTTCATACTTTGGACTGTAAAACAGCCTTGGCTTTTTACTTACAAAGAACACAGCAACACAGAAAAAAAGAACTCTATCTAAATGGATAGCACAATGCATATCCTTTGCTTATGAGAGTAAGAGTCTTCCTCTCCAAGGCCATGTCACAGCGCATAATGTGAGAGCCATGGCAGCCTCTATGGCTAACCTTCACTCTGTGTCTATCGATGACATCTGTCGAGCAGCCACCTGGGCTTCGGTGCACACCTTCACAGCCCAGTACTGCCTAGATAAAGCCTCCCGTTGGGATGCCTTCGTTAGCCAGGCTGTTCTTCAACATCTCTTTCAGACTTAATTCAACTCCTACACACCAATCCTAGTGGGATGCCAGAGATCCATGGGAGGAAGCATGGCCCACCTCACTATAGGAGGCAGCTTCCTGGGGCCATCTCCCAGGCATCTTCAGCTAGGGAGTCCCCATATGTGAAGACTACATTCCTGCTTGTTCCTGGAGATAGCGTAGTTACTCACCTGTAACAGGTGATCGCCAGGAACAGCAGGAATTTAGTCTTCACAACCCACCCACCTCCCCTAGGAGTTGTTCTCTCTATCTCTCTGTCTCTTTCCTCTCTCCCTCTATCCTTTCACTCAGCTGCAAACTTAACTGAAGAGGGACAGTTGGAAAGGTGGGAAGGCAGCGTGCATGTGCCGAGGGATGCTCCCAAAAGTGTTCCTATTGGACCCTGGGGAGCGTTCCCACGCAGGCTCCGTCAGTACCGACGATACCCATATGTGAAGACTAAATTCCTGCTGTTCACAGAGATCACCTGTTACAGGTGAGTAACTACGCTTTATTCAGTTTTGGAAACCATATATTAGGAACAATAGAGAGAGGCCCGAGGTGGTTCAGGAAAAGGCAACTAAAATGGTTCAAGATCTGCACCAAACAACATATGGGATGATACTTGATAACTGATATATCTTTAGAGCAGAGCAGGCAAGCTGGTGCTACCATTAGGCGAATAAGGCAATCACTTAGGGGTATGTTTACTAAACTCCGTTGCTGTGCAGGTCCCCGTTAGTGTGCGTGTGCCATATAAGGAGTGGGCGGTTCAGGCAGAAAAAAGAAAAAAACCCGACCGTACGTGTGTGCGTCGCGCTAATGTGCGGGGCCCACATTAGCGCGTGGGAAGGCTAAGTGGGGCAATGCTGCATAACCAAACAACAGAGCCATAGTACAATGGTGAAGACACTGACCTATGGTGTAGGGGCCATGGGTTCAAGCCCCCATTGTGCTCAATGAAAAAGACCAGCTGAGGCATCAACTTTTATGGGCAAAAGTGGTGTAGGTGTAGGAGGCATATTGATTATGGGCGGCAGAAGGCGGCGCACTCTTTTTTTATACGGCATGAGGCGGCGCACTGTTCATTGTGGGCGGCAGATGGCGGCGCGCTGTTAAGGTTGGGCGGCAGAGGGCGGCGCGCTGATAAAATTGGGCAACAGAAGGCGGCGAGCCGGTGGGCAGAAGGCAGCGTGCTGATGTGTGAGGGGGCAGCCCAATAGTGGGTGGGATAAGTGGCGCGGGGCAGGGCGGGGCGGGGCGGGGCTTCCCCTCAACAGATCCCCACCCTCCCCTGATGGCAATAGAGTGGACCATCAACCCCAGTCCTGCTAGGGAACAGACACCCCACAGGGCAGTCCAAGCAGCTGCACACACATCCATAACACAATATCAGACAGACATTAGGCCTGGATATTCACAGATGCACCCCACCACTATCTGATATTCACCTGCAGCAAGCCATCAGCCACTGCACAGCACTCCATCACAACACATACCAGCTGTGAACAGTCTGCTGGCTGGTCCTGATGGACATGCATGCACCTACAACTGGGGTGGCAGCACACACAGGCAGATAAGTCCATGAAGAGGCCTCCACAGGACACCCATACATATCACATGGGAGAATCACAATATTGCACTATGGGGGTGCCTAGCCATGCTGCCATCACTGCACACTCAGGGTGAGAGTGATCCCCCCCCCCCCCAGCAGCACATACAGAGGTCACCCTGTCTGTGTAGGTGGTGGCCGGGCACTACCATGCCCCTGCCAGTGCCCTATGCCCTGTGCAGCTGCATCCTGGTCAGTCCACTCTGAGATATACCCATGGTCCCTTGCTACTCATTTTGCACATTGGCAGGCCAATACTGGCAACAGTGTTGGCAGTGTGGGCTGTGGAAGGGGCTTGCAGCCAACACCCACTGTATAGACAGACACACAATTCCACACCTATGCCATCATGGTGCTACTACTGAGGAGGTAATTAACCTTGGCCACCAAACCGGTGCTGGGCACGGCAAGGCATGGATATGCTACGCAGTACTGCTGGGGGTCATTCCCCAGGGTGGTAAACACCGTCAGAGGCAAGGGATGGAGCACGCACCGCAAACACCGAACAGATTGTTCGGATGGGGTCAACTAGCAGTATGTGCGTAATGTATGGATATCTATCTGCCAGTACTCCTAGCAAGCGTCTCAGAGCTGTGTACCGTATACCTCAGGTGTAGGGTGACATTGCTAAGGTATGCAGGTGCTAGTATTGGGAGATGCAAGCAGGGTCTAATGTTCTGCCTCTCCAGGAGACATTGGCCAATGGGGCCTGTGGGTGTGTGTGTGGGTGTGTCTGGCCCTGTTGGCTGCTGCTTTACGGCAGAGATTCCCAACTCCAGTCCAGGTTTCCATCACACTGTTCGGGTTTTCCTGCTGTTCCTCATGAATATGCATGAGCTACATCTACATGCCATGGGGGTGGTGCATAGATATACAGCACAGGCATTTGTATGAGTGGCAGCATGGAACCTGACTGGTGTGTGGCCCACCAGGACTGCATTTGGGAGATTCTGCTCTAGGTACTGCCCCTGTACATGGTGTCTGTGCTCAGTGGGGTAAAAGATAGACGTAATACCATTGCATATGTCCTCGCCACGAAAGGTTTGTCCTTACTATCACTGTGTAGTTGTGGGAAAAATATGTGGGCAGGATTGGCTGTAGCCCCAGCTGGGTTTTGAACCTGTGACCTTCTGTTCTTGCATACACTGTCTGTGTGCACTGCACCACTGTGTAGCCACAGATTGAATGGATTCCCTGGAATGTCCATGCCTGTGGGTCTGGCAGGGCCTGTCTGTTGCAGTGGACTGTGCCAGCCTGCACATGGCTAGGCCTCTGTCTTCTGTGGCTAGCAGCCACTGCCCCCTGCACCACATGTACTCGTCCGCCAACATGCTGGCATGAGCTTCTCTCAGACAAAGCAGATGACCTGATTGCAATGTGGCAGTACGGGACTGCATTTGGGGGACTTGGCTGTAGGTAATGCCCATTGTTGTGGTGTGTGTGCAGTGTTGGGGTAAAATATGGGTGTTTCCCCCATGCTTATGTTCCTTGCAATACAGGGGTGTCTGTGCTATCTTTGTTTAGTGGTGGGTAAAATATAGGGACTGGGCTGGCAAGTGCCCCAGCTGGGATTTGAACCTCTGGCCCTCTAGTCCTAGAGGTAATAGCTCTGTCTGCTGCACCACACTATGGCCACATAGACAGTGCAGCCCCTGGAGGTAGTAAACCTGGCAGGATGGAGTCACAAACCCTGCTCTACGCATTTTTACTGTGGGCACATGCACCCTGTCTGGTGACAAACGTGCACATAAACCCCTGAAATGACCACGGCAAATGGGGGACACAATATCACCACGCTGGGCAACAGTGATATTAATGGGCAGCCATAGAAGACACTCCCAGGAAAGCTCCAACAAAAAGGAAATGTTTTTGGAAGAGTCTCCGCTCCGTACACCTTTCCAAAAACATTTCTTTTTGCTGGAGCTTTCCTGGGTGTGTTTGTTGGTTTTGCCCATTACTATAACTGTTCCCCAGCTGAATTACTATTTTTACAATTTTTGTTGTGGTCCTTTTCTATTTTTATTTCCACTTTTGGGCTGTGCACATGTATCACACTGCTCACGTTTTGCAGGTTTCCCCGGTTTTGCTGTACATTGCTGACGGAAATGGTTTCTCTTCTCTTTAAATGCATTCTACCGCGAGTGATTCACTCGCGCTATTTTTTTTTGGAAATTCAGCACCGATAATGTGCGGGGCGCCTCTCCCCTCCTCTTCCCCGCCCATTAACCCCTTCTCTCCGCCCCTCCGGGGCCTTCCTCCGCCCTCCGTTAGCCTTTCCACGCCTCTATCGGACATTTGCGGGCCCGTACTTGTACGGCACCCGTTACTGTGCCGCGCAAGTGTGCGGGGCTTCATCGCACGTTTGCGGGGTGTTTAAGCGCTCTTAAGTACCGCTTTTAGTGCGCTATTTTGCGGCACGCAAATTAGCGTTTTTTAGTAAACATGCCCCTTAGAGTGTCAGTCCTCTGGGGGCAGAGGCAGCAGAAGGGTGATGTGGGGCCATGTGTGGAGAGATTCATTGTGGGGCCTCATTTGCATATCCTAAATGACTGAAATGCAAACGTATGGACTCTTTACCATTCAAATGTAAATAGCCGTCCACTGATCAGACAGTAAATACTTAACTGTCTATTGGTGAAACTGTAAACTATAAATAGTTAACTCAACTGGGATTCAAATTGCATGTACCCTGTTAGTTGTACCATGTTGTACCATGTTCTTTGTAACTTTCATTGTTCTTGTTCAATGTAAACCGTCTTGATACCACTGAAAGATGGTATATAAGAAATGTTAAAGAAATAAAGAAATATCCACTGGACCTGATTTGCATAAATTTCATTTAAATTATTTTCAAATGTATATGTTGCCCATCTAAAATTTTAGGCGGCTTTCAAAGAAGCCCTTCACAAGCCTCTTTTTTCTGCTGGCAATGACTTAGGGGCATTTTAACTAAATATTAATGTGTGTTAAGTGCCAGTGTGCCAATAGAAATAAATTGGTGTTCTGCACTTAACACACGTTAACATTTGTGAATGCACATTAACTTTTAGTAAATATGCCTCTTAAGTAACATAGTAACATAGTAAATGGTGGCAGATAAAGACCAGCATGGTCCATCCAGTCTGCCCAGCACGACGGCAAGAGTAGGTGCACCCGTCGCTCCACCACCCCTCCCCACGTCCCTGTTTAGGGGTGAACCCACCACTCCATGTAGGTGTCTAAATACCATTTGGATGGGCAGTGAGGATTTCTAGATTACTATACCCCAGGGTCAACTGCCAGGCATATTAGGAAGTACTATAAACCTTGCCCATTTAGAACCCAAAGCAAACCTTCCCTATCATAACAGAACTACCAGGAATCACAAAGCACCAAACCCTACCTATCAAAAGGCAACACTGCAAATATTAAATTAATACATCTCAGAGAATAACAATATATGACCTACTGAATAAAGAGAACAAGTGGCACTGTCAAATAGAAACTACGTGAACAGAATACTGCAGCTCCATTACATATGCAAAACATAGACCGTCACCAAACAAAGAACAAGGGATCATAATTTAGAAATAGGAAGATAATAATTAAACTGGGAACTCCAAAAGCCAAACTTGGAATGTACAACAACACTGGAAAATAAAACAATAAATTCATTTCCTCTTGTACTAAACAAAACGCAAAGACGTTGGCAATGCACATTTCCCTGAGCTGACATATTCCAATTAATATATTTTTAAAAAAAGTATTTTTCTACTTTTTGTTGTTTGGACATTTTTTTTTTCAGTTGCAATTGCTCCAGTCACTTTCTTCTGATTTCTTCTTGTCTTCTGCTAACTCTCCATTGTCTGCTGTCCATTTGTCCTTTCTTCACTCTTCTAGTTTTTTTCCATTGTCTCTCTACATCTGCTTTAACATACAGATCTTTTCCCTTTTGCTCTTTCCTCCATTTCTTTCTTTATAAGTTTTTCATCGACTCAAATTTCACCCTTCCATCCTCAGTTCCCACATATTCTCCCAATACCTGGCCAATCATAGATTTTTCTTCCATCCCACACAAAATATCTTTTCCCCTCTCCATCCTCACACCCCCAGCCCCATCCCCATCCCCTTCTAGTCCTCCCCCAGCATCAACCTCCTTCTAGGTCCAGCCCAACCCAGCATCCGCTCCCTTCTAGTCCCATTCTCCCATTCCCCTGCATCAGCCCATTTCCATTCTAAGCCCCCCAATCAGTCCATTTCCAGTCCTTGCCCCCCCCACCTGCCCATTTCCAGTCCTAGCCCCCCATCAGCCATTGCCAGTCCAATGCTAGCCCCTCCATCAGCCCATTTGCAGTCCTAGCCCCCCATCAGCCCTTGCAGATTATTTTAAAATCATCTGTAATACCTGAAGATTGGAGGATCGCCAATGTAAAACCAATTTTTAAAAAGGGTTGTAGAGGTGATCAGGGAAAAATGGTAGAAACCATCATAAAAAACAAAATTACTCAGCATGTAGATAGTGTCACGGGGCTGCAGACCTTCGCCTAGGGCCCCGAGGTTGGAGTTACCTTGCTATCTTCTAGTGGTCAAAAAATAGTCTCAAGTCAAGTGGTTAAGGGCTTTATTCCCTTTCCCCCAAGAATATCATGTGCATAACCAAAAACAGGGAAAACAAAACAGTTTCTCTCAAAGAAAAATATCTTCTTTTTCTTTGCTCTTTTTACAGGGCTTCAGCACAAAGACTCAGTATCATCCGCAAGACATAATGTACAATCCATAGGAGCCTGTTCTGGAACCCTGGTGTTACTTTCCCATTGCATCTCCTCACCTTCAGCATACGTTGTGCTTGGGTTTACCTTCACAGCTGTTTTTATGAAAACCCCTCTCTGAAAGTTCAGATAGCGTACAGGGACACAGTTCTGTGCAAGTATGTTTAAGAGTACCTGTATCTGTAGGGTTGCCTCTCCAGCTCTCCTTTTCCACCCTCCAGTTGTTAGGGATTGTTTTATAGCTTTCTGCAGATATTTCTGGTCTGGAGCACTGCTCTGACCCTCCGTTCCGAATGGAGCTTCTAGCTTTCCCTCTCACAGTGCTAGGCTCCCACCTGTATAATTGTTGAGGTCTTTCCTCTGGCAGTGAAGACTGGGGACTTTCCTGCTCACTCGGTCTAGGCAGCCTCCTAGCCCCAGGTTGTGCACTACTTCTCTCTGGAGCACTGGCTTCTCTCCCTGGGCTGTAAACGGGTTCCTCGTAGGACCTCCAGCTACTGGCAGTCTGAGCACTTCCCCTGCCACATTCCTCTGAAGCCTTGCCTCTGCTGCTTCCTGTTCCAGTGACACGCCCAGTGCTTCCTCTGTTCAGCAGGCTTCTCCCTCTGTGACCTCTGCCTCCCTGGTTACTGACCTCTGCTCTCTCCTTCTCCTTCTGCTTCTCTTTTCCTTCCTCCTCCTTCTCCCTTGCTGGATCCACCCACCAGTTTTTATCTCCCTGTTCGCTGTAAGCTGACTGTGCTTTCTTGGACAGGTGGTCATAATCAATCCCCAAGCTTTCTGCTATGTCATAGCTTGGGTGTGGTAGTTCTGCTCCTCTGTTCCTTTGCTTCTCCTAAGCTGCACATGCTGGCTGCCTAACAGATTCTAAGGTAAATTTCTCTGTTTTATCTATCTGCATAGGTTCTGTGTGGGCTTCTACGTCACAATAGTCATGGCCTAATGGAAGACAGCCAGCATGGCTTTAGACAAGGAAGATCTTGTCTTACTAATCTGTTATGTATTTTTGAAGGTGTGAATAAACAGGTAGACAAAGGTGAGTCGGTTGATATACTGTAGTGCAGCGATGGCGAACCTATGGCACGCGTGCCAGCTGTGGCACGCGAAGGCCTAGGAGCTGGCACGCGGGAAGGTCCGCTAGGACAGGTGTCTGCCTCCCTTCGTCTGCAGCCGCGGCTCCCTGCCTGTTAGGGAACCGCGGCTGTGCTTGTAAAATCGTTGCGGAGCCCTTCCTGTCTTGACGGGCTCCGTGCAGCATTGTCCCGCCTCTAAAGGAAGTTGTACTTCCTTTAGAGGCGGGACAATGCTGCACGGAGCCCGTCAAGACAGGAAGGGCTCCGCAACGATTTTACAAGCACAGCCGCGGTTCCCTAACAGGCAGGGAGCCGCGGCTGCAGACGAAGGGAGGAAGACATGGGGAGAGGGGGGGGCTACCATCGACATGGGGAGAGGGGGGGGGGCTACCATCGAGAAGGGGAGAGGGGGGGGGCTACCATCGACAGGGGGAGAGGGGGGGGCTTACATGGAGGGAGGGAGCTGATATGGATGGATGGAAGGAGGGGGGCTTACATGGAGGGAGGGAGCTGATATGGATGGATGGAAGGAGGGGGGCTTACATGGACGGAGGGATCTGATATGGATGGATGGAGGGAGGGAGGGAGCTGATATGGATGGATGGAAGGAGGGGGGCTTACATGGAAGGAGGGATAGATGGAGGGAGGGGGCTGACATGGACAGAGGGGGGACTGACATGGAGGGAGGCTGACATGGACAGTGGGGCTGACAGGGAGGGAGGGAGGGAGCTGACATGGACAGATGGAAGGACGGGGGCTGACATGGAAGGAGGGGGGCTGGCATGCACAAAGGGGAGAGACAGGGACATACTGGACAGACGGGATAAATGCTGGAGAGAGGCGAGAGACATTGCGGCTTAGGATTATAATGTGCTGATGGGGGAGCTAGCACTGGTAATGGGCAGATGGGAGGGGACTAGGACTGGTAATGGGTTGAAGGCTAGGACTGGGAATGGACTGATCAAGGGGGGGGTTGGGACTGGTAATGGGCTGATAGGGGGGTATGACTGATAATGGACTGATGGGGGGCTAGCATTGGAAATGAGCTGATCGGTGAGGTTAGGACTGGAAATGGGCTGATGGGGGGATAGGACTGGTGATGGGGGGGGTAGGACTGGTGGTATTGGGCTGATTAGGGGAGGCTAGCACTGGTAATGGTGTTGAGGGGGGATTAGCACTGGAAGTGAGCTGATTGGGGGGCTTTGACTGAGAATGGGCTGATTGTGGGGAGGGGAGGATAGAGCTGCTGGCCCTGGAAGAAAACTGGGGGCTAAGGCTACAAATGGGCTGATGCGAGGGGATGGGAGAATGGAACTGGAAGGGAGTGGATCTGAGAGGGGCTGCCATGGTATTTGTACTAGAAGGGACTGGTCAGTGGGGAAGGAGGGGGACTGGAAGGGAATGGACACCAGTGGCAATCATGGGAATGCAAGTTGACATTGGAAGGTACTGGGAGTGAGGACTGGAAAGGGGCTGATACTGGGGAGGGTTACTGGGACTGGAAATAGGCTGATGGAAAGAAGTGAAGAAAACGAAAGAAGAGATAAGAAATGGCAGATGGACCATAGACCACAGAAACAGAGCTAAGAGAAGACAGAAAAGCAGAAGCCTCAGATCGGGACCAGCATGATCAGAGAATAAATTGGTCAGACAACAAAGGTAGAAAAAATAATTTTATTTCATATTGGTGATTTGACTACAAAATCATCATAATTTTGAAATCAAATATTGTTACTTGTTGTGATTAATTAACCGTATTTTCCGGCGTATTTTTTTTGGTGTGCGCTGGAAGAGGGGTAGTCTTATACGGCGAGTATAGGCCAAACACCTATATTTTAACAGGAAAAGTAGGGGGTCGTCTTATACGCCCAGTCGTCTTATACGCCGGAAAATACGGTAAGTAAATTTAACGTTTTCTATGAAAAGTAGTTCTGAGGGGGGTCAAAAAAATATTAAAAGAAAAGTGACAATAATATAATAATATATTTATAATGTGGATTACATTTGGGCCCTCATATTTACCTCAGGCTATGATTGTGATTGTGATTATGATGGTACACTGTAAGAAACAATATATGCAGTGTTAGATTTGTTTTAAATGTCGCAATGGTTTTGCGGCTCCCAGTTTTTTTTTTTCCCTTCGGAAACGGGTCCAAGTGGCTCTTTATGTCTTAAAGGTTGCAGACCCCTGTGCTAGGAGAAAGGCCCCAGCCCGGCCCCGCGCTTCCCCTTCCGGTCGGAGCTTCTGCGCGCCTCTCGCCGAGAAGCTGCACGCTAGGGCTCGTGCGCCGTCCTCTCGCGAGATTATAGGACCCGCGCGGGAGCTGGGTTCCAAAGAAGAGCAAAACCTACCACTTTCATGATGAATGGGAAATGGACTACTTCTTCATCATGGTTAAAGACAAGTGTTGTGTAATTTGTAATGCCCCAGTATCCTGGCCCAAAATGGGTGATCTGGAACATCATTATAAGGCTCTAAAATATTGTTGTTAAGGTTTAATTGACGTGCTGGCACTTTGAGGAAATTCTTTGGTTTTGTGCGGCAGTTTGGGCACTCGGGCTCAAAAAGGTTAGCCATCACTGCTGTAGTGTATCTGGACTTTCAGAAAGCCTTTGACAAGATCCCTCATCAGAGACTTTTGGCAAAACTAAAAAGTCATGGGATAGGAGGCAGTGTACTACTGTGGATCAGGAACTGGTTAAAAGATAGAAAGCAGAGGGTAGGGCTAAATGGCCAATTTTCCCAATGGAAAAAGGTGAATAGTGGAGTACCCCAGGTGCTGGGTCCGCTGCTTTTTGACATATTCATAAATGACCTGGAAAAGGGAATAACGAGTGAGGTTATCAAATTTGCAGATGACACAAAACTATATAAAGTTGTTAAAACCCAAGAGGATTGTGGAAAATTGCAAGAGGATCTTGATAAATTGGAAGACTGGGCATCTAAATGGCAGATGCAATTTAAATGGCAGATGAAATTTAAGGTGGACAGCTGCAAGATTATGCACCTAGGAAAGAACAACCCAAACTATGGTTACACGATGCAAGGTTCCACATTGGGAACCACCATCAAGGAAAAAGGTTTAGGGGTCATCGTGGATAACATGTTAAAACCCTCCGCCCAGTGTGCAGCGGCAGCCAAGAGAGCAAATAGAATGTTAGGTATCATAAGGAAAGGAATGGAAAATAAAACAAAGGATGTTATAATGCCTCTGTATCGTTCCATGGTGCGACCGCACCTTGAATATTGTGTGCAATTCTGGTCGCCGTATCTTAAAAGGATATAGCATTATTAGAAAAGGTACAGAGAAGAGCCACCAAAATGGTAAAGGGGATGGAAGACTACTCCTATGAAGAGAGGCTAAAAAGGTTAGGGCTCTTCAACCTGGAAAAGAGACGGATGAGGGGAGATATGATAGAGGTCTATAAATTAACGAATGGAGTGGAACGGGTAAACGTAGATCAATTGTTGACGTTATTAGAATATAGAAAGACTAGGGGATATGCAATAAAGCTACAGGGTAAACTATTTAAGACAAATAAGAGAAAATATTTTTTCACTCAACGTGTAATCAAACTCTGGAATTTGTTACCGGAGGATGTAGTAAAGACTGTTGGTGTAGCTGGGTTTAAAAAAGGTTTGGAAAAGTTCCTGGAGGAAAGGTCTATAAACCATTATTAAAAAGGGACCCAGGATATCAATGCTTGACCCAATACAAGCATTGTGGAACCTGTGTCTTTTGGGGAAACTGCTAGGTATGTATGACCTAGATTGGCCACTGTTGGAAACAGGATACTGGGCTTGATGGACCTTAGTCTGACCCAGTATGGCATATCTTATGTTCTTATGTTCTAGTCCTATCCTAGCCTCCCATCAACCCATTTCCAGTCCAAGACCCCCCATAAGCCCATTTCCAATCAATTCCCCCCAATCAGCTCATTTCCAATCCTAGCCTCCCCATCAGCCTTTTCTAGTCCTATTGCAAAACCCCTATCAGCCCATTTGCAGTACTACCACCCCCCCCCCATCATCCCTTTCCAGTCCTATCCTAGGAACCCCATCAGCCCATTTCCAGTCCAAGCCCCACCATCAACCATTTCCAGTCCCATCCTAGAACCCCCATCAGCCCATTTCCAGTCCAAGCCCCCATCAACCATTTCCAGTCCAAGCCCCCCTTCATCCCATTTCCAGTCCAAGCCTCCCCATCAACTGTTTCCAGTCCAAGTCCCCCATTGGCCCATAGGGAGGAGTGGCCTAGTGGTTGGGGCAAGGTACTTCAGGCCGGAAGGTTGGAGGTTCAAATCCCACTAGAGGACAGCAACCTTGGGCTGGAAGGACTGGGGTTTCTAGTCCCACAGGTGCTCCTTGTGGTCTTGGGCAAGCCACTTAACCCTCCATTGCCCATGTTCCCTGTAAGTATTAGTGTATGTGTCTCATGTATCCCCCAATTGTGTTGTGACCGCTTTGATTGAAGGATAAGGCAGTATACAAAACTGTCAAAATAAAATAAAATAAATAAAATAAAATAAATTTCAAGTCCTAGCCCTTCCTCCCCTGAAGAGCTCCATGCCTGTCTGATTAGCTTCAGAGAGAGCCGGGGAGGCCCGAAGCCCTGGCTCACCTCTGCAGAGCCATCAGAGTGAAGAGTGGTGTTTTGCTTCACTCCGACAGCTGTGTTCTTGTCCAGGCCACATGCGCATAGAGTTCTGGGAAACAAGAAATGCCCTTGAACCTCCTGCACACCAGTGGGCTGCATAAGAACACAGCCACTAGAGTGAAGGAAAACAATGCTCTTCACTCCAGCGGCTCTGCAGAGGTGAGCCAGGGCCTCAAGCCTCCCCGGCTCCATCTGAAGCTGGCCCTGCAAATGGTCAGGAGTTGAACAGCATGTGCAGTATGCAATTGGCCTGGGGCCCCCTGAAGCGCAGGGCTCTGTGTGAACAATATTCCTGCATAATGGATGGGCCGGCCCTGTCTGGGGGCACCCTTTACCGCTGCTGCCACCCCTCTTCAGGATTTACATCAGCTGTAATGGCATGAAACAGTTCCACAGCACTTACCTCAGAACTTTGACTCTGCAGGGTTGTTTGTTTCTGCCCCCAACACCTGATATACAGGCATTTCTTGTGAAGGATGGTATTTTATTGGTCAAAATGAAAGTATGTACATGGGAGTGCCCTATTCACCATCATCCCCCAAATCCCTGGCAATCCCCCCACCCACCTCCCATGCCCATCTCAGCTCCTTCTACCTCCACCCCTCCATCATCAGCCTAATGCCACCCCACCCCACCATCATCCAATTCTGTGGCATACCACAGCACAAGTCTCTCCCACCTCCCAGAACCAAAGTCAACTCCAACCTCAGTCCTAAGCAGCAGTCCTCAACCCTTTCCCAACCTCTTTGTACCAGCCCTATGCCACACCCTCTCTCAGGATACACATCACACTGTTGATTCAATGTCATTGGTTGCCCATTTCTTACAGATTCTCATACAGTACAAAATTCTAACTCTTGTCCAAAAATCTTACACACTGGTGTTCCGTTTTACTTGTCCCCCCTACTCATTCCTCATGCTTCCCTCCATACTCTTCATAACATTCATGCTGTTTCTACCTTCCCCTTGTATCTCACACAAGATATATTTCATCCAGATCCTCAGCTTTTTACTTCTATCTACTGTACCAATGGAATAGCTTATCACCAGATCTCCATCAGGAAACCATCCATAAGACTAAGTCAGCCTTGAAATCTCATATTGCAAAGACCTGAGCTTCTACTGATCACTTTTCAGTGAGTAGCCCAAAATTTATCACATGGTGCACGCAGGACCAGTTTGATCACTTGATTGGCATACCATAGATTCTTAGAAAGAAAGAATTGAAAGAAATCTAGAGGGAACATAGAAAAAGAGAAAATGATGGTAGATGAAGGCCATATGCCCTATCTAGTAGAGGGTGTACATTTGTTAGTGTGCACTATGTTCAGTAAAAGTGCAATGTGTGCCTTTGAGTCAGTCCTGACTCCTGGTGACCCAGAAGCTCCTGGGTTTTCTTGGCAGGGTCACTGGAAATAGATTGGCAGGCCTTTCTTCTGAGGCAATGGAGGATTAAGTGACTTGTCCAAGGCCACAAGGAGTGCTAGTGGGAATTGAGCCCTGGTTGTTTGGTTATCAAGCCAGTGTTCTAACCACTAGGCTACTCCTCTAAGGTATTGCAAAAATTTTAGTTTGCACTAAGTCAGCACATGTTAATTGACTTAACATGCCTTGATTCATTGGTTAGTGGGATTAAATCAATGTAGTGAGCACTAAAAATTTCCTATTAAAATGATGTGTGAAACTAACCAAAAAAACCCACCCAACAATCAGGAAAATTCATGCATAAAACCAAAACATTTCTGAATTTTTCTTACTGTAAACATCCCTAGTATCCAGTCTGCCCATTCATACCAGCTGCTACATTCTATAATGCCTTCCTCTCCCTTAAAGAACTGAGGTACTTGTTCCATGTTTTCTTGAATTCAGATACAGTCATCACCACCTCCTCTGTAAGGCTATTCCATGCATCTGCCACTCTTTCCATTAAGAAATTTCCTTAGATTATTCCTGAGTCTATCCCTTCTCGCAATAGATCCCTCATTCTAGATCGGATCTTTGCAAGATGTTTGTAGGGAGAATTGCAGGCATTTTTAAACTGGTTTCTGTTGCCTCTCCAAATATAGGAAATCTGGTTGCTGTTAAAAAGGAAAGAAATTTTGATGATCCAAACTACAAGGCTTGTTTCTTCTAATCAGATGCCAACTGCAGCTCATCAGCTTTGTGTTTTTATGTACTGCACTGGCGAAACTCCAAACGAGAGGGATTTGAGGCTTGAACAAATCGTTTGAAAGCATTCCTTACCCACACATGATCACGACAAGAAATTTTGAAATGATTATTTTCTAGTCCAATGTTGTTGCTCCTTTTCCTGTAACCTGAGTCATCCTCCAAGACAATTACAGCTCTTGTAAATAAATTCCCTTCTTTTTGGCTTTGTGTCCACCATGGCAACTCTCTTCTCACATCATCTGTTTCACAGATTGCACAGATTTGTTCCTCATCTGTAGATTTCTTCTCAGAATAAGCAGGAAATTTATTTTTTTTAATCAATTCTTATTATTACTGTTCAACATCGTAATGAATAAGGTCCCATGATTCATTTCAGAGCCTGGGGAGTTACTCTCATTTGCCTGTTGTAAACTCATGTTTTATGACGCTAGTGGGCTGTTCATTCCTTACTACTGTGGTTTTCCCTTTGAATGACTTGCAAAGTCATCTGGAATCCAAGGCTAGTACTATTTCATCTGTCTACTACTGTTAGAAAGAAAACAAAACCATCATTCTGAACAGTCACCAAACCACAGGAGCCTAGCTTGGGTACCGTAATGATGTACCTCCTACACAGAACACTTATAATCTTTCTGCTAATTATTTTAATTTCCTTTGTCTAGACCAATGTCATGCAACAAGTTAGTCTGTTTTCTTTTCTTTCTTTTTCAAGAGTGGTTGGGGGCTTTTTCTCTTTAAAAAATCATTAATTCACAGCGATGTTGAGTGAAGCAGTAGGGCAGCTTGCAATTACAATTGTGAGGGCCATGGTAACCCAAAGTTTATGCTAATTAGAGACATATTTCAAAATTCTATTGAAATGCATTGCTCTAAAAAAAATGTTTTTAGAAAAGAGCAAAATAGGACCGGATGATTTTCCTAACAAAACTGAAGGATTGTCACTTCAAATGTAGGGATAGCTATTCAGCTATGAAGAGGATGCAAAATGCTAACACTTAAGTTAACTTCAACTTTTGAATAAAGGGATTAGTAATTCCTGTCTTGTAGCAGGATATGGGGCTTAGGAGCATAGGACATGATGGAGGAAGAAGAGCATATGGCCTTTGTATTCTGCCAATCCAAACCAGGGGATGATTCATTTAGATTACAGTATTGTGTTAGATTTGGAAAAAGAAATACAGTTGGATGCTAATACAAATATTATGGGCAATCCAAAATGAAAAAAGCCAGTGATTATAAAGTTGAATCATTTATGTACTTATTAATGTATTAGCATTTAGCTCAGGCCTATACTGTGGTTGTTTAAGGCGAGTTACACACAGCCTGGGGGTCTTCTTTTTCGTTACAGTAAGTGAAGGGTAGTTGATAGTGTATTGTTACCACAAAAGTATTGGTTGTTAACCTGTGATGCTTATTTTCTCTTTGGCTTTTATTATGGAGCTGAAAGTGGGAAAGACAAGGGGGTATATTTACTAAAGGGCATTAAGGGAGCAGCCGTTAGCAAGCATTAAGGGCAGTGACAAGGGGTTTTCCATGCGAAAAGGGCTCTGGGCATGTAGGAGGTATTCTGGCGTTAAGAGCACTATGGGACACTTAATGTGCACCCGAAATCGGCAGTCACACTGAAAGGGAGCCTCAGAAAAAGCCAATGTAAAAGTGATGGATGTAAAGACAGGTGGTAGGTGATGGAGCTGATAGAGCTGTGGCCATCTTATGTTGCAGTCAGTTTGTGGGATGAGCATTTGGACTCAATATCAGGGCTGGCCTGTCAACTAGGAGAGTTAGTTGGCTGCCTGGTGAGGCCAGCCCGGGTGAGGGGTGGCAGTGGCACAGATGGGCGGTGGAGGCAGCTGCGGCAGCGGCACACATTGATGATTCTGTCTTGGGAGGGGGAGGTGGGCAGCGGTAGTATTTTCAAAAGCGGTGGCAAAAGCCACTGCTCTTTGAAATGCTATTGCAGCCGCTGCCTGCCTTCCCCTCCCAAAATGAAATTACGGTGGCAGCTGGAGGGTGCAGAAACTGGGAGGTGGTAGAAACGGCATCAACGGGGGGGCAGTGAACCTGGAGTTTCTGGCTAGGGCAGCAGAAACCCTTGGGTCGGCCCTACTCAACACTATAGTATCAGTGAGGTTTGGCCATGTAATCAGCAGTACTGTCAGTGTGTGACATTCGATAGGCCTGAACAGTGTCTGGGTGCAGCCAACATTTTCCTGATGTTGGCAGCAAAGTGAGGAATGACCATGAGTGGTGATGTAGAGCAGTCACAGGAGAGATGTGTATGAGTTGTCCAACTATCTCAAATGTCCTAGTGATGCCCATGGTGTAGCAGCTGACTGGCAAATACATGAATTCACATGATGGCCATATGGTGAGTGCAGACGTATGGCATGGATGGTGGTAGCAGAGAGTTTGCTAACAAAACAGGGAAGTTAGGACATCCAAGCAGAGAAGTTTCAATAAAGATAAAAGTTACCCAGATGCCCTTAAGTACAGAGCTGAAAATTTCCAAATTACCCAATCAACTGAAAACCAGATTAATATGATTGAAATACAACCTCTAAAATGTCTGTATGCAAATGCTAAAAGTCTAAAATATAAGATGGGAGATTTAGAATATATAGCTCTAAATGAGAGGTTAGATATGATTGGTATCTCAGAGACCTAGTGGAAGGCGGACAACCAATGGGACACTGTGATACCTGGGTACAAACTATATCACAATGATAGAGTAGATCAAATTGGTGGAGGGGTTGAGCTCTATGTTAGAGAGGGCATTGAGTCACATAGGATTAAAGTTTTGCAGGAAACAAAATACGCTGTAGAATCTCTATGGATAAAAATTCCATGTAAAAAAAGGGAAGGCAATGGCAGTAGGGTATACTACCGACCACGTGACCAGAATGAACAAATAGATAATGAAATGCTGAAAGAAATAAGGGAAGCTAACAAAAGTTACAACACAATAATAATGGGTAATTTCAATTACCCAGGTATCAACTGGGTCAGTGTTACAGCAGGACATGTTAGGGAGATAAAGTTTCTAGATGAAATAAATGACTGCTTCTTGGAGTAACTGGTTCATGAACTGACAAGAGGGGAAGCTATTTTGCACCTAATCCTTACTGGCATACAGGATCTGGTGCAAGAGAAAAGAGTGTTGGGGCCACTTTGCCATAGTGATCATAGCATGATCGCATTTGATTTAATAAATGAAAGAAGGATGGCAAGGAAATCCACAGTTCTCCCATTTAAATTTAAAAAGGGAGACTATGATAAAATGAGAAAAATAGTTTACAAGACTACAAGGAGCAGCTGCAAAGGCTAAAGATTTACATAAAGTGTGGGCATTGTTTAAAAATACTATCTGGGAAGCACAGAACAGATGAATTCCATGCTTTAAGAAAAGTGGAAGGAAGAACAAAAAACTGCTAGCATGGTTTAAAGGTAAGGTCAGAGAGGCTGTTGCAGCCAAAAAAGCATCTTTCAGGAAATAGAAAAAGGAGCCAAATGACGAAAACAGGAAACAACATAAACATTGCCAAATTAGATGCAAGTCATTGATAAGGCAGGCAATGAGAGAATTTGAAAAAGAGCTTGCCATTAAAGCAAACATGCTTTCTCAAGTAAATTCATAGCAAAAAAAACCTGTGAGACAGTCAGTTGGACCACTGGATGACAAGAGGAGTAAAAGGGGTGCTAAGTGAAAACAAGGTCATAGCGAAGAGTGTGAATAAATTCTTTGCTTCAGTCTTTACTGAAGAAGATATAGGGAATTTACCCGTGCCTGAAATGGTATATAAAGGTGATATATCGAAAGAATTGAAAGAAATATTGTTAAATTGGGAAGATGTATTACAACTATTTGATAAACTGAAGAGTAGCAAATCACCTGGACCAGATGGTATATATCAATTGTAGTACCTGAAAAGTGGAGAATGGCCAATGTAATGCCAATATTTAAAAAGGGTTCCAGTGGTGATCTGGGAAACTACAGACCTGTGAGTGTAACATCAGTACTGGGCAAAATGGTAGAAACCATTATAAAGGATAAAATTACTGATCATGTATATAGTCATGGTTTAATGGGTGAAAGCCAACATGGATTTAGCCAAGGAAAGTCTTGTTTTACTAATCTGTTATATTTTTTTGAAGGTGTGAATAAACAGGTAGACAAAGGTGAGCCGGTTGATATATGGATTTTCAGAAAGCCTTTGACAAGGTCCCTCATGAGAGACTCTTGGCAAAATTAAAAAGTCATGGGATTGGAGCAGTGTAGTATTGTGGCTCAGAAACTGGTTAAAAGATATAAGGCAGAGAATAGGGCTAAATGGCCAATTTTCTCAATGGAGAAACGTAAATAGTGGATTATCCCAGAGATCTGTGCTGGGCCCGCTGTTTTTTAACATATTCATAAATGACCCAGAAATGGGAATAATGAGTGAGGTCATCAAATTTGCAGATGACACAGAATTATTCAAAGTTGTTAAAGCCCAAGAGGATTGTGAAAAACTTCAAGAGGACCTTGAAAAATTGGCATCCAAATGGCAGATGAAATTCAATGTGGACAAGTGCAAAGTTTTGCACTTAGGAAACAACAATCCAAGCTTTGGTTGAATGATGCAAGGTACCACCTTAGAAACCACTACCCAGGAAAAAGATATAGGTATCATTGTGGATAATACATTGAAACCCTCAGCCCAGTGTGCAGTGGCGCCCAAGAAAGCAAATAGAATACTAGGAATCATAAGGAAAGGAATGGAGAATAAAACTAAGAATATTGTAATGCCTCTGTATCATTCCATGGTTCGACAGCACCTTGAATATTGTGTGCAATTCTGGTCACCGTATCTTAAAAAGGATATAGCGGAATTAGAAAAGGTACAGAGAAGAGCCACCAAAATGGTAAAGGGGATGGAAGGATACCCCGATGAGAAAAGGCTTAAAATGTTAGGGCTCTTCAACTTGGAAAAGAGAAGGCTGAGGGGAGGTATGATAGAAGTCTATAAATTAATGAATGGAGTGGAACTGGTTAACATAGATCAGTTGTTTATGCCATCAAAAAGTAGAAAGACTAGAGAACAGCCAATGAAGCTACAATGTAACCCATTTAAGACTAATAAGAGAAAATATTTTTTTCACTCAACGTGTAATCAAACTCTGGAATTTGTTACCAGAGGATGTAGTAAAAGCTGTTAGTGTAGCTGGGTTTAAAAAAGATTTGGACAAGTTCCTGGAGGAAAGGTCCATAAACCATTATTAAAGAGGACTCAGGAAATCCACTGCTTACTCCAGGGTGAGCATTGTGGAAGCTGTGGACTTTGGGTATCTGCCAGGTACTTGTGACCTGGATTGGCCACTGTTAGAAACAGGATACTGGGCTAGATGGACCTTGGTCTGACCCAGTATGGCATTTCTGATGTTCTTATGTCTGTGCTGGCTGGATGTACGAGATTTGACTGCCCACATTCAGTTGGTGTGTGTGTGATTCAAAAGTAGCAGTGCCATGAGGCACATGAAATACCATTTGCGTGGGTGAGATTGCTGCCTCAGCCTGTGCAACTGCAAGATAATCTACCAGACACAGTGGCATGAAAGAAAAGGGCAAGTTGATCTCATATGCGCCATATGGAGCAAGTAATGATGTGTGAACATTGCATAAGATGGTCATGCAATGAGTGGGATGTGCCTGAATGTATGAGATATATGTTTTGTAGTTAAAGATGAGAAGCCACAGTGATGGGCCAATATTAAAGTCATTTCTACCTTGTGCCCCATACATCTGCTGTGTCTACATCACTGACCCTCTGCAACGGCCCACAGCAGAGGTAATAAAGTTGTGTTGTCAGATATGCATGATAGCAATTTGCTAGGTTTACATGTCTTAAACTACATTGGGGAATGTATACACCCTTCAATGCAGACCCCAAACTGTGTCTGCAAGGATAGTGACCAAAGTTTAACACAACACAAAGGTGAGCATCTGAGAATGGAACTGTGGTCTGTTGTGTACAAAGAGAGTGTTCTCACCATCATGCTAAGCACCCTCACTGTTGGCCATTGCAAGGTATACTAATAAAGGGATTGCATGTTCCTGCATGCAATGTATACACAGGTTTTGAGATCATCAGCACTCTACTGGGATGTGGCTGCATGCTGATTATATTTGTGATGTAGACAAAGATCTGTTGTCACAGTTAGGGTCAAATATCCCAATCCTCTCCACTGTGTCGGTCACACATCTGTTGGTTTTACATCACAAATATGTTATTGTGGGCCTACAACTGATGCAATAAAGTCTGCCTGTTCGATAGGCAGGATAGTAATGTGCAGGACAGAAAAATATGAAAATTGATAGGGAAATGAGTACATGAATAAATGCAGAGGAGGAACTCCCTTAGACTTTTGATGCAGGTGAGTTGAAAAAACATGCAAAGAGAACATGGGGGATTGAACTGTGGTCTGCTGTGTACACAGACAGTGCTTGAACCTTTATGCTAATCCTGCACAGGGCCAGATTTACCTTGAGTGAGGCCCTATGCCAACAAAAATTGTGGGCCCCCAGCAGGGGTGGCCCAAGGGGGGTGCGGGACCTCATTTGCATAAGGGGCCTCATTTGCATAAATATTTGCATAATGTTACCATATACTTTTAGTAAACATGCCTCTTAATGAGTGTATGGATAAAGAAAGACTAAAAGATTTCTACATTACTATAATCCAGTGCCAACTGCCAGACACATTAGGAACTACTACAAACACTGCCCATTTAGAACCCATAGCTAACCCGCCGTATCCTAACAGCACTACCAGGACTCACAAAGCACCATACCCTACCTATCAAAAGGAAACACTGCAAATATTAAACCAATACATTTCAGAGACCAACAATACATGACCTACTGGGGAAAGAGAACAAGTGGCAATGTGAAATAGGAATTATATAAACAGAACACCTCAGCTCAGTTACACATGCAGAACATAGACCATCACCAAACAAGTAATCACAATTTAGAAACAGGAAGACAATAATTAAACTGGGAATCCCAAAAGCCAAACTTGGAATGTACAACACTGTAGAAATAAAACTATACATTAATTTGCTCTTGTACTAAACAAAGCACAGACGTTAATGATGCACATTTACCAGAGCTGACATATTCCAATTAATAAATTCAAAATAAAGAGATCTTTTTCTACCTTTTGTGCATTTTTTTCAGCTGCAATTGCTCCAGCCACTTTCTTCTGGTTTCTTCGTGTCTTCTGCTAACTCTCCATCGTCTGCTGTCCATTTGTCCTTTCTTCTCTCTTCTAGTTTTTTTCCATTCTATCTCTACATCTGCTTTAACATACTAATCTTTCTCCTTTTGCTCTTTCCTCATTCCTATTTCATCCACTCAAATTTTACCCCTCCATCCTCAATCCCCACTTACTCTCCCAATACCCGGCCAATTGTAGATTTTTTATCCCTCCCACACAAAATATTTTTTCCCTTCTCCATTTTACTCTTCCAGCCCCATCCCATTCTAATCCTTCCCCAACATCAGCTCCCTTCTAGTTCCAGCCTCACCCAGCATCCATTCCTTCTAGTCCCTGCATCAGCCCATTTCCAGTCCTAGCCACCCATCAGCCCATTTCCAGTCCTAGCAACCCCCCAACCCAATACCAGTCCTAGCCCCCCCATCAGCCCACTTCCAGTCCTAACCCCCATCACCCCATTTTCAGTTTAAGCCCCCCCTATAACCCATTACCAGTCCTAACCCCCCATCAGCCCACTTCCAGTCCTAACCCCATCAACCCATTTCAAGTCAGCCCCCCATAGCCCATTGCCAGTCCTAACCCCCCCCCATCAGCCCACAGCCCATTACCATTCCTAACCCCATCAGCCCACCTCAAGTCCTAACCCCATCAACCCATTTCCAGTCAGCCCCCCATAGCCCATTGCCAGTCCTAACCCCCCCCATCAGCCCACAGCCCACTTCCAGTCCTAACCCCATCAACCCATTTCCAGTCAGCCCCCCATAGCCCATTGCCAGTCCTAACCCCCCCCCCCATCAGCCCACAGCCCATTACCAGTCCTAACCCCATCAGCCCACCTCAGGTCCTAACCCCATCAACCCATTTCCAGTCAGCCCCCCATAGCCCATTGCCAGTCCTAACCCCCCCATCAGCCCACAGCCCACTTCCAGTCCTAACCCCATCAGCCCACTTCCAGTCAGCCCCCATAGCCCATTGCCAGTCCTAACCCCCCCAACAGCCCACAGCCCATTGCCAGGCCTAACCCCAGCAGCCCACCTCAGGTCCTAACCTCATCAACCCATTTCCAGTCAGCCCCCATAGCCCATTGCCAGTCATAACCCCCCCACCCCATCAGCCCACAGCCCACTTCCAGTCCTAACCCCATCAACACATTTCCAGTCAGCCCCCCATAGCCCATTACCAGTTCTAACCACCCCATCAGCCCACAGCCCATTACCAGTCCTAACCCCATCAGCCCACCTCCAGTCTTAACCCCCCCAGCCCATTTCCAGTCCCAGCCCCCCCATGAGCCCACAGCCCATTACCAGTCCTAACCCCATCAGCCCACCTCCAGTCTTAACCCCCCCAGCCCATTTCCAGTCCCAGCCCCCCCAATAGCCCATTACCAGTCCTACCCCCCCCCCCATCAGCCTAAAGTAAAATTTAATAAAAAAAATAAAACGCTGGCTGCTACCACTGCCGCCGTGGCAGCGGCAGCATGGACTGACCCGCGGGGCCCCCTCTGCCTGGCTGAATCCCTCCCTCCCTCCCTCCCTCCCTCCGCGACGGCTGAGCCCCTCCGTGCAGGCTTTGAGAGGCGCGAAGGGAGAGTGTCTCCCTCGCGTCTCTGCGCACCTCTCAAAGCCGGCACGGAGGGAGGGAGGGAGGGACGGATGGACGGATTCAGCCGGGCAGAGGAGGCCCCGCGGGACAGTCCATGCTGCCGCAGCGGCAGTCAGCGTTTTTTTTTTTAAATTTAATTTAAGAAGGCTAACAATTTTTTCAATTTTTGTGGGCCCTTGTCAGCTGTGGGCCCTATGCCATGGCGTAGTTGGCGTATAGGTAAATCCGGCCCTGATCCTGCAGGCTACCTGCCATAGGCAAGTATAACAATAAAGGGGCTGTAAGTACCTGCAGTCAGTTGAGGCAATGGAAGGTTAGGTGACCTGCTCAAGGTCATAAGGAGGTTTGGGCAATCCATGAAGGTTGTGGTGTACATACAACGCCACATTAAACATTCCAAATTGTCACAAAATGAGTGCTAGTGGGCCTCGACCCCTGGCATGCTGGGCCCCAAGCCTGTGCCATGACCATTACATCACACCTCCAAGCAGTTGCCAGATGTCTGCAGGATGAACATGTATGATCCCCTGCAATGTGCTGCAGCACAGACAATAAAGCCATGCTCTCAGAAGAGCATGATGGTGACTAGTCTGTTTGCTGACCCAAATTGTGGGCAGAACACATAGCAAACTATAAGAATGTGTGTCTGTCAGTCACAGCAGAGCCCATATACACACTGGCTTTCTGTGTTGAGCCACAGAGCTGCCATATAGATTCAACACTCCCTGTGTGCAGCTGTGGTTGGGGGGGGGGGCGGCAAAGGCACACATTGATGGCCACACCGCCCTCCAACCAGCTACTGCTGCTGGGACTCCATCCCCATCTGCCACCGATATGTCTTGGGGGGAGGCGGACATCCGCAGCTGTGGTATTTCCCCAGGTGCCTGCATTTTGCAGCTCCCTGTGGCGCTACAGCTTCTGGCTCTATCGGCTTCTTCCTCTGAAGCTGGCTTCAGCAGCAGTTGGGGGAAGGGGCCAGGCAGGATTTCTGCCTAGGGTGCCAGGAACTCTTGGACCACCCCATGTGGCCCATCACCTTTCCACAACAGCAGTATGTCTGTGTGCCACCATCGTCACTGTGGGATTAGGTCGGACATCACAGATGTGACACCTGGGCAGCTGCCTGGTCTGCCTTGTGCACCAGCAACCCCCACTGCTTGACCCATGTGCTGCCTCCTATGCCCCATTTGCACCATCAAAATAGTGCCCTTTCATACTTGGGCAGTATGTTGTTGCTGCTAATGGAACACTATTATCACTATGGAGGCCTCCACTGTGTATGGATCAAATTGCAGACAGTTAAATAGGCTCTCTCCCCTCAAAATACACCCTTTCTGCGAGGTTTTACTTGGCATTAGGGTTCCCACCATTAAAGGGCTTTTACACACATTGCACAACAGGTGTTAAGGGAGCACCTGGTGTTAACGCCCACTCTCCGCCATGTTAACACCCACTCTCCACCTACTGTGCCCTTAATGCAGCAGGAGCCTTTAACGCCCATTAATGCAGCTTTTTCACAGCGTTAAGGGTGCAAGGGTGCCAATAACAGGCATTAACGACACACTTGCTCCCTTAACGCCTTTTAGTAAACATACCCCCAGGACTCTGTTTCTGGTGTTGGACTGTCAGGCACAAGACCATTGAGGTGAGAGGTTGCCCAGGTGGCAGCAATAATGTTTCTTCTTCTATAGTTAGTTTGGTGATGGCTACAATATTTTCACTGTAACATGTGCTTGTTTGTGTGCATGTTTGTCTCTGAGTGTGAAAACATGTGCACTCTGACATTTGAACTGTTGCTGGAACAGCTTAACTCCTATGAATAGCTGTTGTCAAAAATACTTTAGGCTCTGAGGCCCCATCCCTGTGGCCATCGGTAACCAGGCATTGACTCATAGGGTCAGGGTTCCTAGGCTTGGGGCTAGCATCCTTCTCCTGCCGCCTCCCCCTCCCCTCCCTCCCTCTTTTGGATTGACACATGGGCTTACCTTCTGGCTTGTTGGACAGTTGTTGGCCAGCATGGCCTGGGGTGGGGGGGGAGTAGGGTAGTGAAGGACGGACAAAAATTTTGAATCCTGCTGGAGGGGCACTGTGATTGGCTTCAACTGAGGTTGTGGGCAGGCGGGGGGGGGGGAAGGTGGGAGCTCTAGATAAGGACGGCAGAGGCATGGTCTATTCCTCTGCAGGGAACCGTGCAGCATCGGGCAGCTCAAATTTTGCGGCATTGGGTAGTTCCAAGATTTTTTTTTAATTGAAATTTTTCTCCCATTTGGTTTGTCTTGGAGTTCCGTTTTTCGGCGGTTCGGCAGATCTTTTCTTCTTTTCTCTGCAGCAGGTGCTTCAGTGCCCTCTAATTGATCATGTCTGGTCACCTGCATCGCCCTGCCTTGCATTGATATGCTGGTAAAGTGACACCCCAAGTTGGCAGGATCAGCTGCAGCGGCTCCCGTGCAGAGACTTGAGCACACGTAGGCAAGACTTTCATGCATGGTGTTGGAACCAGCAGTGCTCCCGGCAGATCGAGCTGAGGGGCCTGCACCTGTGTAGGCTGTGTCCTCAAGGCTGCTAGCAGGGGAGAATGAAATTTTGGCTAGGGAGGTAGGTATTGCTCCCCCTTTGGCCAAACAGGCTTTGCCCATATGGGGCTGTGGCAGAGGGATGGGTAATGCTCACAGAGGCAGAGGGAGAGGATAGTCTGCCCATGGGCAGGCAATAGGGGGTGCAGGTGGTGACAATCAGTGGTGAGAGACAGTTTAAGTGAGGCCTTCCCACTGAATCTGTTTTCAGGGGGTAGCAGGTGAAATAGGCACCTTCAGGCCCTCTCCTCGCTCTGGGCCTGCAGGACTGATTGCAGGAAGGTTGGAGGGCCTGAAAGGGGAAGAAGTATAGAGGGAGGAGTGAGTCTCAGTTCTTCAATGGCTATGGGGTTGGCGGATCTGGCCAGGGTAAGGAAACAATCTCTGGGTCAACAGGCTACGAGCGATTTGGTAGATAGTGTGGGGCTCAGGAACCCTTCCAGATAGTCTTACTTAGTGGATCAGAGGGTCGCAGGGGCCCTGCCGGTACAGAATGAACAGCTGTGATGTACTCAAGCTTCCAGCACCATTGCATTTTTAGCATTTTTTAATTATAAAAATGCCATGGTGCTAGCAGTTCAGTACAGCACAGCCATGGAAGGAAAGCAAATGTCCCCACAATTGTGCTAGATACTGATATAGCCACAGTGACAAAGGCAGGTGACAGGCTAGGAGAACACCAGTGAGGCGGGCTTCCTGCACTCCTACTCTGGTGCGCCCCAAGCTGATGCCCCACTAGCTTATCTCTTAAGCCAGCCCTTTTCTCATGTTATCTACACCTTCCAGGGTGTCTACCCTATTGCAGGTTTTGGTATCATGCCCAATGAGGCAAGGCTTACCCAACCGTCTTTCTGTAATATTCCTGAAAAGAACCAGACACAGGAACAATACTTACGACACACTACTGGTAAGATCCTGATCCTCAGGGTGAACACCATTTATCGTTACACTTTGTTGCCTCCCACTCAACCAGTTTTTAACTCAGTCAATCACTTTAGGGCTCATACCAAGAGCAATCAGTTTATTTATAAGTATGATGCATCTAGTGCTCTCCTTCAATCTAACTCTCTGGTCACCCAGTCAAAGAAATTAATCATATAAGTTTGACTGAACCTACCTCTAGTAAAACCATGCTGCTTCAGATCTGGGAGGAATTGACTTCAAAAAGGCATGGGGGAAAGACAAAGCAAAACTTGCATGTCTTTTGCACTTCAAAAAAGACACAGAATGGGGATAACCCATATGGAGCGAACGTTACAACCCAAAATGAAAGCTCAAAATGGGGGTAACCTGCATGCAGGGGCAGATAATTATTTATTATCATTTGTATACTGTCCTTCGACAGGTCAGTGATATCATGGCGGTTCACAGTAATAAATTAATCAGAAATATAAACAATGTTACAATTTGACTACACAGCAGGATGGAACAACAACCAGCACACATTGGGGCAGGGAGGGGAAAGCAAACAACTACAGAGGGTTAGAAAAATGAAATGCAATTATAAATATTCTGAATATGATTGATGGTATAGCCCTGTCTTCAGAGGTGCTTAAATTTTTTTGTACAAACTCTCATGCCATATATCATCAGTGAGGGAATTCCAAAGACAAGGAGCTACACAACCAAAGGCAGAAGTCTTGCTTCAATATAATTTAGACTGCTGATGGGATGGAATTACAAGATAATTGGCCTGAGGAGATCTGAGGGTATGCTGAGGATAACATGGAAAATAAGAAAGAAACACAGTTAATTTATGGAATATTATTACTCCTCAGATACAGAATTACTAGATTGTGAATCACTCATAATTATGGAGAACTGGAATAAAGTAGTAGAAGAAGAACCTAATTGTAAAGCTCCTATGAAGTGACGTACGATTTCTAGAAAGTTTCTTTCACCATACTGTCTATATTGGATTACCTGCCTATCTCCATTCTCATCTCATTCCTTACTGACTTCTATACCCTACAGCCTTCAATTTTTTTTTAGTTGTTCCAGCAAAGCATGTGCTTCTCCGACAGACTTAGGGCCCAATATTCAAAAAGCATTTACACGGTTAACAGCCAGTTAACCGTGTAAATTCCTGCTAAATGGATGTTTGACGGCACATACATGGCTAGTGCCGTCAAATATTCCCAACTAAGTGCCCTATGCGACCCGATGATAGCCGGCTAGCATCGGGGCATGCCGGAGGCATTCTGGAGCAGAGAAGAGGTGGGGACCGGCGCTAACCACGCAGCACCGTTATTGGGAGCTGCATGGTTAGCACTCGGTGCCTGTAAGATAGGCAAGAAAATCCCTCGCCTATCTTATAGGCACTGAGGATAACCATGCATCATCCAATATCAATGCTGCACAGTTAGCCTTGGCGGCTTCCGGGCAGTGCAGCCAGACCCAGATATTCTCTTCCGTTGCCGTGGAAGTGAATATATGGGGTTTGAGGGTCGGTGGGCAGGGCTAAACGGCTATGGTGCTTAGCCCTACCCGGTTAAATATTAGGCCCTTAGAGATCCATTGCGTCAGTTTCCCTTACTTATAGAACTCCTTGTCCACTGAAACCCACCGCTTGGAGTCTTCATATGCAAAATTCAAGGCAGGTCTGAAAACCTGCTTTTTAATCCAAGACCTACAATGACTGATTATTGCTATTCTCTCAGCATCTGTTCTTCCCTTCTTTTTGTATCATCGTATTATAAATTGTAGTAATCCTCATTAAAAATTGTTCTGCTACTCCATCTCCCCTCCCTTGTGTTTCTCTGCTCCCACAAAATCTTTTTTTTACTGTTTTTCCATGTTTCTATGTTCAAATTATTGGCTACTATAAACTGCTATGATGTATATATACCATTAGTGATATATAACATTTTGCAAATAAATAAATAAACCAAAAACAAGCTTATTGGCAGTTAGAATGCTCTTGGAGACGCTTGGAAACTTTGGATGACAAGACAGCATGGAAAGAATCTATGGAAAGAATCTATAAATCAGATAAAGAAGTCTCATGATTTTAACCTGATACAATAAGTATAGAACAGATTAATCAGAAGTTGTTATTTAGGTGGATGAAAGATTTGATGAACCAGAACGAGATCTGGCAATTTAATTTAATTAATTAATTTGTGAAATTCATTTGTAACAACATATAAGAATCAGGAATTATATTTAAAAATGACAGAGGATGATAACTTGGATTTAGTTCTTCTGGATATTCTGTGGGATTCTTTCCTTCCAATTAAGTCATCTGAGATTATTGCTGTTGTAAAAAATAAATAAATCCCATTATATTGTGGAGTCCTGTTTATCTTTTCATTTGAAGAATCATCCAATTGAGATCTTGCAGTGGATTACTAGTTTGACATTTACAGGCAATTGTTTCCAGTCAATTGAGTAAGTACTTAAATGAAAATAATTTGGGTGAAGAAAGCCCCCAGGTAAGCGAAAGCCCCCAGGTAAGTGATACATTAAATACCTTTATGGAAATGGGTAACAGGGGTAACATATGGAAAGCAGTGTGTATAAATGCCCATAGCATGGGAAATAAGATCCCTGATGTTGAAGCATTGGTGGGAGTGGCTGACTTGGATTTAGTGGCAGTTATAGAAACATGGTTCACAGAAAACCATGACTGGGATGTAACTATACCTGGCTATACTTTATTCGGAAAGGACAGGGTAGGAAGAAGGGAGGAGGAGTGGCACTATATTTATTTATTTATTTATTTATTTATTTATTTAACAGTCTTTTCTATACCGCCCCTTCCAGAGATCAGGGGCGGTTTACATTGAACATTAAACAGAACAATTGTATACTTCTGTATACATTTACAAGGAACATTATGCTTTAACTATATACAGGTGTACTTACAGGGAACATATTTTGAACATTAACTATAACAGAGCTTTTCAAACTATTTACAATTTATTTACATGGAGCGCATCTTAGTTAGTTACAGTGGTGAAATAGTCAACTGTTTGAGTGGTTCATTAGCGTGTTGTGTGGGGTTAGTGAAATTTCCTGTGTTAGTCATTTGTTCTGTCTTGGGTACAGTGTATGTGTTTCTGTGATTGTATTGGTGAGGTTCTTTGTTGGTAGGGGATTTCAAAGTGTTTTGTAAAGAGATAGGTTTTTAATTCTTATGTAAAAAATACTACTAAAGCTTTGGAATTACAGAGCTTAAAATGGAGAGAGGAGGCGCTGTGGGTTAAACTAGAAAGAGGGAAAGAGAAATCTATTTGCATTGGTGTGATATACAGACCTCCCTCACAAGAGAAAGAGGTGGACAGAGAGTTAATTGAAGACATACACGGCATTGCTAGGAAAGGGGAAGTGCTACTGATAGGGGATTTCAATATGCCAGATGTTGGTTGGCACATTCCTGCTGCAGTATCATCTAGAAGTAAAGCGATCCTGGTTTCTCTACAGGGAGAACTACTCAGGCAATTGGTAACAGACTCCACACGTGAAGGGGCCATACTGGACTTGGTGCTTACCAATGGTGAAAGTGTTTCTGATGTTATAATGAGAGATCATTTTGCATCCAGTGATCACCAGATGGTGTGGTTCAGTATTAGGACTAGGGCTGTTAGAATCCATTCAAAGGTGAGGGTCTTAGACTTTAGGAAGACTAACTTTGCCAAGATGGGCCAATACCTCAGGGAGTTGTTAGCGGGATGGGAACAGCTGGGGGATGTAGAAAAACAGTCGGCAAAACTGAAAGGGGATATTGTAAGGGCAACCAACCTTTTTTGTTAAAATGGTAAATAAAGGTAAAAGGAAAAGGAGACCTCTATGGCTTTTGAAAGAAGTAGCTGAAAAAGTGAAGAAAAAGAGGGAGGCCTTCATGAAATACAAGAGATCACAGAGAGTGGAAGACAGGCATCTATATTTGGAATGACTTAGAGAAGCTAGCAAAGTAGTCAGGAAAGCAAAGGATCAAAAAGAGGAGGAAATAGCCAATGCAATAAAATGGGGGGATAAGACATTTTTCAGATATGTTAGTGAGAAGAGGAAGGGCAAAAGTGGTATTGTCAGACTCAAGGGTGAAGGGGAGGAATATGTAGAAACTGATGAGGATAAAGCGGAATTGCTTAACAAATATTTCTGTTCTGTGTTCACAGATGAAGAACCAGGAGCAGGACCTCAGAAAACACCCACAAACAGGAACAGAAGCGAGGGACATCTTGAACAATTTTCAGAAGACTGTGTTCGTGAGAAAGTAGCTCAACTTAAAGTAGACAAAGCGATGGGACCGGATGGGATACACCCTAGAATACTGAGGGAACTTGGGGATGTTCTAGCAGCTCCACTGACTGACCTTTTCAATGCCGCATTAGAGTCGGGAGTGGTGCCAAAGGACTAGAGAGAGGCTCATGTGATACCTTTACACAAAAGCAAAAGTAAGGATGTGGTTGAACTTCGGTGGTGAGTAAATTATTGGAAACGCTGCTGAAAGAGAAAATAGTGAGGTTTCTGGAGTCCAGCGGATTACAGGATCCGAGGCAGCATGGATTCACCAGAGACAGGTCTTGTCAGACAAATCTTATTGATTTCTTTGACTGGGTGACCAGGGAATTGGACCGAGGGAGAGCCCTAGATGTGGTGTATTTAGATTTCAGTAAAGCCTTTGACACTGTTCCTCACAGGCGACTTATAAACAAACTGAGCACCCTAGGGATGGACCCTAAATTTACTGCTTGGGTTAGAAATTGGTTGGTTGGGAGGCGACAAAGAGTACAGGTAAATGGAGCTCACTCTGAGGAGAAAAATGTTACCAGTTGTGTGCCCCAGGGATCTGTCCTTGGTCCTATTCTTTTTAACATCTTTGTTAGTGATATAGCGGAAGGGCTGTCGGGTAAGGTTTGCCTCTTTGCGGATGATACCAAAATCTGCAATAGAGTAGACACCCAGGAAGGTGTAGATAATATGAGGAGGGATCTAGTTAAGCTTGAAGAATGGTCTAGAATTTGGCAGCTGGGATTTAATGTTAAAAAATGTAAGGTCATGCAATTGGGCTGCAACAATCCAAGGGAGCAATATAGTATAGGGGGTGAAGTACCTTTGTCCACTAAAGAAGAGCGGGACCTGGGCGTGGTTGTGTCTGATGATCTTAAAGTAGCTAAACAGGTAGAAAAGGCGATGGTAAAAGCAAGAAGGATGCTTGGGTGCATACGGAGAGGAATGGCTAGCAGAAAAAGGGAGATGATAGTGCCTCTGTATAAGTCTTTGGTGCTACCTCATTTGGAGTATAGTGTGCAATTCTAGAGACCACATCTTCAAAAGGATGTGAACAGGATGGAGTCGGTGCAGAGGGTGGCTACTGGAATGGTTAGTGGTCTTCATTATGAAGCATATGAGGACAGACTTAAGGATCTTAATATGTACACCTTAGAAGAAAGGCGGGATAGAGGTGATATGATTGAAACATTTAAATACCTCTATGGCATAAGTGCACAGGGGGAGAGCCTCTTTCGATTGAAAGCAAGCTCTGCTACAAGGGGTCATGGGATGAGGGTGAAAGGGGATAGATTCAGGAGTGATGAGGAAATATTTCTTTACATAAAGAGTGGTGGATGGATCCGTGGAATAGTCTCCCAGTGGAGGTGGTAGAGATGAGGACAGTATCTGAATTCAAAAAAGCATGAGACAAACACAAAGGATCTCTAAAGGAAAAATGGGGACTGTTGTAGTTGTTGATATGGAAGGACAGACTAGATAGGCCATATGGTCTTTTTCGGTCATTATATTTCTATGTTTCTATGTTACATCCTACTTAATTTGTTTTTAGAAGTAATCATAGTACAGAGACATTGTTGGCAATTTTATTGCAAGACATTAGAGTTTTATTGGTCCCGCTGGGCTTATCAGTGGCATTTGACACATTACATCAATTTTGTTCTCCAAATTGAGTGAGTTGGGTATCTAGCGGTTATTTTTAGGTGCTTTCAGGAATTCTTGGAATATAAAAGCTATAAGGTTAGGATGAGCAAGACAAAATATGGGGTCATACAGGATTCCCCACGTTTACTATTGCTAATGCATTTTTAAGTTCCTTTGGAGTTGATCTAAAAAAAACTAAGGATATTGTTTTATTCATATGCCAATTAAGTATAGTTTACAATACTCTTATGACCTATCATCAAAAGGTTTTGAGTTAATGTTTTATTGGATGCAATCACATAGATTGAAACTGAATGGAGATAAAATTACACTTTTATGAGTGAGTAAGTTACGAGATGACTTGCCCATTATGAATCCAGTTTTTATCAGGTGTTTCTTTTTTTTTTTGTTTCTTCTTTAGAAATGTTAGGAGTGATCTTGGATTATGCCTTGTTGCTAGATTACAAGCTACAAGGGTATTTTTTATTAAGGATTAAAGGCACATTAATGAAGTTAATTCATATTAAGTGCCCAGAGCACTTTTATTTTATGAGCACAGCGGCAAATACACGTTAAGTTCATAAAACGTGCCCCTATGTGAAGAAAGTTTGTTTTAAATTATGTCATCAAAGAAAAATTAAATCAAGTGTAACTGTAGAGCATTTTAGAGTTATAATTCAAGCTCTAATTATGACACAACTAGATTATTATAACATTTTATATCTGGGTCTATCAGCAAAGTTGATTTGAAGACTTCAACAACTGCAGAATACTACTGTGAGATTAATTTTCAGGAGTCATAAATATGATAGTTACTCCTTTGTTATGTCAATTACTCTGCCTCCCTGTACACACAAAGTTTATGTTTACAATGTTATATTTAATTTTCAAAATTCTATAAGGTTTTAGCCTTTCACTTTGGAATTCAAGTGTTTGTTAAGACCTGGCTCTTCCAAACTTCATAGCAGGAATATCTTTCAACATGTTCCCTATTTCTTTTCCCCTTCTATGTGCAGTTAAGCTTATGAGGTCCCTGGCTAGACATGTCTTCCCCTGCCCCTCTATTTCTTGACTTTACTCCTTTTTTACAATCCTATATAGATTTTGGAGCTGTTTTCCTTTTCATGTTGCTGTTTGATTGTTTGTTTTTTAATTGTAAACTGCTTTGATAGAATCCATAAAAGCGGTGTATCAGGACTAATAAACTATAGCTATAGTCATAACCATCACCAAAGCAATTAAGGGTCAATGCATGAAGCAAAGTTTTCAAAACTTTGGTAGCTAAATTGGAACACATAGATCTAATCATTCTGAGACTATAGAATGATATCTTAACCAAAAATGAAATACGTGTGGTAAAAGATAACACATCATCTAAAATCACTCTCAAAGTGCGGATTGACTCCTTAACTGGAATGAGATTACTTGCCATAATAGGTTGAAAAATTTTCACAGTTTGATCTTTCAAAAACCTACACACCCCCGCTCGTGGTCCACCATCCTCAAAAATGGTGGTGCCTGGTCCCACGCGGTCCATCCTGGATCTGATTACTAAAGACCCAGACAACAGACCTAAGAGGGCCAATAATAAGAATATAATTCTTACACCCAGCACCTACTCAATGTCTAAGCATATCACATCTAACAGAGCAGTTTCCTTGACATAAGAACATAAGAACATAAGATATGCCATACTGGGTCAGACCAAGGTCCATCAAGCCCAGTATTCTCTTTCCAACAGTGGCCAATCTAGGTCATATGTACCTAGCAGTTTCCCCAAGAGACACAAGTTCCAAAATGCTTGTACTGGGTCAAGCATTGATATCTTCGGCCACTTCTTAATAATGGTTTATGGACCTTTCCTCCAGGAACTTGTCCAAACCTTTTTTAAACCCAGCTACACTAACAGCCTTTACTACATCCTCCGGTAACAAATTCCAGAGTTTGATTACACGTTGAGTGAAAAAATATTTTCTTTAATTAGTCTTAAATAGTTACCCTGTAGCTTCATTGCATGTCCCCTAGTCTTTCTATATTCTGATAAGGTAAACAATCAATCTACGTTTACCCGTTCCACTCCGTTCATTAATTTATAGACTTCTATCATATCTCCCCTCAGCCGTCTCTTTTCCAGGTTAAAGAGCCCTAACCTTTTTAGCCTTTCTATATAGGAGTATCCTTCCATCCCCTTTACCATTTTGGTGGCTCTTCTCTGTACCTTTTCTAAAATCGCTATATCCTTTTTAAGATACGGCGACCAGAATTGCACACAATATTCAAGGTGCTGTCTCACCATGGAACGATATAGAGGCATTATAATATCTTTTGTTTTATTTTCCATTCCTTTCCTTATCATACCTAGCATTCTATTTGCTCTCTTGGCCGCCGCTGCACACTGGGCCGAGGGTTTTAACATGGTATCCACAATGACGCCTAAATCTTTTTCCTGGGTGGTGGTTCCTAATGTGGAACCTTGCATCGTGTAACCATAGTTTGGGTTGTTCTTCCCTAGGTGCAAAACCTTGCACTTGTCCACATTAAATTTCATCTGCCATTTTGATGCCCAGTCTTCCAATTTATCAAGATCCTCTTGCAATTTTTCACAATCCTCTTGGGTTTTAACAACTTTAAATAGTGTTGTGTCATCTGCAAATTTGATAACCTCACTCGTTATTCCATTTTCCAGGTCATTTATGAATATGTCAAAAAGCAGCGGACCCAGCACAGATCCCTGGGGTACACCACTATTCACCTTTCTCCATTGGGAAAATTGGCCATTTAGCCCTACCCTCTGCTTTCTATCTTTTAACCAGTTCCTGATCCACAATAGTACACTGCCTCCTATCCCATGACTCTTTAGTTTTGCCAAAAGTTTCTGATGAGGGACCTTGTCAAAAGCTTTCTGAAAGTCCAGATACACAATATCAACCGACTCACCTTTGTCCACCTGTTTATTCACTCCTTCAAAAAAACATAACAGATTAGTAAGACAAGATCTTCCTTGTCTAAAGCCATGTTGGCTGTCTCCCATTAGGTTGTGACTATCTACATGCTGAGTAATTTTATTCTTTATGATGGTTTCTACCATTTTTCCCGGTACTGACGTCAGGCTCACCGGTCTGTAGTTTCCCGGATCACCCCTGGAACCCTTTTTAAAAATTGGTGTTACATTGGCGATCCTCCAATCTTCACATATTAGAGATGATTTTAATGATAGTTCACAGATTACTGATAGCAGTTCTGCAATCTCATATTTCAGTTCTTTCAACACCCTTGGATGTATACCATCCGGCCCAGCTGATTTGCTACTCTTCAGTTTATCTAATAGTTGTAAGACATCTTCCCGATGTATCGATATTTCCTTCAATTCTTCCGCACCTTTAAATACCACTTCAGTCATGGGTAACATCCCTACATCTTCCTCAGTAAAGACCGCTCTTTGACGCTCTTTGACGCTCCAGCACTTTGTAATGCGCTACCAGAAGATATAAGATCTATAAATGACATTAAGGACTTCAGGAAAAAGTTAAAAACACATTTATACAAAGAATACTTTGGAAACATCACCTAGCACCATACCATCATGACACACAATGACTATAAATACAGACAAATTAATGATATGACACCTGATACATGAACACTGCATATTGTACATAAAGTCTGTACATAAGTAATGGTACCAGTTAAGGGTACCCACATGTAATGTTATTTTCTCTGGATTAACAATTATTTTATTTATTGTTAGCTTGTTACACCACTAAGAAGTTGTTATACTGTTCTCTGTAAAAAGACTGAGATGTAATATAAACCACTTTGACTTAAGGATGAAGCAATCTATAAAACCTGTTAAATAAGTAAATAAATAAAATGCCCATATCATTTATAAAGGTTGCATATGCATTGATAGCTAATAAAAAAGTGTTTCATAAACTCTGCTCCACACATTTATAGAAAACCCAGATCCATTCTTTGTAGGCCGATTGGGTAAGACATGGGTGTCAAACTGCCATCGTGGAGGCAGGACTGTCTCAAACATTAGGCATGACTAGGAAGTTGCCTAAGGTAGCAGGTCCTCAGGGGTAGCAAAAAACAGCAGCAGTCAAAGCAAACTAATAGATGCTGACAGTCAGACACACTCAAGGAACCGTCGGCATCTTCTTTTATTTGTGCGGAGAGCAGGCACACACAACCATACAAAGGTACTTCAGGCCGGAAGGTCGGGGGTTCAAATCCCACTAGAGGACAGCAACCTTGGGCTGGAAGGACTGGGGTTTCTAGTCCCACAGGTCTTCCTTGTGGTCTTGGACAAGCCGCTTAACCCTCCATAGCCCATGTTCCCTGTAAAATAGTTATCTCCAAGTTATAATGCCCTGTTCAATGTGATTTCAGTTTGTTCAATGTAAACTGCACTGATGCAGAATAGCGCGGTATATAAGAGAATGTAAATAAATAAATAAAGCAATGTTTAATATTTAAAAGCATGATATCCAATCATGCATTGTACAACATTGTTGTTGGATGGGTGGTTTTAGGATGATCAGGATCTTGTGTGTGGGGGAGAGGGAGGTATAAGGCTGATGGTCTGCTTAGGGTGCCCAATACCTTTCCACCAGCCCTTCCTGGAAGGCTGAAAAGCAGTCAGTTTGTCAGGCTATCTCTACTGAATGAGGGATATTTACATGCATTACCTTCATTATATGCAAATATATTTCATGAATATTCATTAGAGTTGCCCTGAAAATTAGACTAGTTTGTGACAGTTTGGAATTACAATTTGACACCCCTAGGGTAGTATATTAGGTGACATGGCATGTAAAGATAGTAGATGAATTCATATCCCATATCCTACGTATCATGTCTTTTAGCAGTTTTAGTAATGGGTTGAACTTGGCTATGTTTTCTTTATGGCACTGAAGGAGCTTATTCTTGTCTTTATAGTTTATACATCCCATTCATACTTGAGCATCTCAAAAATCTTGTGTTTGAGCCACATAGCAGCAAGCAGTACATTTTCTGGTGCACCTGTAACTTCAGTATTAGTAACCATATACTCCACATTAGACGCTAGTTTTCTCAGCTCATGTTTAAGATGATTGAGAGTAAGATGATTAAGAAGGGGATTAGGTGATTACTAAATTATGCACTTAGGATGATTCTTTTTTCAGCCACACAGTGGCATACTGCTTTATTGCCAGGAGAAGCAGAAATTGGCAGATGTACAAGAGAAGTCACCTTGTCTCTTTTCCCTCTTATCTCTTAAATGAAAGTCTTACTGTTACAATGAAATGGTTAGCACACAGTCAGAAAGAGTCTAGAAATATGGAAAACGTACACCATTAAAGAGACAGAGAGGTGCTGTAAAAAGAACCTCCAAGTGGTAGCCCTAAGTGTGCACGTGTAAGTACCACCGCTTAGCCATAGAAAATCTCTCTTGAAGCCATTTTGTTTTTTACAAAATGGCTGTTCCCACTGAACATGTCATTATACGTTTTTTACAAAAAATACTTTCAGTGAGCCTTTTATAAAGTATCCAGCAAATTTTGAATTTCCTGACATGGATGCTACTTTTCTGGCCTAGAAACCCTATGCAAAATGAAGCTTTATGAATTTGTCTTTATTGAAGTGCACATTAGTTAAGGTTAAGATTAACACAAAATTCCTATGGGCCTAGGCATTCATATATCAATGTTGTGATGATGTGAAAATTTCAAATAAAGAAGTATTCTTTGGATAATTTTAATGAGCCTTTATTATATAAATTGCGCAATTGAGAGAGTTGACACACATGCAGGGATTGCAGCACAAAATGCAAGTTTCTAACTAGCATTGATCAGTTGCATCTTTTAGAAACGTAGAAACGTAGAAACATGATGGCAGAAACAGACCATATTGCCTATCTAATCTGCCCTTCCATATTGACTACAATAGTCCCCTTTTTTTCCTTTAGAGATCTTCTGTGTTTGTCCCATGTTTTCTTGAATTCAGATACTGTCCTTGTCTCTACTACCTCTACTAGGAGAATATTCCACATATCTACCCCTATTTCCATATAGAAATATTTCCACATTTTATTCCTGAGTTTGCAAGGAGTATAAGACAATAAGGAGAACTTCACAGGACTGAAACTTAAGATTACAGAAGTACAGATGCTAAGAAAACTGAACTAAAAGGTACCAGGAAGCGATGTTCCAGACTAATTATTTCTCAAGTCTAGTCTAGAAATATATTTTTAACAGCAACATTTCTCTCTCTCTGGCAAGCAATATCTCTATTCTTATTCCTATTGGCTAATTCATAGAGCTTATGACCATCACCATGACCAAGCATATTTTTATGGACTCTTGAACAATGTCCAACTTCTTATGTTCCCTTTTCTTGCCTCTAGCAAGGCCTATCATGGTCTAACAGACATTTATCTCTGCTTTGCCTTACATCACTTTTAAGCATGTACGTACACAAGCCTTGCAGTTACATTAGGCTTCTAACAGCAACCTGCAGATAGTAATTTAATAAGAATTAAATGACCTTTTAACTATTTCATTACTCAGTGGATTCAAATTTTTTCTAACAGGCTGTTGTTATTTAAATAGGGTTCATGCAAATTGTGTAAATAAATTCAATTTGCATTAAACCGTTGGCAACTGAAAACATTGTAGCTAAGTTTTTGTGTTAGCCTCTTGAGACTTTTATAAAGCCAAATGCAAGCCACAGTGATTCCCAAGGCCCTTCTCCCTGAGCAACAGTAAAAGGAAGGCCCTCATAGTCTCCTCCTTTCCTCCTTCTCCATGAGAGAATTCTATAGATCAAGGGAGTGCTCATAGTCTATTCAATAAACTCATTAACCTAGAAAACATCATGGTATTAGACAGCAATGTGGCACAGTAACTGAATATTGATCAGTGATAATCAGGACTAAGAGGTACATATAAAGTTTTTCTGCCTTAAAACCTGGAAGTAAAATGTTTTAAAATATCATTTGTTCCATATAGTTATATATTCTAACCCACGATAGTCAAGTGAAAATTATGGTCGGCATGCTGAGACAGAAATAGCGGGGGTGGATGTCCGACCCCGACGTCCAACCTCTGCTATTCCGTGGGACCCAATTCCAGAACCAAAGCTCCTTGCACATACAATCACTATACGGGGAGCTCTGGATGGTGTGGGAGGGGGTGGGCCGAGAAGGAGTATGGGTGGGGCAGGGTCAGTCCCAGGACCCTGGACGTACAAGGCTGATTCTGGTCATGGCCCTGTATGTCCGGGGGTGCATGGAGGGCCATGGAACTTATTCTACCTCTGAGGATTCCAAGAACTTCAAGTTCTGATGTAACCAATCAGCTTCAAAAGCACACACCAAGTGAATTGGCCCCACCTGTATTACATAATGCGTTTATTTGGTTTAAATTAGGTAGAGTTTTCACATATATTGTATGTGGACCTATGATAATCTAGAGTACACTAGTTGTGGCCCTTTGAGGCTGTTATACAAGAGAATCTTTTTAGGCCTGAATAAGCTCATCATTATTTGGGGTCCTCTATTTATTTATTAGTTGAGAAGTTAAGCCATCTGGTCATGTTTTTGTGGCTTGCCTTGATCCAGATTTCTGAGTAGGTGTGTTTATTTAATTTAACAGAATAAATGATGACATAAACACGGGATAAATTTAGCACCTATTCGTTCCCTCTGTTGGGTTGAGCATTTCAAACTACACACCCAAGCGTGAGCACCATAGAGCTGGCAAAAGGACTCCAGAAAAAAATTTCAACACAGATCAGGGGAGAGGTATAAAACAATTGCAAACTCCTTGAATATCCCTGAAATTATTAAAATATGGAATGTGCATGGCACCATCAAGACCCTGACTAGATCAGGTCATTCCTCCAAAATAAATGACTAAACAAGAAAGATGTTAATCTGAGAGGCAACTGGGAACTTTGAAAGAGCTGCATGTTTCCATGGCCAAGACTTGTCAACATGTACATGTCAAAACAATATTCCAAATAGAGGAAGACACAGTATTTTATCTCACAATTATAATGTCATTACTCAATACAATACAAATAAATGGCTAATGGGAGAATGGGGACCTCAGCTAGGGGAACCTGCCATTTCAAAGAACAGCTACACTCAGGATTCCTCTTCTCCACCAATATCTTTCATTGGCCCCCACCTATCAGCATGTTTATTAAATTTTTAATTGCAGTTAAAACTATAAAAAAACTATACTTAGCTGAATTAGAACATCCCAAACCAGCAATGAACGGAATTCCCACTGTGGAATTTGTGCCCTCTCAACGTAGGTTTTGCCGATAACTTTGCCTGCTTCAGGAGAATCACACAGTCAGGAACTAAAAGTAACGACCAAGTGAGTAATCACCCACAATGCCAGTTAGGGGTCTTTAAAGTGGAGCCTGTAGTGAGTAACAAGATGATGTCACCAAATAAGAGGAAATATCATACTATGGAGAATCATTCTCTCTCTTCATTGAGACCGCGTGGTTGCAAACAATTTAGCTTAAAGATCCACCTTTGTTCCAAGTTTGCAAGTCAGATCTCTCTATCACCTTGTTTTTGAAGGGATATAAGCAAATGGAGGAGTAGCCTAGTGGTTAGAGCACTGGCTTGGTAATCAAGAGACCAGCATTTAATTCCCACTGGCACCCCTTATGACCTTGGGCAAATCACTTAACGCTCTATTGCTTCAGAAAAAAGGCTTGGCAATCTACTTCCAGTCACACTGCCAAGAAAACCCAGGAGCTGCTGGGTCACCAGGAGTCAGCACTGAAAGGAAATACAATCAATAATAAACCTATTTCATCTTCAACCAAGTGTGGTTATGCACTATACAATGCTGAACCATAGGAGCTGTGAGTATCTGAGGAATTAATGTTCACTAAGACATTTCTTGACCATATGGCATGTCCTGCCAACATAAATATTGTCACATGGGCATAGGGTGACATAAAGTGCCCATGAAGTAAAGCAGTTAGTAGCATATTGATGATGATATTTACATCCAGATTCGGTTATCAGTCAAGCAATTTATTATTATTTTTAAATTATCAATTTACAGATACATTCCAAGCATAATACACTTGTATAGAAAAGAAAAAGGGCAAACAAGGAAATCAGCAACACACCATAACAATCCCAAAGGAAAAAAATAATATTAAATACCCACTCTCTAGCCCAGTGATGGCTAACCTTTTTGAGCCCGAGTGCCCAAACTGCCGCACAAAACCAAAGAATTTCCTCAAAGTGCCAGCACGTCAATTTGCATAAATATTTGCATAATGCTAACATACACTAACTTTTAGTAAACATGTCTCTTAATGAGTGTATGGATAAAGACAGACTAAAAGATTTCTACATTACTATAATCCAGTGCCAACCGCCAGGCACATTAGGAACTACTACAAACACTGCCCATTTAGAACCAATAGCAAACCCGCCGTATCCTAACAGCACTACCAGGACTCACAAAGCACCACACCATACCTATCAAAAGGCAACACTGCAAATATTAAACCAATACATTTCAGACAATAACAATACATGACCTACTGGGGAAAGAGAACAAGTGGCAATGTCAAAAAGGAATTACATAAACAGAATACCTCAGCTCAGTTACACAGTTGCAATTGCTCCAGCCACTTTCTTCTGGTTTCTTCATGTTTTCTGCTAACTCTCCATCATCTGCTGTCCATTTGTCCTTTCTTCTCTCTTCTAGTTTTTTTTTCCATTCTCTCTCTCTACATCCGCTTTAACATACTAATCTTTCTCCTTTTGCTCTTTCCTCATTCCTATTTCATCCACTCAAATTTTACCCCTCCATCCTCAATCCCCACTTACTCTCCCAATACCCGGCCAATTGTAGATTTTTTATCCCTCCCACACAAAATATTTTTCCCCTCTCCATTTTACTCTCCCAGCCCCATCCCATTCTAATCCTCCCCCAACATCAGCTCCCTTCTAGTTCCAGCCTCACCCAGCATCCATTCCCTTCTAGACCCTGCATCAGCCCATTTCCAGTCCTAGCAACCCCCCAACCCAATACCAGTCCTAGCCCCCCCCCATCAACTCACTTCCAGCCATAAACCCCCATCACCCCATTTCCAGACAGCCCCCATCAGCCCACAGCCCATTAGCAGTCCTACCCCCCCAGCCCATTAGCAGTCCTACCCCCCCCGCCCGCCCGCCCGCCCGCCCGCCCATTAGCAGTCCTAACACCCCCCCCTCCTGCCCATTAGCAGTCCTAACCCCCCCCCTCCTGCCCATTAGCAGTCCTAACCCCCCCTCCTCCTGCCCATTAGCAGTCCTAACCCCCCCCTGCCCATTAGCAGTCCTAACACCCCCCCTCCTGCCCATTAGCAGTCCTAACCCCCCCTCCTGCCCATTAGCAGTCCTAACCCCCCCTCCTCCTGCCCATTAGCAGTCCTAACCCCCCCCTCCTCCTGCCCATTAGCAGTCCTAACCCCCCCTCCTGCCCATTAGCAGTCCTAACCTCCCCCCCCTGCCCATTAGCAGTCCTCACCCCCCCCTCCTGCCCATTAGCAGTCCTAACCCCCCCTCCTGCCCATTAGCAGTCCTAACCCCCCCTGCCCATTAGCAGTCCTAACCCCCCCTCCTGCCCATTAGCAGTCCTAACCCCCCCTCCTCCTGCCCATTAGCAGTCCTAACCCCCCTCCTGCCCATTAGCAGTCCTAACCCCCCCCTCCTCCTGCCCATTAGCAGTCCTAACCCCCCCCCCCTGCCCATTAGCAGTCCTAACCCCCCCGGCAAATTTAAAAAAAAAAAAAGCAGGCTCTGGCTGCTGCCGCGGCAGATTGCAATGTCCCGCGGGGCCCCCTCCGCCCGCTAAGCCCCTCTGCAAGGGCTTTCAGATTCGCGAGGGAAAGCGTCTCCCTCGCGTCTCTGTTAAGCCCGCAGGGGCTAATGGGAAATTTCCCATCAGTCCCTCGCGTCTAAAGGGGCTGATGGGAAATTTCCCATTAGCCCCTGCGGGCTTAACAGAGACGCGAGGGAGACGCTCTCCCTCGCGAATCTGAAAGCTCTTGCAGAGGGGCTTAGCGGGCGGAGGGGGCCCCGTGGGACGCTGCATTCTGCCCTTGCCGCGTCCGCAGTCAGAGACAGCTTTTTCTTTTTTTTGCGGACCTATGGCCCGCGTGCCAGCTGCAAGGCCTTCGCGTGCCACAGCTGGCACGCGTGCCATAGGTTCGCCATCGCTGCTCTAGCCCAACAACCATGGGGATCAACGCAAATAGAGAAAGACAACATAGTAGGAGGAGTGGCCTAGTGGTTAGGGCAAGCTACCTCTGGCCAGAAGGTCAGGGGGTTCAAATCCCACTAGAGGACAGCAACCTTGGGCCAGAAGGACTGGGGTTTCTAGTCCCACAGGTGCTCCTTGTGGTCCTGGGCAAGCCACTTAACCCTCCATTGAACATGTTTCGTGTTAATGTATGTGTTTCATATCCCCTTGTGTTAAATGTATCCCCCAATTGTGCTATGACCACTTTGATTGAAGGATAAGGTGGTATACAAAACTGTCTAAATAAATATTACAGTGCAGAAAGCATAAACAGTCAGTCTAATCAGTAGCCTTCAACAAACACTTCTACACTTGTTACTTGACAGTAACCTGGGGGGCAGTAATGAGGCAAGAAATGATAAAGGCAGCCAGCTGAGGAGGATCAAAAAACACATAATTAATAGATTGAAGCCTAGCTAGGCACTTACATGGGAATTTAAGGAAAAATAATTCCCCCAGCTCGACCACCCCTGGCTTAAGAAGAAGGAAATCCCTTTGTCTCTGCTGGATTTCTTGAGCCAGGTCTGGGTAAATACACACTGATATGCCCTTAAAGGGCAGGGAATGCTTCTTAAAATACAACTTAAGAAGCCATCTCCAATCAGATGACAAGGCAAGCTTTATCAGTAATGTAGAAAGAACAACAGTTTCAATATCACTCGATTCAAGAATATTAGATATGTTAAGAAAGTCTATATGCTGAATCTCAACTACAGAGGGCTGCTGTAAAGCAGCTGATATCTTCTTGCAATAAGGAACATAATAAATTTTAGTTAATGGAGGACTTCCTCAAAATATTGCTTCAACATGTCCCTGGCCAATGTCAGGGAAAAACAAGGAAAGCTAACAAATCTTGTGGACCAAACTTGGTTCTCAAGCAGTTCCTCTTTAAGCTTTATAGCAGTTAAATCCTTGACTAAGGCACAGTGATAGTTCTCATGATTCTGGAGTTTAAGCAATTGCAAGTTAGATGCAAGGCATAGAGAAGGCAGGCAAAGAGAGAATTTGAAAAAAAAGTTTGCAGTGGAAGCAAAAACACATATTAAAAATTTTTTCAAGTGCATTCGTAGCAAAACACCTGTGAGAGAGTCAGTTAGATGATAGAGGAGTGAAAGGTGCACTAAGAGGTGACAAGGCCATAGGGATAGACTGAATACATTCTTTGCTTCAGTTTTTACTGGAGAAGATGTAGGGAAGTTACCCATGACTGAAATGACATTTAACGGTCATGCATCGTAAGAATCAAAAGAAATACAATAAACCGGGAAGATGTACTATAACTATTTGATAAACTAAAGAGTAGCAAATCACCTGGACCAGATGGTATACTTTTGAGGGTGTTGAAAGAATAGAAATATGAGATTGCAGACTTACTAGTAGTAATACTGTAATACCTGAAGATTGGTGAATGGCCAATGTAATGCCAATTTTTAAAAAGGATTCCAGGGGTAATCCAGGAAAATACAGACTAGTGAGCCTGACATCAGTACCGGGCAAAATGGTAGAAACCATTATAAAGAACAAAATTACTAAACATGTAGATAGTCATGGTTTAATGAGAAAAAGCCAAAGATTTTAGCCAAAGAAAGTCTTGTCTTACTAATCTGTTATATTTTTTGAAGGTATGAATAAACAGGTAGACAAAGGTGAGCCAGTCAATATAGTATCTAGATTTTCAGAAAGTCTTCAACAAAGTCCCTCGAGAGACTTGTCAAAATTTTAAAAATCATGGGATAGGAGGCAGTGTAATATTGTGGATTAGGAATTGGTTAAAAGATAGAAAGCAGAGGGTAGGGATAAATGCCCAATTTTCCCACTTGAGAAGGTGAATAATGGAGTACCCTGGGATCTGTGCTGGGTCTGCTGCTTTTTAACATATTCATAAATGACCTGGAAATGGGAGTAACAAGTGAAATGATCAAATTTGTAGATGACACAAAATTACTCAAAGTTGTCAAAATCCAAAAGGATTGTGAAAAATTGCAAGAGGATTTTATTTTATTTATTTATTTATTTATTTATCTATTTCTTCTATACCGCCCCTTCCAGAGATCAGGGGCGGTTTACATGGAACAAGTAAACAAATTTGTATACTAATGTATAAATTACATGGAACAGAGATTTTTTTAACTTTATACAGATAATAGTTATTAACAGAGATTTATAACATTGTAACTTTATACAAATAACTGTGCATTAATTGTCAAAACTATTTACATTTTATATAAATTGATAAATTGGAAGACTTGATGTTCAAATGGCAGATGAAATTTAATGTGGACAAGTGCAACATTATGCAGCTAGGAAAGAACAACCCAAACTATGATTACATGATGCAAGATTCCACATTAGGAACCAATACTCTGTCAAAAGATTTAGGCGACATCGTGGATAATATGTTGAAACCTTCCACCCAGTGTGCAACAGCGGCAGAGAAAACAAATAGAATGCTAGGAATTATAAGGAAAGGAAAGGAGAATAAAACAAAGGATATTATAATGTCTCTGTATCGTTCCATGGTGCAACCACACCTTGAATATTGTGTGCAATTCTGGTCACCGCATCTTAAAAAGGATATAGCAGAATTAGAAAAGGTACAAAGAAGAGCCACCAAAATGGTAAAGGGGATGGAAGGATACCCCTTTGAAGACAGACTTAAGAATTAGGGCTCTTCAACCTGGAAAAGAGATGGCTGAAAGGAAATATGATAGAGGTCTATAAATTAATGAATGGAGTGGAACAGGTAAACATAGACTGATTGTTTATGCTATCAAAAGGTAGATAGACTAGGGGACATGTAATGAAGCTACAATGTAACTTGTTTAAGACTAATAAGAGAAAATATTTTTTTAATTTAATGTATAATCAAACTCAGGAATTCGTTACCAGAGGATGCAGTAAAAAACTGTTAGTGTAGCTGGGTTTAAAAATGATTAGGACAAGTTCCTGGAGGAAAGGTCCATAAACCATTATTAACGAGGACCCGGGAAATCCACTGTTTACCTCAAAACAAACACTGTGGAACCTGTGTGTCTTTTTGGGAACCTGCTATGTACTTGTGACCTGGAATGGCCATTGTTGAAAACAGGTCACTGGGTTTTATTGACCTTGGTCTGATCCAGTATGACATATCTTATGTTCTTATGTAAGCTTCAATTCATCCACATTTCCCTTCAAAGAAACAAAATCCTTTGCAGTAGCCTTGGTGGAGCAAAGGTGGGGATGCGAGATAACTGGGCAGCAATGATATTGCATGCTGCCCAGTTAGTGCTATGCGCCGAAAAGATAGGTGAGGAAAACCCTAGCCTATTTTTAAAGTGCCGATCGCTAACCGTGCAGCAGCACGATTAGCTTTGGCAGCTACCAATTTTGGTGGCAATCACCAGATATTCAATGCCGGTGTCTCAGCATTGAATATCAGGTTTGGAGGTCAGCGGGGAGGGCTACGTGCCCATTGGTGCATAGCCCTTCAAATAAGCAGGCAGTTCAGTATCAGGCCCATAGAGATCAATATTCAGCTGCATGGAGAATATATAGCTTGATATGTCTGACTTAGATCATTTCCAATCACAAATATAGGGCCTAATACAGAGAGGTGACTTGAGGGGCTGCAGGCCACCCTGCCCGTATTCCCCCTCTGACTCTCCTTGCATGGCCAAAGCAGCAGTACAGGGAGAGCCAGCAGGGGGCGGGAGGGGGTGCTGTGAAGGTGGAAAGGGGGCGGGCCGAGGTTGCAGGATGTGCAACATAATCCGGGCAATCAGAGCTGGAAACCCCCCCCCCAGAAGCTGGGGCCGGGTGCAGGTAGGTCCCCGCCGCCCTATCCTGGCCCTGGCTGCCGAGCTGTGGGTCAGGCAGTAGGGAAAAATACAGTCAGCACCATGGGAATCAGGGGGGGCCTGTGGGGAGGACATACTTGCGGGTCTGCAGGGGCACGTTGGGCCATCTCAGGGCCCAATTCTGTATGCAGCTGGAACATTTTGCTCTGGCATTACAGAATCACATCTTAACAGGCCTGCCCTGCTTGTGGCCGTCTGGACAGCCCAAATGTGCCTCTTTCTGAATCGGGCTTATAGTCAATAATGCTGTTTAGGTAGTGCCAGTGAATATTCATGTATAACTTGAAACATCTAAATTGCACATATCAAGTTACACCTGCTATTTGAGTGGTGTATCTAGACTTGTGAAGTGGCATTTTAGAAAAGATGTCCAAGATAAATCAGGGCTATCCAGGGCTGAACATGCTGAAAAATGCCAGGGACATCCATGTCTTTACCCGATTTGCCTCAAGGTGTAGCCTAGTGGTTAGAACACTGGCTTAGTAACCAAGCAATCAGGGTTCAATTCCCACTAGCACTCCTTGTGACCAGGGCAGGTCACTTAACCCTCTATTGCCTCAGAAGATGATCTCCTTAGGAAAGCATGGGGCAGGGGTATCCTTTTCATGCAAGCTAGCAAAGGGGACATCCAGTCACATAGTAGAATGAAAACATGAGTCTTCACTTCCTTTTAGTGTTCATTATTGGCATTGAAAAATACAGGCGACATGAGCGTATCTCCTTTTTCACATCCTCTAGATGTCTGACAAAATGAGCACTTTTCTGATGCCTATTCAAGCTTGGAGCAGGTATAAGCTTGGACACAGCTTGGAACGTCCAAGGTTTTTCTGAAATTGGGCGAGGACGCCCATGTTCTGGAAACACCCCAGACACGCCTACTTCAGACCCGCATTCAGACTTGGACGTCCTCGCCCCGGGAATGTCCACAGAGTTGGCTTCTAAAATGGTTCTGTAGATATCTCCAGGCTTTGGACATCTCCATGCCTGTTTTCAGACATCCAAGGCATGAATGGGGCTTCTAAAATAACTCCCACAACGTTTAGAGGATAATTGTATAGCAGAGTGTCTAATTTGTACCTATTTTATAAAGGCAAATAGATTCCTAATTGTCTTTATAGAATATTAATATAATTCCTGCAAAGATCTTTCCTATGTTGCAGTTGCAAATATTATGCCTGCTGGAGAAAAGGTATACATTTCTGCACCTAGATTATTTAAATACGTGTGTAAATTAATGAATTTTATAATCTATGCATGTTCTTTGGGCCACTGCCCATGCTCTGTCCAGAGTATGTCCCCGGTAATTCCTACAGTAAAAGCATACCTATGCATGCCATCGTGTGTACTTTTACACCTTGTGCAATTTTATAAGAGCCTTTTAATGCATGTATATTGCCACATATGCTCAACAATGACTTTATAGAATTGCCCCATCAATGGCTGGATATTTCCACCTGTACAAGTAAGTTATATGGCTACACTGCCCCCATAATGCCTCAAATCCCACCCCCTTTTTGGAAATATAACACTCAACCATAACTTTTTCTGAGCAGAAGAAATGGATCATTTTGATATTTTGGTCTTTGCCTGCCGTAATATACTATGGGGGTTATTTTAGAAGCCTTATTCATAGTTTCCGTGTGTAAAATCCAGTATTTACATGTGGAAATGGCACTCATATGCAAACAGTGTTTTTAGAAAGAACTAAATTTACAGGATGACCCAAAAAAAGTGAGAGCATCTCATAAATTAAAAGCTTAAATAGTTTACTTATTTACCTTTTTTAGCTATATAACGTCTTTATTTCGACAATTTCTGGTCGCCATCTTTTTTTTTTAAATTTGTCAATCGTTTATATCTGTCTTTTTGAATTTTTAAATAACTTATATGCTACAAGATGTTCTCATTTTTTTGGGCCACCCTGTATACATGGAAGTCCATAACACATAGAAATTGCAAGGGGGTGTGTTGAGGGCATGTTTAGGATGTGGCCTGAGCAAGTCAAAAATCTACATGTGTATCATTGGGAATGCATGCATATGACCAAAATTGTCCACATCAGGAACTACAAATGTTTCCTGGCATAAATAGGTTTCAAAAAAGTGCTTGTTTGGCCAATCCTTTACAGGAGGGCTTAAAAGGATTTTCTTCCTTAATCCCCTGTTGTTTATTCCTCCTTTCAAATTGTAATCACTTGTTCCTGCTTCAACATCTTTCTGATATCGGTATCAGGGGTACTATGTTGAAATGATTTATATCATTTCTGTCTGGCCACTCCTTTAAAGTTCAAACACTATCATCCCCAGATTCATTATTTCTATTGTTCTCATGTAGAGTCCCACAGAGCTCCATTCTTTCCCCATCTCTCTTCAACATCTTTCTGGCCCACTGACCACTCTGGTACAAGACTACGAGTTGAGTGGTTACTACTATGCGGACAATATTTTGCAGGTCCATTATTCCTCACCCCTTCCACCTGATCTTGCATTATTTAGTTCTTCCTTGAATGCTGTATTTTCCTGGTTAACTTTCCATGGTCTCCAACTCAACCCATCAAAATCTCAAACGTTGTGGATCACAGGACAGTCACCCCTCCCCCTCCCCCGCCACCCAACCATGTGTCCTTATATTGTGGGACAGCTAATCCCTTTGGTGTCATCACTCACACGTTTGGGAGTCATCTTCGATACACATCTTATTTTTGAATCTCAGGTTACCGCTACAGTACATTCATCCTTTTTTGCCCTCCGGCAGATCCGTTCTGTCAAGCCATATCTCTCTAGTTCTTCCCTTCATACTTTATTACATGCATTAGTTACATCACGGCTTGACTATTGTAATATTGTGGACTTCGATCATCCCTGGTAAAGAAATTACAATCGGTACAAAATATTGTAATTCGCCTTCTGTCAAATGCTGCCACTTTTGACCATGTCACCCCTTTACTTTATCAGAATTATTGGTAACCCCTCTCCCATCTCTTTCACTTCAAGGTTCTCATGCTGGCACACTGAGCTTGCTATACAGGTTTCCCACTGTATCTATCTACCCTTCTCATTCTGTATTGTCCAACTCGGACTCTTTATTCACAAACATCTAATCTTATGATGCTGCCGTCCATTTCCCACACGCATTTGGAATCTAATCGCCATATGGCATTTTATTTTTTGTCACTCTACCTCTGGAAAATCCTACCAGACTATCTTCGACTAGAATCTAATTTTCATAAGTTTAAAAGAGCTCTTAAGACCTACTTTTTTAAGAAAGCTTTACCGGAATTCCAGGAGGAGGGATAGCACCAAATGCCTTGGACTCATACATGGTTTTTTTTTGGTCTTCTCTAATTTGCTGCTAGCCATGCAAAAGGCAGTATATCAATATTTTAATAAACATAAACATAAACAATTAAATAATGATAGCAGCATCGGTAGTAATTTGTCAGCATTTACTGCATAATATGTGTAGGTTTGAAAAATGGCCTATATACACATGTGGATGCCAGCACTTACATGTGTAAGTTGTGAAATACCAACTTAAATGTGTAGGCTGCCTAGTTTCCTCCATTGATTTTCCCCATGTGTAGTTTTATAAAGTGGGATCCCCACTCCACATACAGTGTCAGCAAATCCATGTGCACTCCTATACTATTTTAAAAAAGGCTCCACATTTCATAGAGCCTGTTCTAAAACACTGTCCTTATCAAGATGTCTTAATTCCAATCTCCACACACTATCTAAAATTTACCTCCATGTCACTATGTTTTGGCATATGATAATTAATAAATCTAAAAGTTTTCAGCACTACTGTCAATCACATGAGTGCTTTGGAATGCTGATCTTAAAAGAGGCAATATGCAAGCACTTAACTGCAGCATAAAGACAAGCATATGACCTACCACTTATCTTTGTGTTGGATATTCAATGTCCCTATCCAACAAGCTGCTGGGATGTAGGAGGCTGGATGTTCAGGCCTCTCTAGGTTGGATTATTACAAAGGGGTATGTTTACTAAACCGTCTTAACGTGCGCCCGGCGATAGTGTGCTGGCTGCCATAAAAGGAGTGGGCGTTTCAGTCTTAAAGTAGCAAAACGGGATTATCGCGCGATAACGCGTGCTGCTGCGCACATTATCGGACAAAGCGCAACTAAGCGTGTTAACGCGCGGTAATCTTAAGTAGGCGCCCAGACATATAAACACAGAAACAGAGGTGTAGCACAATGGTTAATACACTGAGTGATGATACAGGGGTCATGAGTTTGATCCCCCTGTGTGCCTAATGCATAAGGCTGGCTGAGACATCAGCTTTGACATCTAAGTATTGTTTCTTGAGGCATTTTATTTGTATTTTAATTATTGCTGCCAGCAAACACACCCTCACGTGCCGTAACCTAAGGTGCCACATAAGGCACTTCATAGGGCACATTATAAAGAGCACTGTCCGCCACGGCACCCTATAATGTCCCCTATAGGGCACCCTATAAGGCACTCCATAGGACACCTTATAAGGCACCTTATATGGACTGCAACCATAAGGTGCCTCAGAAGGCGCTTTATAGGGCGCCCTATAAAGCGCCTTCTGAGGCACCTTATGGTTACAGTACTCTGAGGGTGTTTTTGCTGGCAACACTAATGTACATTAAAAAAAGACAATGCTTCGGACAGCCCTATCAAATAACCCCACTGTGGGTTTGAACCCATGACTTCTGGCTCCACAGGCAGTGAAGCAACCAGTGGGCTACAGCTGCTAATGAACCACTGGCTGGCTGCAGAAGGACTGCATGTCACCACACAAACAGTCTGCTGTGATCACCAAGATAGGATTAACTCACCCGTACCCATGATGCACTGCACATGCAAATCAGCAGTCTACAGATGATCACAAGATGGGGTATGCACCCCCACAGCACCTCGGCCTGGTAGGGGGAACTGACTGTGTGTGTTACTGGCACAGAGTAGTTACACACCATCACATTGTGCGGGTACTATGCTCACCCTGAGGGTGAGGTGGGGCGCCAAGCACCAGGTCCATAGCACCTTCCATGGCAGAAATAGGCCATGCTGCAGGTCTCCAGCAGTGCTAGTGTGTGAGATTGGTAGTTCCTGCAGACACACCTTGGATACATCTGTATTTCTCAGTCAGGTTTAGCCCTTATGGACCCATAGGTGGATTATGTACCACCACCCAACCCACCCTCTGGGGCTGAGGGTGGGAAACAGGGTCTCCCACCAACATTCTACCTCCCTGCAATGGTGCCAGTAGAGAGGACCATCAACCCCAGTTCTGCTGGGGAACAGACACCCTATAGGGCAGTCAATGCCGCTCTATACACATCCATAAAGCAAAGCAAACAGACATTAGGCCTGGAAATGCTCAGCAGCACCCCACCACTATCTGATACTCTCCTGCAGCAAGCCTCCAGCTGCTGCACCCTGCAAGGTGTTCCAGCAAAACACATATCAACTGCAGACAGTCTGCTAGCTAGTCCATAGTGCATGTTCCTGAAGAAGATGCATACACCCAGAACTAGGATGTCAACATACACATCAAGCAGATAAGTCAGTGATTGGGCCCAAAACAGAACCCACAAATATCACATGAGAAAAATACTGCATACCACTATGGGGGAACCTAGCCATGCCGTGGTCACTGCTCAGTCAGGGTGAGAGTGATCTCCCAGCAGGACATGTTGTGGCCACCCTGTCTGTGCAGGTGGTGACCGGGCACTACAATGTCCCAGCCATTGCCCTATGCCCTGTGCAGATGCATCCTAGCCAGGCCACTCTGTCCGGGCTATACCCATGGTACCTTGCTCCTCATTATGCACATTGGCAGGCCAATACTGGCAACAGTGCTGGCAGTGTGGGCTGTAGAGGGTGTTGGCAGCCACCACACACTGGATAAACAGACACACACTCCCCACACCTAGGCCAGCATTGTTCAACTATAGAGGTGTTTGGCAGCCCTGGCCACTGCACCAGTCCTGGGCACAGTGCTGGCATGGCAATACTGTAGGAGTCACTCCCCAGGGTGGTAAACACTGTCAGACACAAGACTTGTAGCACACTCCACAGACATCAGAAAGGTTGCTATGATGCAGCTCAATCAGCAAATTGTGCTTAACTTAGGAATTGCTATCTGCCAGTAATCATAGCAACCTTGCTAAGGTATGCAAGTGCTAGTATTGGGAGATGCACACAGGGCCCAAAATCCTGCCTCTCCAGGTGGCTTTGGATGATGGAGCCTGTGGGTGCGGGTGTGTCTGCCCCTGTTGGCCGCTGCTCTAGGGCAGAGGTTCCCAACTCCGGTCCTGTGGGCCAAACACTGTTCGGGTTTTCATGCTGTCCCTAATGAATATGCATGAGATACATCTGCATACCATAGGGGCGATGCATAGAAATGCAGCACAGCCATATTTATTGGAGACAGCATGGGACCTGAATGGTGTTTGGCCCTCCAGGACTGCTTTTGCGAGACTCTGCTCTAGGTAATGTGCATGCTTATGGTGTCTGTGCTCTGTAGGGTAAAATGTAGGTGTTTTGGGCATGTTTACGTTATCTGCACTAAAGGCTCTGTCTGTATTACCACATTTTAGTAGGGGGCAAAATGTGGGGACTGGGTTGGTGGAAACCACAGCTGGGACTTGAACCTGTGGCCTTTTGCTCCTTAACACACTGGCTGTGTGCCCTGCACCACCATGTTGCCACAGAGGCAGTGCGTTCCCTGGAGATACCATGACTGTTTGTCAGACAGAGCCTGTCTGTTGCAGTGCACGGCACCCACCTAAACAGGGCTGGGCCATGGTCTGCTGTGGGCAGCAGCCACTGCCCCCTCCACCACTAGTACCCCTCTGCCACCATGCTGACATGTCCTTCTGCTGGTGCTGCTGGTGGTGCGCAGTCTCGGGCCATCCAGTGTGCAGGTAGGCAGCTGCCTATGGTGCGGGTTCTGTGGTAGGGGTGCCTGCATAGATGTCCACGCTTCCCCCCAGCACAGCCTGCCAAAGTTCTGTACCCTTGGGGGTACCTGCTGGTACTATCCCCTGTGACACTGTGGGAAACACACTCGTGCCCATGTTGGGCCCTCATCAGTTGCTGTCTGGCTGCTCTACTGTTTCAGCATTCGTATGGGCCACCTAGGCATCACCCTAGTCTGCACTGTGGCCCAGCTGCACCACAGCATGTGCTGCCTGCAGCCCTCTGTGCCCCCTTTTCCAGCATCTGTCCAGTTGCCCATTCCGACATGCCCACCCTGCTGTTGCAGGACATGTGCATGCCATAGGAAACCTGTCCAATAGAAAGGGAGAACCCTGATCAGCGTTATTTCACTGTGGGATCATTCACCTTGTATGGGGACAGAGCATAGCCCCTTCCAAAATTGATATCTTTTTTTTGGAGCTTGCTCGGTAGTGTTTTTTGATGTTTCCCATTGATATCACTATTGCCCAGCTAGGTTATGGTTTTTTTCCAGTTTGTTCAGGTCATTTTCAATGTTTATTTGCCCTTTTGTTCCGTGCACATGTATCACACTTATCACCTTTTGTAGGTTTCCCTGGCTTTGCTTTACATTGCTGACGGAAATGGTTTCTCTTCCCTTTAAATCTACTCTAACGCCAGGGTTTCACTGGCGTTAGTTTTCAGCCCCGGAATCCACAGCGTTAGTGTGCAGGGAGCCTCTCCCCTCCCACTCTCCACCCATTGACCTCTTCTCTCCGCCCCAGGGGAGCCTTCCTCCGCCCTCAGGGAGCCTTTACTCTGCCTTCAGCGCTCGTTTGCGCCGCTGAGCACCGCTGAGCGCGTTAACGCGCGATAAGATGCCTTATTGCCCGGTAAAGCGCCATTATCACGCGACAAGGCGCCTTATCGTGCGATAACGTGACAGCAGCGCAAATAGCGCCCTTTAGTAAACATACCCCAAAGTTTGAATATAAGACAAAGGGATAGAAGAACTGGAATGAGTGTTGGATTAAGTTAGAAATCCTGTAAGCTTATCCACCCAGATGGAGATGAGAATCAAAAAGGAAGAAAAAAAAACTGAATAAGGAATGGAATTTTACAAATGATCATGCTTCATGCTTCCTTGCTATATATCCTGCAATTCATAAATAGCTAAGCTGATTGGCTGGCCCAATTATTTTTTTCTCTGTCATCATCTAACATGTTCTGTGGAGAATAGCAGAATAGTGGGAACAAGGAGGGAATGCAAATTATAGATCTTTTAACATCAGTTGTGGGTAAGATAATGGAATCACTACAGAATGAAAGGCTAATTATTATTATTCATTTATTAAGCACTACAAGGTGTACGTAGTGTTGTACAAAGACAAAGAAAGAAAGTCCCTGCTCAAATAGCTCACAATCTAAAAGACCAATATACATGACAATACAAGAAGCATGAGGTCAAAGAGAAGAGGAGACACAAGGAAAACAAAGATAACGGTCAGAAAGCGGTCTCAAAGAGGTACATTTTTAGCAAGGATTTGAAAAGGGAGAGAGAAGAGACTTAACGTAGAGATAGGCGAAAGTTAATTCCAGGCATAAGGAGCAGCAATGTGAAAGGATCAAAGTCTGGAGTTAGCATTAGAAGAGAAGGGCCTAGAGAGAAGGAGAACACAGGAGGAGTGGAGCTAACGGGGGGGGGGCGGATAGGGAGAGAGAAGGAAGGAAAGAAAACGAGGGACAGTAAACAGAATCCATTTAAAGGTTAGGAGAAGTAATTTGAAATGAATATGCAACCAAAAGGGAAGCCAGCAAAGCAATTTCAATAGAGGGGTCACATGAGAGTAACGCAGCTGGCAGAAAATCAGTCATGTCGCAGTTCTGAACAGATTGAAGAGGAAACAGGTGGGACTGAGGAAGAGCAACAAGGAGGAGGTTGCAATAGTCAAGATGGGAAGTAATCAAGGAATGGATAAGGGTCCTAGTAGTGTCTTCAGAGAGGAAGGGCTAAATTTTGCTAACGTTAAACAAAAAGAAATGGCAGGTTTTAGCAGTCTGTTGAATGTGAGAGGAGAAAGAGAGCGAGGCGTCGAAAATGACTCCAAGATTATGGGCTGAAGAGACAAATTATAGTATAGTATTATTGACAGTGATAGAAAACGGAGGATGGGGGGAGGAGGGGTTAGGAGGAAAGATAAGAAGCTCAGTTTTATCCATGTTCATTTTCAGACAGTGGAGAGACATCCAGGCAGTGACGTCAGACAAACAAGTGGAGATATGGGATTGGAGTACAGGAGAAATATTAGGTGAGGAAATATAGATTTGAGAATCATCAGCATAAAAACGATACTGAAAACCATGGGAAGAGATGAGGGCACGAGGGACTGAATATACAGAGAGAGAAAAGGAGAGGTCCTAGAATAGACCCTTGAGGTACACCAACTAAGAGGGGAATGGCAGAAGAGGAGGAACCATGTGAACAAACGCTAAAAGAGTGATTCAAAAGATAAAAAGCAAACCAAGACAGTACAGAGTCTCTAAAACCCCGAGAAGATAATGTGTCAAGGAGGAGAGAGTGATCAACAGTATCAAAAGCTGAGGAGAGGTCAAGAAGAATAAGGCTAATTCAGTATCTTGAAAGCAATGGAGTACAGGACCATAGATAAATTGGTTTCATGGGAGCAATATCTTCCCAAACAAACTGAATTACATTCTTTGGTGAAACCACTGATGCAGTAGATATAGGGTGTCTGGATATCGGTGAAGCTTTTGACCCTGTTCCACATAGAAGACTGATAAGCAAGCTCACTAGTCTAGGAGTTCAACCAAATCATATAAACTGGGTGAGACATTGGTTGAGTAAAAGAAATTTAGTGAGCATGAGTTTTTGAGGACAACTTTGATATTCATTTTCAAAAAAGGTTTCAAGAAATGCCTGAAAAATAACTTTAATACCTCAATATCTGTCTGGCTCAAAAGCCAGGAACTGCCAAATTCTCATTGAATGTTTTAAATAGGACCTTTACGTTTAAACTATCATCTCAAATAGGACAATTTCATCTAAGTGCTTTCATTCTCCTTCCTGAAATGTGGAAAATTCTAATTTCTAGAAACAGAAAGGAAGCTGATGCACTGGGACTTTCAGGAACATAAGATTTTCCATACTAGGTTAGAACATAGGTTCACGGGTACCTGTCAGGTTTCTTAAAAGTAGACAGATTCCTTGATGCTTATCCCAGGGATAAGCAGTGCATTTCCCCTGGTCCACTTTAATAAAGGCTTATCAACTTTTCCTCCCGGAACTTGTCCAAGCCTCTTTTAAACCCAGCTATGCTACCAACTTTTACTACATTTCCTGGCATTGAAATTCCAGAGCTTGATTACGCAGAGTGAAAACATTATTTTCTCTGATTAGTCTTAAATGTACCACATTGTAGCTTTATTGCGTGTCCCCTAGTCTTTCTACTTTTTGAATGTGTAAACAACCAATTCATGCTTATTCATTCCACTTCACTCGTTATTTAATAGATCTCTATGATATCTCTTCTGGAAGCTGAAGAGCTCTAACCTTTTAAGCCTTTTCTCATTGGGGGTATCCTTCAATTCCCCTAATCATTTTGGCCATCCCTTTATCAAATAATCTTTGAGCATTATAAGCAGGGGTGGCCCAAGGGAGGTGTGGGCCATGTGCGGAGACTCATTGCGGGGCCTCATTTGCAGAAGGGGCCTCATTTGCATAAATATTTGCATAATGTTCACATGCACTAACTTTTAGTAAACGTCTCTTAATGAGTGCATGGATAAAGAAAGACTATCAGATTTCTACATTACTATACTCCAGTGCCAACCGTCAGGCACATTAGGAAGTACTACAAATTCTGCCCATTTAGAACCCATAGCAAACCTGTAGTTTCATAACAGCGGTACGAGGAATCACAAAGTATCAAACCCTACCTATCAAAAGGTAACACTGCAAATATTAAACCGATACATCTCAGAGAATGCCAATACATCTCCTACTGGGGAAAGAGAACAAGTGGCACTGTCACAGAAACTACATGAACAGAATTCCTCAACTCGGTTACACATGCAGAATAAAGACCGTCACTAAACAAAGAACAAGGGATCACAATTGAGAAATAGGAAGACAGTTAAACTGGGAACCCCAAAAGCCAAACTTGGATTGTGCAATAACAGTGGAGAAATAATACTATAAATGAATTTCCTCTTGTACTAAACAAAATGCAAAGATGTAAACAATGCACATTTCCCAGAGCTGACATATTCCAGTTAATAAATTCAAAATAAAAAAGTATTTTTCTGCCTTTTGTTTTTTTGTGCATTTTATTTTTCAGTTGCAATTGCTCCAGTCACTATCTTCTGGTTTCTTCTTGTCTCCTGCTAACTCTCCATTGTCTACTGTCCATTTGTCCTTTCTTCTAGATTTTTTCCATTCTCTCTCTATATCTGCTTTAACATACTGATCTTTCCTCTTTTGCTCTTTCCTCCATTTCTTTCTTTATTCCTTTTTCATCCACTCAAATTTCACTCCTCCATCCTCAATCCCAACTTGCTCTCCCAATACCCGGCCAATCGTAGATTGTTCTTCCCTTCCACACAAAATATCTTTTCCCCTCTCCATCCTCACTCCCCCCACCCCATACCCTTCTAGTTCTCCCCCAACATCAGCTCCCTTCTAGTCCCAGCCCTACCCAGCATCCGCTCCTTTCTAGTCCCATTCTCCCATCTCCCCACATCAGCCCATTTCCAGTCTAAGCCCACTGTCAGCCATTTCCAGTCCTATCCTAGCCCCTCCACCAGCCCACTTCCAATCCTAGCCTCCCCATCAGCCCATTTCCAACCTTAGCCCTCTCATCAGCCACTTCCAGTTCTATCCTAGACCCACATCACCTATTTCCAGTCCTAGATCCCCTATCAGCTATTTCCAGTCCTATCCTAACCACTCCACCACCCATTTCCAGTCCTAGCTCCCCCATCAGACATTTCCAGTCTTATTCTAGCCCCCCATCAGTCCATTTCCAATCTTAGCCCCCCATCAGCCCATTTCCAATCCTAGCTCCTCCATCAGCCCATTTCCAGTCCTATCCTAGCCCCCATCAACCCATTTCCGGTCCAAGCCCCCTCCCCCCCCCCACTCAGCCCATTTCCACCCCTATCCCCCATTTCACCTTTTTCCCGTCCCACAACCCCCCCCCCCAGAAGAGTCCTGCAGCTGTCCGACTGTCTGTAGAGGGAGCCGGAGAGGCCCCGGCTCACCTTTGATAGCCACCAAAATGAAGAGCACAGTTTTTCTTAATTTCGGCAGCTGTGTTCTAGTATTGGCCACTGGCGCACTGAGTGCCGGGAAACAGCATGCCAGTGGACTATACTAGAACACAGCTGCTGAAGTGAAGAAAAACGACATTCTTCACCGGCGGCTGTACAGGGGTGAGCCGAGGCCTCTTCGGCTCCCTCTAAAGCTGACTCTGCCAGGTGCCAAATAGCATGTATGAGATGATGTTGGCGCGGGGCCCCCTGAAGCGCGTGGCCTTGTGCGAACAATATTCTCACACAATGGACAGGCTGGCCCTGATTATAAGTGGAGGCATATATTTTCCTCATACTAAATCTATCAGCCAAACAATATGGCATCACACTTGATTTTCTAAATTCTCAAGCTTGATATTAAAATTAGTATTATTTTTAACCACAGTTTCCTGCCATCCCTCTTGTTTTACCACTTTGTTTTTAACAGTATCCAAATACTTTCTAATGCCCATTATCATGGGCTTGAGATAATTAAGCTTCTGTCCAGCTGCCTGTGGTTTCCCTGGCGAGCAAGGAACTTATCTGGCACTAGTATCACATTCCAATCTCCTCCAATGTACACTTCAGGTTTCTCCAACTAAAATAAACTCTTTCTGTAGTTTGTTGAAGTTCCAAGTGGCCTGAGTATGTTGTTCCTCCTGTGCTACTGAACCAACTCTTGCTCTCTGCCCATATTCCATCTTCTCCCAATGACTGGCTAACACCCACAAGAATTGGACCATTATCCTTTTACTCTACTCCTTTCTGAGTCTGCTCCTACTGTTCAGTCTGCTGCTAACATTATAAAGATGACATCATCAGTGATCACAAGGATCGCTATTAAGCGGAAGCATCATTGTATGGTCTGGTCCAAGAGATTCTCTCTGCTCCAGGGTATGTGAAGCACTATGATTTGGAATAGCCTAGAGCTCAGCCTCCTCCCTTGAATACTCAACAATCCCATTCCAAAGTTCACATGTCTAACTGCCACAATAGAGGTCCCAATACTGTAGGTTAGGTTGTGATTCGTCCTTTACATTTTCCCCAGGAAAAAAAAAACATCTACAGAATAGTGAACTTGTTCGATTGCAGTCTCCCCTTTGTCAGCCATCTTGTTCTTCTTTCTTATGTGTGTTTAGAAATGACACTGGGGAAGGCCTAGAAGAAAAGGGGTGCATATTTCTACATTATGGAGGTAATTTTATAAAGCTTCTCCAAGTGCAAAGCATGTTTTACACACAGAAGCAGGGTCTTATAAATTTGTGGATGGATATACTGTACATGTGCAAAGATTGGAAATTCTGAAAAACAGCAGCTACTTTTACCTGATCTACATGTATGTGTTTCTGTGGTATAGTCTGGCTATAGCTGGGGTGGAATTGCAATGTATGCACATAATTTATAAAATACATTTGTTCAAGTATAGAATACATACATAAATGTATCTTTGGAGCAGGTGTTAATTTCTATAAGAGCATTTGCCCAATACTGGAGGTGATTGTAGGAGCCTATTTTATAATGGCACACCCAATCAAACTATGACTAAAAAAATGTGGCATCAATCTGAAACATGAACTTTATCAGCCCCTTTAAAATAATCATTTTGTTACTCAAGAACATGAATTGGAGAGTTTTATATAAACAGTGATAGATCATGTAGGCCAAGACTGGTGTGGTGGAGACCATTAACATCAATGTAATTATAGAGAACAATATTAGATATATATTTTGAGCATGGTAGAGCCCAATGGGCTAAATCTGGAAACTGAAAGAATGTTGTTGATATGAAGAGAGAATTGGTTGTTGTGAAAGGTGCCTTCTGATTGGTTGCAACAGAGTAGGAGTTTATCTACACAAAGATGCTGGTGGCAAGTTTTTTTTATTAGTTGATTGGGACTGGAATGGAGATGAGAGACTAAAGAGCCCTGAAGCAAAGCAAGTTCCTTGAAACAGGATATCATTTTGACAGAAAGGGATTAATATAATTACGATCTAAATATATTCTATACAAGTGAATTATTTGCTTCCTTTTTTATGATGAGTTTATGTGATGAAATGAATTCTTTTTTTCAAGAAATGTGTGTGTGTGTGTGGGGGGGGGGTATTTAAAGACATTTACATGGTTTGCAGACCTGAAAACCATGAAAATCCACTGAGCTGGATTATCCATGGGTGCTGCTGCTGCTGCTGGTGTCCCGATGCTAACTGCTGCTAAGCAGTTAGCATGAGGACATTCCAGAGTGGAGCAGAGGAGGCACCCTTCACTAACCGGGCAGAGGTGATATTGAGCTGCTGCCCGGTTAGCTACACGAGGGTAAAGTAGGGCATGGCAAAGGCTGGCCTTACTTTACCCGTAGAAGCTAACTAGTCAGGGGGCTCTATATCGCCACTGCCAAGTTAGCTTCCAGGTTCTGCGGTGACCCAGACATTCAATGTCGATGGCCAGATATGGCCCCAGCATTGAATATCTGGGGATAGACTTTACAAGCCTCAGCCGCCACTGCTGAATACCTCCCCCCGCCAATGTTCTTATTAGATATTAGTATGGACATGCCAATATTTCTATGAAATGTATAAAACTAAGAAAAACTGAAGACTGATGATTATAGGTGATGGTTAAGATTCAATGACTGATCTATATTGTTCTAAGTAACTCCCAGATATGAAAGTCCATTAATTTTAAAGTAACAAAAGTGCTTATCAATATTGAAATTGTATGTCATTTCGTATTTGTTTTTACTGACATTGTTTCACATTATTGAGATCTCAAATGGACAGATTTGATAAAATAGACATAAAATAGGCAACATTCTGGAATTTGTGCATAGGCATCCTGTTATAAAATTGATGCCTTCAAAGATAAATTTCAAAGCTTTTCCCCATGGTCAAATCACTGTTCACTCCAAGAAAAAGATAGGCTGAAATTTTCAGTCCACCCCAACCCATGAAGTTAAAGCTACCTGTGATAGTCACTGTACAAACACTTTTACTAGCAGCATAAAAGAGATGGAATTAGGAGGAGGAAGACAGAGTACTTATGGGTCTTTAATTATGAAAGTTCTGTTGCTGGTTATATTTGCACCTATTTCCAAGTAGGTACAAATGTACATGCCAAAAATGGGGCCTATTCCTGCAGCCAAACACATTTTCAAAGGGCATCCTTCATGTTTGCTTTAGTGAAAATGGGATTACATTCTTAAGGGTACAACGCATCTGCAGGATAGCAAGCCCTATAAAGGACTTCAAAGATGCTCACGAAAAGAACATTTGCAACAAATTTCACTTGCCAATAGGGTTAAACAAGAAGAAAGTTGATTTATTTTTTTTTTATTAGTATACACTGTAATTTTATTACAAAGTGAAAAGAATTACAATCAAGTCCACATCAAGGGGAGAGAAAAGGGGCAAAAACAGGAAATATCATCCTTAAAAAGACAAGAGAAATCCCCAAATATATACTGGTCCCATGATAACACTACTAACCCTAAAACTTAGAAAGGAAGTGAGTAACATTCTCTCTAAACATTTTCTTTACCAAGAAAAAATACATTCAGTTGATCAGATTCCATGAATATATACTTTGTCTGCTCATATATCAAGATACACTTACATGGATCTTTTAAAAAGAAAGAGGCCCCAATTGCCAAGGCACGTGGTCTTAATCCTAAAAAAATCTTTATGCCGCTTTTGGGTGAGTCTACACACATCAGGAAAAACCTGAACTGTGGAACCACAAAACAATTGATCTTTTTTGGGGAAATATGAACGCAATGCTAAATTTTTATCTGATAAGGAGAGAAAAGTAACAATCAATGTAGCGCGTCTAGTAATCTCATCTGTCGAGGATTCCAAAAAAGCAGAAACATCTAATGAATGAGATACCGACACCTTCTCTGCGCCTTTGGCAATAGGGGAAGAGGTTCCTGTTGAGGCTAATATAGGAACATAATAAACAGAGGAAAATTTTATAGAGTTCACATCATCAATTAACAGAACCTCCTTGAAGTATTTATATAGCAAAATAGATGGAGAAAGATAATGAGTTTGTGGAAAATTTAAGAATCTCAAATTTTTTGCACGTACAACATTCTCAAGGGATTATATTTGATGATGTATAGTAAGATTATCCCTAATCGAAGAAGATGCAACAGCCTGCATAACAGAAACCTGCCCCTCTAATTTATTCAAAGCAATATTATGTTTAGCAATAGCCTCTTCATGGACTCCCAACTTCTGTACAACATCCTTTGAAAATTGGGAAACCTGGGAAAGGGAGGCACGCAGGAACATTTCCATTCGTGCCATCACCTCCCAGACATCCCGCAAGGAAACCTCATCTGGAGGAACAATAGATGAAGCAGAAACGGGAAAATCCAAAACAGACAAAGGAGGAAACATTTTACTTTTATCTTCCTGCACTGATAAGGGAGAACAGTCCAAAGGAACTAACGAGGGCTCCACTCCCAAGTTTTCACCATTGGGAGAGAACACCCTCTCTGTCATAACTTCCTGACTGGGTAGGGTAAAACCCTGTGCATTAGGAGACAAGTCAGAAGAAGTACTCACAGACCCATGGGTCAAGTCCGGAGGGTCTTGCTCTGCTTGAGCTTTCTGGAGATGAATATCCATCGGGCCCACGGTCTTAGAAGGCTTTTGAGCACTCGTTGTAGAAAAAGCCTTCTTCCGTCGCTTACCCATGAGCCGATGAGTTCCCCTGTACCTCCTTGTTGCTCCGAAGGGGCTCCAAAGGGGCGTGACCTTCCCCTTTGGTCACGCCCCTTCGGGCACACGACCACGGGTGTGCACCTGCGGACCACGTTCGCGGCAGACCGAAGGTTTTTAAAGGTCCCGGGGGGTGGGGCTACACCACTCCTCCTCCGACAATCAGGGACGCCAGCTCCAGCTGCCTCCTCTCACTCCCGGAGATACGCGGCAGACCAAAGGTTTTTAAAGGTTCCGGGGGGTAGGGCTACACCACTCCTCCTCCGACAATCAGGGATGCCAGCTCCAGCTGCCTCCTCTCACTCCCGGAGATCCGCGGCGGACCGAAGGATTTTAAAGGTCCCAGGGGGGCAGGGCTACACCACTCCTCCTCCGACAATCAGGGACAGGAAGTTGATTTTGAAAACTCTGAAAATGGCCAAAGTGTATAGCATCTATGTTTTAACCCAAAAAACATGCAAAGTGATGTAATTGGGATGCCAAAATTTAAACTGATTTTTGAATGCGAAAAACAAGCAGTTATCAAACAGAAAACAAGTTTACGAGTCATCTCTGAAGAACACTAAAGATAGCTCCTCAGTATGGTGAAGCAGTAGAAGAACAGTAGTTATTAGGAATGTGCATGGGCAAAACATTTTTTATTCATTTTCAGAATTTTGGGAAATTTTTTAAACTTTGGGGCATTTTTCTAGGGTTCTTTAATATAGTTGGTTTAATAAAAAATATTTTTCATGCAATAGAATTTTTTAATATGAGCAAATTGATTGTATATACCTTATTTATTGATTTTGCGTGAACTATATTTTTTAAGTTGCACCAGCTCAGGTACATTATATGCTCAGAAAATACAAACAGGAAAAGAAATGAAGGGGATCTTGAACAATTTTCAGAAGATCGTGTTCGTGAGGTACTATCTACAGTAAACTAAAAGTAGACAAAGCGATAGGGTTGAAAGGAATACATCCAAGGGTAATGAAGGAACTTGGGAAATCTCTTGCAGCTCCACTGTCTGACCTTTTTGATGCTTCTTTAAAGTCAGGAGTTGACCCAGAGGACTGGAGAAAGGTGAATGTGGTCCCTTTACACAAAATTGGAAGTAAGGATGAAGTTGAGAACTACAGGCCAGTTAGTCTGACCTCTGTGGTGAATACATTAATGGAAATATTACTAAAACAGAGGACAGTGAGATTTCCAGAGTACAATGGATTGCAAGATCTGAGGCAGCATACTTTTACTAGAGGCAGGTCTTGTCAGATAAATTTAATTAATTTCTTTGAATAGGAAACCAGAGTTGGACTGAGGGTGATCTCCAGATGTTCCGTACTTAGATTTCAGTAAAGCCTTTGTCATCATTCTGTTCAGGTATCTTATAAATAAATTGATCACCCCGGGAGTGGAACCTAAAGTTACTGACTGGGTTAGAAATTGGTTGAGTATGAGGCAGCAAACTATACAGGTAAACGGAGCTCACTCTGAGGAGAAGGATGTTACCAGAGATGTGCAGCAGGGATCTGTCCTTGGTCCTATTCTTTTTAACATTTTTGTTAGTGATATTGCAGAAGGGCTGTTGGGTAAGGTTTGCCTCTTTGCAGAGGATACCAAAATCTGCAATAGAGTACACACCCAGGAAGGAGTAGACCACGTGAGGAGAGATCTAGTTAAGATTGAAGAATAGTCTAGAATTTGGCAGCTGAGATTAAACACTAAAAAATGCAAGGTCATTCATTTGGGCTGCAAAAATCCAAGGGGCAGTACAGTATAGGAGATGAAGTACTTCTGTCCATGAATGAAGAGTGGGACCTGGGCATGATTGTTTCTGATGATCTTGAGGTGGCTAAACTGGTAGAAAAGATGACAGGGAAAGCCAGAAGAATGCTTAGGTGCATAGGGAGGGGAATGGATACCTGGACAGGATGTTATACATCCGAGAGTCTGGAAAGAACTGAAATAGGAGATTGCAGACCTACTATTAGTAATCTGTCAACTATCATTAAAATCATCTGTAGTATCTGAAGATTGAAGAATGGCCAATGTAACGCCAATTTTTAAAAAGGGTTCCAGGGGTGATCTGGAAACTACAGATTGGTGACCCTTTCATCAGTACCGGCCAAATGGTAGAAACCATTATAAAGAATGTAGATAGTCATGGTTTAATGGCAGAAAGCCAACCTGGATATAGCCAAGGAAAGTATTGTCTTATAAAATTGTAATATACTTTTGAAGGTGTGAATAAAAAGGTAGACAAAGGTGAGCCAGTGGATATAGTATAGCTGGATTTTCAAAAAGCCTTTGACAAGGTCCCTCATGAGAGACATTTTGGGGTATGTTTACTAAGGGCGTTAAGGGAGTTAATGTGCCATTAATGCCCGTTATCGGCACCTTTGCACCCTTAATGCAGAGAAAAATCTGCTTTAATTGGTGTTAAAGGCTCCAGCAGTGTAAAGGGTGCAGTAGGTGGAGAGGGGACATTAATGGAGTGGAGAGAGGGCATTAGCAATGGGTATTCCCTTAATGCCTGTTGCGCTAACATGTGTTAAAGCCCTTTAACGGTGGGAACACTAATGCAAAGTAAAATCTCACGGAAAGGGTGTATTTTGAGGAGAGAGAGATTATTTTAATGTCTGCAATGTGATGCACAGACAGGGGAGCTCAAGATAGTGATAGTAGTGCTCCATTAGCAGCAACAGCATAGTGCCTATGTATGAAAGAGCACTGTGGTGAATACAAAATATGCCAAATTGTGTCAAACCAAGGTCTATTATGCCCAGTATCCTGTGTCCAACAGTGGCCAATTTAGGTCACAAGCATCTAGTCGTTTCCCCAAAAGACACACAGGATCCACAATGCTTGTATTGGGGCAAGCAGTGAGTATCCCGGGTCCTTTTTAATAAGGGTTTATGGACCTTTCCCCAGGAACCTGTCCAAACCTTTTTTAAATCCAGCTATGCTAACAACTTGTACTACATCTTCTGGTAATGAATTCCAGAGTTTGATTATGCGTTGACTAAAAAAATATCTTCTCTTAGTAGTCTTAAATGGGTTATACTGTAGCCTCATTGCATGTTCCCTAGTCTTTCTACATTTTGATGGCATAAACAATCGATTTACATTTATCCGTTCCACTCCAATCATTAATTTATAGACCTCTATCATATAGAAACATAGAAACATGATGACAGAAAAAGACCACAAGGCCCATCTAGTCTGTCCTTCCATAACAACTACAACAGTCCACTTTCTACCTTTAGAGATCCTCTGTGTTGGTCCCATGCTTTTTTGAATTCAGTTACTGTCCTCATCTCTACCACCTCCACTGGGAGACTATTCCACGGATCCACTACTCTTTCCGTAAAGAAATATGTCCGCATATCACTCCTGAATCTATCTCCCTTCACCCTCATCCCATGTCCCCTCGTAGCAGAACTTGCTTTCAATTGAAAGAGGCTCTCTCCCTGAACATTTATGCCACGGAGGTATTTAATCTCCTCTCAGCCGCCTCTTCTCCGGGTTCTCCGGGTTGAAGAGCCCCAACCTTTTTAGCCTCTTCTCATAGGGGTATCCTGCCACCCGCATTACCATCTGTGATGTCTGTCATGGTCCCACAGTGACAATGGCGGCATACAAACATGCTAATGCTGCAGAAAGGAGATGTGCCACATGGGACTGTTCAAGGGTCCTGGTTCCTCAGGCAGAGATCCTGGCTGGCCCCCCCCTGCTGTCACTGAACCCAGCTGTGGGGGAAGAGGCCGATAGTGCCAGCAGCTGTAGCCCTATACACAGCTCGATGGAGAGTCAGGCTCATAGCGTGGGCATAAATATCAGAGCATGCTACTAGCTCCTGCTCAATAAGTACACATCAACAACGATTGAGCTGATATTGAGACCAAAGTTTCAGGCAGTGAATGCCAACCATCCCCATTTTTGTACAATGTAGCACTATTTAATTAATTAATTAATTATTTGGTTTTATACCACACTATTCATAATCAGTACGGTTTACAATAGAACAACTTGAACATGTGAATAAGATATAATACAATTAACAATGAGTGTGTGTGTGTGTGTGTGTGTGTGTGTGTATGTATGTATGTATGGTCTCTCTACTCTTTTGTAGGAACCAGGACAGTTTCAAGAAAGAATGGGAGAAACACTGAAGATCTCTAAACAAAAAATGGGACTATAGTAGTTGATATGGAAGGGCAGACTGGATAGGCCACATGGTCTTTTCTGCCATCATGCTTCTATGTTTGTATGTCTATCTAAGCATTCACAAGGATATAGCAAAATACCCCACCCCCAGGGCTGACTCAACCACATGCAAGACTATGCAGTTGAATACAGCGGCAGTTTTTTGAGGGATGGCAAAGAGCAGCAGCAGTGAAAGCAAAATAATAGATCTTGATAGCCACACAAACTCAACAAGCCATTACCTACACAGAGAACGAGCAAACAAACAAATACAAAGCGAAGTTAAATATTTGAAGGTATGAGGTTCAATTATATATTGATTAAGAAACATAGAAACATAGAAGCATGATGACAGAAAAAGATGACATGGCCTATCTAGTCTGCTCTTCCATATCAACCACTACAACAGTCCCCTTTTTTCCTTTAGAGATCCTTTGTGTTTGTCCCATGCTTTTTTGAATTCAGTTACTGTCCTCATCTCTACCACCTCCACTGGGAGATTATTCCACAGATCCACCACTCTTTCCGTAAAGAAATATTTCCGCATATTACTCCTGAATCTATCCCCTTTCACCCTCATCCCATGTCCCTTTGTAGCAGAGCTTGATTTCAATCGAAAGAGGCTCTCCCCCTGTGCATTTATGCCATGGAGGTATTTAAAAGTCTCAATCATATCACCTATATCCCGCCTTTCCTCTAAGGTGTACATATTAAGATCCTTAAGTCTGTCCTCATATGCTTTATAATGAAGACAACTAACCATTTTAGTAGCCACCCTCTGTACTGACTCCAGCCTGTTTATATCCTTTTGAAGGTGCGGTTTCCAGAACTGTACGCAATGTTTCAAATGAGGTCGCACCAAAGACTTATACAGAGGCACTATCACCTCCTTTCTTCTGCTGGCCATTTCTCTCCCTATGCACCCAAGCATCCTTCTAGCTTTTACTGTTGCCTTTTCTACCTGTTTAGTTACTTTAAGATCATCAGACACAATCACGCCTAGGTCCCGCTCTTCTTTGGTGGACAAAAGCACTTCACCCCCTATACTATATTGCTCCCTTGGATTGCTGCAGCCCAAATGCATGACCCTGCATTTTTTAACATTAAATGTCAGCTGCCAAATTCTAGACCATTCTTCAAGCTTAGCTAGATCCCTCCTCAGGTTATGTACACATTTCTGGGTGTCTACTCTATTGCATATTTTGGCATCATCTGCAATCTTACCCGACAGCTCTTCTGCTATATCACTATCAAAGATGTTAAAAAGAATCGGACCCAGGAAAGGCTCCAGGACTTGATGGACTCACGGGGGGCTTCTATAAAAAGTTTAAAGGAGCGCTGTTGACACCATTGACACGCTTGTTTAATTTACCAAGGGAGGGGGAAGGGGTGGGCTGGAGCGTTGATTCCGAAGGAGGGGAGAGATCCTCTGGAGTGGCCGATTTCGCTGATAAATATAGATGTGAAGTTGCTGGCTAAAGTGTTAGCGGGTAGACTTAATAAACTATTGGGTAAGCTAGTTCATGAAGACCAAGTGGGGTTCATTCTGGGGAGGCAGGTGTCTGACAATATTAGGAAAATTTTGAATGTAATTTGGAAAACGAAACAGGAGCCGGGTCAGGCAATACTTCTTTCTTTGGATGCTGAAAAAGCGTTCAACCAGGTTTCGTGGAAATTTCTCTTTGCAGTGATGGAGCATATGGGCTTTGGTAAGGGCTTTGTGGAATGGGTGAAGGTGTTATATGAGGGGCCTAAAGCGTGTGTGAGAGTGAATGGGGGTTACTCGCAATTTTTTCCCTTGGGGCAGGGAACCAGACAAGGGTGCCCGCTTTCACCGTTGTTATTCGCATAATCCTTGGAACCGCTAGCATGGATGATTCAGAGGGGTAAAGATATTAAGGGGGTACGGGTGGGGCAGAGGGAATACAAAATGGCAATGTTTGCGGATGACATCTTGCTTATGATAACTAGGCCTATGGAGATGCTACCTGCCATTATGAGGGAGGTGCAGGAGTATGGGGATCTGGCTGGGTTTCACATAAATTGGAATAAGTCTGAAATTTTAAATCTGACAGGGGGGATAGAGCTGCAAAGGAGTTTGCAGCATAAATTTCAATTTAGGTGGGCAAACCGATCATTACGGTACTTGAGAGTCCAACTGGGAAGGGAGTTGGAGGAATCATACGAATTAAATTATAAGAAGCTTTTTGGGCAAGTAGAAAACAGTTGGAGGGCTGGAAAAGGGGATATATTTCTTGGATGGGGAGGATGGCGGTGATTAAAATGATGCTGCTCCCCCAGTTCCTCTTCTATTTCCAAGTATTGTCAATTGAGATAACGGCCAAGGCGCTAAAACGAGTGCAAAAGTAAGTGGAGGGGTTTATATGGGGACATAAGCGCCCTAGGGTGGCAGCACGGATGTTGCAGGCTCCCAGGTTGGAGGGAGGAATGGGGGTGCCCAACTTTGGGAAGTACTATCAAGCGGCACAGTTGAAAGCAGTTTATTCTTGGCTGCCAGAACCAATGAAACATTGGGTAAGGATGGAAGAAGTGGATCTGAGGGTAGGAGAGTTGGAGAGGCTGGTGTGGGGGGGAAAGGGTAAGCGAGGGGAGAATCCCCTGGTAGGCCATACATTGCGGATGTGGCAACAGCAAAGGAAGCAGATGATTGGGGACAAAAGTTGTGCACGAACAATGTCGCTGCTGGCTTGTTGTGAGGAGGGAATGGGACCAGATGTAGGAGTGCTGCAAAGATGGGCACGGCAGGGGTTAAACCAAGTGTCTCAGATAATTTAGCGGGGAAGGGATAAGGGATTTTGCAGGCATTAGGGATCTGTATCAATTGTGGGATAGTGACCGATTCGCATATTGGCAAATTGGCTCGTATGTCAGGCACTGGCAGGATATTGTTAAGGAGGCGGGGTGGTTTGAAGGGAGCTGTCAAGGTTTGTTGGGGAGGAAGGGGGTTATATCGCGAATCTATAAAGGCTTGACTATGAGAGGGGAGGAGAAACTCAATTATATGCAGGCTTGGGAGAAAGAGCTGGGGGTGACCTGGGTGATGGAAGAGTGGGAGCGGATAGCTTTAGAAATAGCAAAATCTTCAATAGCTACCTCCCTTAGAGAAAATGGGTGGAAAGTGCTGACTAGATGATACCTGACACTGGAACGCTTGTTTAAAGCGGGGGTCTGTCAGTCTGATGAATGTTGGAGGATGTGTGGAGCAAAAGGCACCTGGTTACACATGTGGTGGACATGCCCGGTGGTAAAACAATACTGGGAGACAATTGGGGAGAGCATTAGGAGCATTACAGGAACCAGTTTGGTATTGACGCCAGAGATATGTTTGCTGCTTAAGAGGCGGGATGGGGGGGGGGGGAAGGAACATGGAGTATAGTGTGGCAATGTATTTTAGCGGCAAGATGTGAGATTGCAATGCACTGGAAGAATTGTTTGTTGCCACCTATAGGCAGTTATGCTAGGCGATTGTCGGAACTGTATCAAATGCATAAGATCACAGGGATAAAAAAGGGTACTGTGGAAAAAGTGGAGACGCAGGGGGGGAGGTTGGAATTGGTTATGAAGGGGGGAGTGGAAGGGTGGGACAGGGGAGGGCAGGGGTGGAGTCACTGGAGAAGAGGGGGAGTAGGGCAATGAAGTGAGCCCATGTTTAACAATGTGTGGGTATAAAAGGGGTGAAGGGGGGTGGGGGGCGGGGGGTAAAAATGGGGGGGTATGGGTAGGAGCTTAGTAAGTCACATGAAGGGGGGAAGAGGAGGGATAGTGCCCATTTTTATGGTGTTATGTGAGGGGTAGAGGACTAGCATTATTGGAGAACCGAACTTAAATAAAAAGGTTTTGGTAAAATGAGGGGGGTACAAAAGGGGGGGAGTAGAAGAGGAGGAGTGTTTGTGTGGAACAGTTGCTATATTAGTAGAAAATGTTTGAGGTGTCGAGGGGGAGGATTAGTGCAGGGATTAGAGGGTTGGATTGTTAGTGTTAGCGAAAGGTATGGCCTAGTGGTTGGGGCAAGGTACTTCAGGTCGGGGGTTCAAATCCCACTAGAGGACAGCAACCTTGGGCCAGAAGGACTGGGGTTTCTAGTCCCACAGGTGCTCCTTGTGGTCTTGGGCAAGCCACTTAACCCTCCATAGCCCATGTTCCCTGTAAAATAGTTATCTCCAAGTTATAATGCCCTGTTCAATGTAATTTCCGTTTGTTCAATGTAAACTGCACTGATGCAGAATAGCGCGGTATATAAGAGAATGTAAATAAAATAAAATATTGTATGGTGTATGTGGAAGCTTCGTGCTCTACAAATTTTTGATTGTGAAGTATCAAATAATACACTCAACATTGAACAAAAAGAGAAACTTAACACGCAACATGCAGTTTAGAGAGAACTATGTTTTATTATGCTAGGCTATATAATAACCGCACAAAAATACTGAGTGATATAGGACAATGCAATGCGATATAGTAAAGGCGGTCTATTAGTGAACAAAGATAAGTATGTAGAATTGTATATGTTAATAAGATTCACTGTTGTGCAGTTTATAGGAGATACATGCAGTGAGAGGGTATCTCTCCACTGGAATAAGAATTATAGAATGCTCAAAGGTAGTAAAAGAGTGTGTATCCTAAGTTTGGTTGGGGTTTCAAGGTTATGCGATGTATATTATGATAGGTGATGTACATTATGATGTGTGATAATAAAAATTTAAATTAAAAAAAAAAGAATCGGACCAAAGACAGATCCCTGGGGCACACCACTAGTAACTTCCTTCTCCTCAGAATGAGTTCCATTTACCTGTACCCTTTGTCGCCTCCCACTCAATCAATTTCTAACCCAAGCAGTAACTTTAGAGTCCATCCCTAGGGTGCTCAGTTTGTTTATAGGTCGCCTGTGAGGAACGTTGTCAAAGGCTTTACTGAAATCTAAATACACCACATCTAGGGCTCTCCCTCGGTCCAATTCCCTGGACACCCAGTCAAAATCAATCAGATTTGATTATTGATGTAGATTATATCAAAATCTCAGAGGGTGTATGGCTTTAGGTTTGTCTAGGGCACCCATCACCTTGCATTGGCCCTGCCCACCTCCACCTGAAATAAAATCCTGGCAGCACCCCAAGTACTCACTTTCTATCTGATTAAGCCATTCTCATAATCCTTGAATAATAACAAAAATAAAAGAGTTCTCAATATCTTCTGAAAAGTGAGCAAACTATGTTCACGCCTAATTTCAATTGGCAGAGAATTCCAATACCGGTCCAGCCATCAAAAGAGCTTGTTTCCATGTTACTACATGCCTAATCAACTTCCCTGGAGGAATTTAAAGTATCTTCTGGTTCAATGAGTGTAAAGGATGAAGAAGCAAACAAACGTTAGAGGGTGTGCCAGCGATCGTGGCATCAAGTCACTCCTTATATTAAAAACCAATAATAATTTGAAAGTCACTTGCCATTTTACAGGCAGCCAACATAGTGCATCCAAACTATAGGCAATATTTTCATGTCTACTACAACCTCTTAATATCTGTGCTGTGACATTATGAATCATTTTCATGCCTTCATTACTGAGCCAGGCAGCCCCTCACGAGCAGCCTCCCAGTAATCGACATTAGACAAAATATTAAACTCTGAATAACAGCTTTAAAAATCTTCAGATGACAAAGAAGGCTGAATTCTCTATAAGATATGTAACCAGGGCTTAATTTCTGAGGGAATGGCCTAGGACACACTTCTTTTCAGATTCCAGAGCAGCAGACGTATTGTGTTCCATCTCCTCTCTTCCGGGCAGCCTGCAAAGAAGAGGAGGGAAGGGTGTGAGCCTGCAGCAGGGCACAGAGCAGTCATTCTGCTCCCCAATCCAGCTCCTGGACTTCTGTTGCTCCTACTCCTGACTCCTCCACCTCCTCCACTGGCTCCATCATTCCACTTCCTTTATGTTTACAAATTAAGCTCTATATGTAGCTTATAATAACAGCTACAAGCCACATCATTTACCTATGTCTACACTGAAAGACCAGAATCTAGTTCTACCCCTAAATATCTAACACTAGTCTTAATATCAATATGATGGTCTAGCAATTGCAAATACTTCAGGACATCAAAATTAGGTTGCCCACCAGCTACCACATAGCTGTTTTCCAGATAACGTTTGGCCAGACATGGAAATTATAAATATATGCATTTAGCACCTGTTGCTAACCACATAAATCCTTTTAAATACTGACTACATTTTCTTTATGTAACCACTTTCTGCGATATTTCTCTAAGGGAGATGCATTCTTTCCAAAGGCACACTGATTCCTGTAAGTTGATCTCTCCCTCCTTATAGCATCCCCTCCACTACTTTTGTGTTTTTTAAAGAACTGGACACCAACTAAATTGTCTCAAATAATTTCTATTCACTGCCATTTGAAATGACATAAATATAGTGTATAAAAACTCACTGCTGTTCAGTTCATCTCATCTCCCCTTAGCATAGAGGAAGGAATGGTTTAGGGGTTGGGGCAAGCTGCTGTGGGCCTGGGGTTCAAATCCTGACAGAGGATAGCAACCTTGTGTTGGAGGAACTGCAGTTTCTAGTCCCACTGATGCTCCTTGTGACTTTAAGCAAGCCACTTAACCCTCAGGTGCAAAACACAGATCATGAGTCCTTCAAGGAGAAAGGAAATATGTTCTGTACCTGAATGTACTTAGTTTTGATGGGGTGAAAAGTGGTACATAAGCATTGCTAAATAAATAGGTAGTTTACAAAATGGAGAAGAGTATTAGGAACCAATACTACTGCTTCTTAGAATTTATATAGCGTTTCTAGGCATATGCAATGCTGTATAAATATATGTAAAAACAGTCCTTGCTCAACAGAGCTTATGGATTGCTAAGAATAACAGAAGACTAGGGAATTCTTAAGGGACATGGTTAAAATATACATGAGTATAGACAGCAGAATAAAGGGGCCAAGGTCCAAAAGAAGCCTCAAAGAGATATTTTTAGGCTGGATGTGAATAGCGCCAGAGATGGTGCATGACATACCAACTCAGGTAGTCCATTCCTGGCATACAGTGTAGCAAGGTGGAAAGAACGGAATCTGGAGTTGGTAGTAGAAGAGAAGGGCATAGATAAAAGTTATCTGTTTTATTAGCTGAGTTACTGGTGAGGAGTGTAGAGAGAGAGATAAGAGAGGAAAGGTAGTGAGGAGCTGCAGAATGAATGTATTTGTAGGTCAGAGGGAATACACACTTCCCTATATACAAGGCATCATTAAAAAATGTAAGCACTTTTCTAGTGCAATGACATGTAGAAAAAAGAAGGGAAAAGGATGATATAATACAAATTTACAGTAGGTTTCATTAAAGTACTAGAATAATTCATTTTCCATAGAATGAAAGGTTCAAGGGCAGGGGATCATCATATGCAGCTAAAGAGGAGGAAGCTCCAATGAAATACTTTCACTGAGAGGGAAGTGAACCTATGTGACAGAGATCTAGTGGGAACAGTAGGGCCAGAACGGTGGTAGAGTTCAAGCATGCATGAAATAGGTGCAAAGCATTAAGGAACCTGTTTACTAAAGCGTGATATGGTTTTGCACTTGCCATGTGCTAGATGCAAAAATATATGTGTGATAATTGCAAAGCCTGTGCAGAAACTGTTGAGAGTATGGCCAACCTCTAGCCATGCAGTTACCACACTGAGCAGATATTTACTGCAGGTGTTGAATGAGTGGTTGCGGCACTGCTATCAGCAATGCCCAAGTAACTGGCACAGTGGCAAGGTGTCCCCACTTCCCTGTAGCTCGCTGACATCCTTCCAAAAATCCCCCTCCCCCTTTTTGGCAGTCAGAGATGCCAGTTTGGTCTGTGTTTACCAACAGGGCAGGAGTGACTGGAAATCGCTCCTGCTCCCTGCTGGATACTATTGACCCCCAGTAAGAGCCGGAGGGCATTTCAAGGCTAGGGGATTTGGAAGGGTCAGAGGAACTTTATGAAGGATGTCGAGACAGTTCCTGGGGGGTGGACTGATGAGTTTAGGGTGTCAGGGGGATTTTTGAAACTGCACTGGCCAAGGTAGGTATATCATGGATAGCAAAGATCCCATGCTAATTACAAAAGTATCAGCGTGCAGTAAAATACCAAGTAACATTTTAGAAAGAGCGTCCAAGTGCAATCTGAGACCTCTAGGGGTAAGTGTGCAGAAAAACATTGGGGATGTCTATGTTTCAGCCCAATTTTAGAAATATAGATGCCCCTGACATGGATGCCCATGTTGGCGTCCATACAGACATCCACGCTATGAAACCATGGGATGTCCAGTTCAAGCAAGGTTGCATATGGGGACATCCAGTGGTGTGGCAAAATGAAAACATAAGCCCCCATTCCCCATCAGTGTTTGCTGTCAAATTGTAAAATAAAGGGGATATGAGTGTATTGCCTAATCCACACCCTCCAGATGTTTTCCTGACAAACTGAACACTTTTCAAATGCCTATTTGTGCCTGGAGCAGGTATAAACTTTGACATGGCTCAGGACATCAGGACATTTCTGAAATCAGGTGAGGACGTGTAAGTTCTTGAGGACACTCCGACCATGTCTACACCATACCCGCATTCCGACTTGGACGTCCTCACAGTGGAGATGTCCACAGACTCAGCTTCTAAAATGGCTCTGGGGATGTCTCTGGGCTTTGGACATCTCTATGCTCATTTTCAGACATCCAAAGCACAAATAGGGCTTTGAAAATATCCCCACCATGTGCTAACTGTAATGTGCAGGCCATGCCCATTCTACACCCCTAACCCACCCAGTGCTCATCCACTCCCAATATGGCATGCAGTTAGCACACAAATTAATGCGCACTAGCCATCATACCAGTGCAGTTACAGCTACCATGCTTGTGCACTGCACTAATTTGCATGCTAACTGCTCAGCACAATTTAGTAACAGGCCACTAAATTAAGGAATTAAGCACTAAGTGCCTAAATTCAGAGAACAAGGTTCTAGAACTCATGAAAGCTACTTTACACAAACAGAGAACTGCTAAATACCATCTCCTATCTTTATCACGCAAAATGATTCAGTAATATTTAAGACACTCCCCCTCAGACCATAGACACACCTCTCTCTACAGCTCTTCAGCTGGATGTCATCAGACATACAAAGGGGCCCTCGTATTAATGTCAGGAAAGCAGAAAATGAATGAATTAGCACATGGTAACTGTTAGTGCATAACTGTACTGTAGTAACCGTTACCATGCTGGCATGACATCCCACACTAGTTCGGGCAATAAGTACATATCCTGGAACAGAGCGGGAAATGGCCAGTTTATGAGCATAAAATGGGTATGGACTACACCTTGCAGATAGCACATGGTAACTTGTCATGCACCAACTGTCACTGATTCAGATGGTACAGATGTACTTGTTGTTGTTGTTAAGTGCCGTCGAGTCGGAGTCGACTCATGGCGACCCTCTGGATAACTATCCTAAATTGTGTTCGGTCTTCAGTCAGGCGGCTCATTGACGACAGACTGGTACCCGTAGCTGCTGTTATTGTAGCGATCCATCTCATTGCTGGCCTTCCTCTTTTGCGTTGACCTTCTATCTTGCCAAGCATGATGTCTTTCTCTAATGATCTCTCTCTTCGCATGATGTGTCCAAAGTATGAAAGCCGAAGTCTTGTCATCTGAGCTTCTAAAGAAAGCTTAGGTTTGATCTCCTCTAGTACCGACTGGTTTGTTCTTCGGGCAGTCCATGGTATACACAGTATTCGCCGCCAGCACCATAATTCAAAGGCATCAATTTTCTTCCTGTCTGTCTTTTTCACTGTCCAGCTTTCACATCCATATGATGTTATTGAAAATACCATGGCTTGAACAAGTCGAATCTTTGTATGGAGAGACACATCTCTGCTCTTGAGAATCTTATCTAGGTCTTTCATAGCCATTCTGCCAAGAGCAATGCGTCGTCTGATTTCTTGACTGCTTGTTGCTTCTTTATTGATAGTTGATCCAAGTAGGTTAAAGTTGTTCACAATTTCAATTTCTTCTCCTTCAACGATGAACCTGTTGATTATGCCAGTTGTCATGATCTTTGTCTTCTTTACATTAAGGTGCAGGCCCATTTTGAGACTATGTTCTTTGATTGTGAGAAGCAAATGTTTCAGATCATCTTCGCTTTCAGCCAGTAATGTGGTATCATCAGCATAGCGAAGGTTGTTGATGAGTCTTCCACCAATCTTCACACCTCTGTTGTCTTCATACAGTCCTGCTTCTCTGATGATTTGTTCTGCATATAAATTAAACAGGTAGGGGGAAAGTATGCAGCCTTGTCTTACACCTTTGCTTATTTTAAACCATTCTGTTTCTCCTTGTTCCGTTCGAACTGTTGCTTCTTGATCAATGTACAGATTACGCAAGAGAACGATCAGGTGTTCTGGTATACCCATGCTTCTTAATGTGGCCCAGAGTTTCTCATGGTTTACACAGTCAAAAGCCTTGCTATAGTCGATAAAGCACAAATAGATATCCTTTTGGTATTCTTTAGTCTTTTCAAGGATCCATCTCACATCCGCAATGATGTCTCTCGTTCCTCGCCCTTTCCTGAACCCTGCTTGCACTTCAGGTAGTTCTTGTTCTAGGTATGGCTGTAGTCTCTTTTGAATAATCTTCAGTAGAATCTTGCTGGCATGTGGGATCAGAGCGATTGTGCGATAATTTCCACAGTCAGTTGGATCACCTTTCTTTAGTATTGGTATAAACACAGATCTTTTCCAGTCAGTTGGCCATGATGTTGTCTTCCATATTTCTTGGCAGAGCCTTGTAAGTACGGTAACAGCTGCATCAGATTGCTGCAATACTTCTATGGGAAGCTGTGGAGTTGGTAAATACATCCATGCTATCTGTCAGCATACATATCTGTCCACTATGCAGTAAAGACATTTCCTAGGAGTTAATTGCAATGTACGATGCTGGGAATCCCCCAACAATTACCACACAAGCTTTGCACTTTATCATATGGTAATTTGGGCACTTAGAGGGTAATTTTATAAGGGCTAGCTAGATTTATGCACATGTAGCTATGGTTACATGATGCAAGGTTCCACATTGGGAACCACCACCCAGGAAAAAGATTTAGGCGTCATCGTGGAAAACATGTTAAAACCCTCTGCCCAGTGTGCAGGGGCAGCCAAGATAGCAAATAGAATGCTAGGAATCATAAGGAAAGGAATGGAAACTAAAACAATATTATAATGCCTCTGTATTGTTCCATGGCGCTACTGCACCTTGAATATTGTGTGCAATTCTGGTCGCCATATCGTAAAAAGGATATAGTGTTATTAGAAAAGGTACAGAGAAGAGCCACCAAATGGTAAACGAGATGGAAGGATACCCCTATGAAGAGAGGCTAAAAAGGTTAGAGCTCTTTAACCTGGACGGCTGAGGGGAGATATGATAGAAGTCTATAAATTAATGAACGGAGTGGAATGGGTAAACGTAGATTGATTGTTTAAGTTTTCAGAATATAGAAAGACTAGGGAACATGCAATGAAGCTACAGAATATCTTATTTAAGACTAATAAGAGAAAATATTTTTACACTGAACGTGAAATCAAACTCTGGAATTTGCTACCAGAGGATGTAGTAAAAGCTGTTAGTGTACCCGGGTTTTAAAAAAGTTTGGACAAGTTCCTGGAGGAAAGGTCCATAAACCATTATTAAAGTGGACCTCGGATATCCACTGCTTGCCCCAATAAAATCATTGTGGAACCTGTGTGTCTTTTGGAGAAACTGCTAAGCCACTTGGAAACAGGATACTGGGCTTGATGGACCTTGGTCTGACCCATTATGGCATCTCTTATGTTCTTAAGGCATGTATTCCATGCCTATTTTATAAAGTAAGATACATGCATGCTTTACTTTTTTTTTTTTAAATAACGGTGTAAATGGTCAAATACATGTATTAAACTACACATAAGCACATGCCAACCCTGGGCTATGTAATGCCTGTGCCTAGATTTATCAAAAATATGCATAAATTATAATATTTTATAATTTATACTTATAAATTTGCGCTCTACCTATGCCCTGTCCAAACTTTGCCCCCGTGCACACCCACCATGAAAGTACAAGTCTTTGATCCTAGGCGCATGCTTTCAAAATAGCGAGCGACTATATTATTTATTTATTTATTTATTTACATTCTCTTATATACCACGCTATTCCGCATCAGTGGGGTTTACATGGAACATCAAAACTTACACATTTCGGTAGTTGATCTGTGTTTACAATGAACAGGTATTCGAACTTGGATCAAAATTCGGTTAACTATTTACATCTCGACAATCTAGTATAGAAGAATTCCTTTGTACTGCATTGGCTAGCTAGTTGATGGGGCTCTAGTGGTACTGTTTTCCGGGTAATACAAGAGGAAGAGGTGATGTTTTAATGCTTTCCTAAACTGGGCTAGATCAGGGATTGCCCGGATGTTGGGAGGGAGGGTGTTCCAGCATCTAAGCGCACAGAATTTGAAAGCTCTGTTTATTGTTGCCTGGGTGCACTGGGTTATTGCTTTTGGTACTATTAGCGTGTTGACCGCTACTGATCTTCTAGATCTCTTAGGTGGGTTGATTTGTATGAGCTCTGTTAGAGATGAGGAGGAGTGTCCATTGATGGCTTTGAAGGCCAGCAGTAAGGTTTTGAATGTGAGCCTGCCATGTATAGGGAGCCAGTGGAGCTGTTTCAGGATGGGTGTTATGTGGTCTCTCCTGGATGCTCCCTGGATAACCACTAAACCACATAAACCACTAAAATACTGTGATTTACACATGTAAACATGCACAGAAAGTAGGTGCACCCTATAAAATTACCTCCTTACCATGCAGTAAGTGGAAAATGTTAACACACTTTAGTAAAAGGGCCTCAAAATACCATATAACACATCATATGCAGACTAAGGGGTATGTTTACTAAACTGCGTTAGTGCAATTCGCGTTAGGAGCCGCGGTAGTGACAGAAACCCCAAATAAGGACATGGGTGGTACATCGTCACCACTAACGCGCGTTACAAAACTTAACGAGCGTTACCGGGCGCCGTGGCACGTTACTGCGCGTTAATCGTAAGAAGATATACAGACACAAAGCACTGAAACAGAGCTGTAGCACAATGGTTACGGTACTGACCACTGTTACAGGCAGCATGGGTTCGAGTCCCCAGTGTGTCTAACGCAGAAGGCTGTCCCAGGCATCACCCTGTACATTACAGAGGGAATGAGGAGGCATGTTTTTCTTTACGTTGAGTATTGGTGTCAGAAAAACACCCTCGGAGTGTGCCTAGCCACGTGCGTTGGTCCGTGTGTTTTTACGTGCGTGGGTACGTGTGTTTTTACCAGTGTGGGCATCTTATATTACAGACTCTGTAGGGTGTCTTACACCTATGCATTATGCTAACAGATGTACGTGTGATGGCCTATGGTTTATCTGAGCCTGTGAGCAGGTGCTGGAGTTTCACAGGGTTGGATTGTGCCAGTCACACCCATGATGCACTGCACATGCAAATCAGCTGTCCACAGATACACACCATGGGGAATGCACCCCCACAGCACCTCGGCCTGGTAGGGGGAACTGACCATGTGCACCCCCACAGCACCTCGGCCTGATAGGGGGTACTGACCGTGTGTTGTACTGGCACAGAGTAGCTACACACCGTCACATTGTGCGGGTACTGTGCTCACCCTGAGGGTGCAGTGAGGCGCCCAGCACTAGGTCCACAGCACCGTCCACGGCTGAAAGAGGCCATGGCACAGGTCCAAAGAAGTGTTACTATGTGAGATAGGTAGTTTCTGCAGGAACACCTTGGACATCTCTGTCTGTTTCAGTCAGGTGTAGCCCCCATGTACCACCACCACCCCCCCCCCTCCCCCCAGGGCTGAGGGTGGAAAACAGGGTCTCCTATCAAAAGATCCATAGTCTACCTCCCTGCAAAGGTGGCAGTAGAGGGGAACAGACACCCCACAGGGCAGTCAATGCAGCTCTGTACACAGCCATAACACAATAGCAAACAGACATTAGGCCTGGATATGGTATGCTGCACCCCACCACTATCTGATATTCCCCTGGTGCAAGCCACTGCAAGCCACTCCATCACAACACCTACCAGCTGCAAACAGTCTGCTAGTGCCCAGTGGAGATGCCTGCACCCAGAACTGGGATGTCAGCAAGCAGATACATCAGTGACTGGGCCCCAAAAGGAAACCCATATTTATCACATGAGAGAAATAGTAGATAGCACCATGGGAGTGCCTAGCCATGCTGTGGTCACTGCACAGTCAGGGTGAGAATGATCTCTCAGCAGGATATACTGAGGTCACCCTGTCTGTGTAGGTGGTGGCCGGGCACTACAATGTGCCTGTCACTGCCCTATGCCCTGTGCAGATGCACCCTGGCCAGGCCACCCTGTCCGGCCTATACCCATGGTACCTTGCTCCTCATTATGCACATTGGCAGCCCAATACTGGCAACATTGCTGGCAGTGTGGACTGTGGAAGGTGTTTGCAGCCACCACACACTGGATAGACAGACAGCCACCCCCACACCTATGCCAGCATTGTGCTACTATAGAGGTGGTCAACAGCCATACCCACCACACCAGTCATGGGCATAGTACAGGCATGGATATGGTACACAAGGCTGTTGGGGGGTCACTCCCCAGGGTGGTGAACACTGTCAGAGACCAGACCTGCAGCACACACCGCAGACATCAGAATGATTGTTATGGTGGAGCTCAATGAGCAAAATGTGCTTAACGTAGGAATTGATATCTGCCAGTCATCATAGGAAACGTTTGATAGCTCTGTACCATATACCCAGGTGTAGGGTGGCATTGCTAAGGTATGCAACTGCTAGTATTGGGAGATACAGGCAGGGCCCAATGTCTTGCCTCTCCAGGAGGCATTGGCCAATGGGGCCTGTGGGTGGGTGTGTGGCCCTGTTGGCTGCTGCTTTACGGCAGAGTTCCCCAACTCCAGTCCTGGTGTTCCAAACACTGTTCGGGTTTTCATGCTGTCCCTCATAAATATGCATGAGCTACATCTGCATACCATGGGGGTGGTGCATAGCTATGCAGCACAGGCATCTTTATTAGAGGCAGCATGAAGCCGGAATGGTGTGGGGTCCTCGAGGACTGCATTTGCGGGACTCTGCTTTAGGTAATGTGCCTGTTTCTGGTGTCTGTGTTTGGTGTGGTAAAATATAGGCCATGCGTATGTTCTCTGCAATAAAGGAGTGTCTTTACTATCACTGTTTAGTGGTGGGTAAAGCTATGGGGACTGGGCTGGCAGGAACCCCAGCTGGGATTTGAACCTGTGACCCTCTGGTCTTATAGGCACTGGCTGTGTCTGTTGCACCACACTGTGGCCACAGAGACAGTGCAGTCCCTGGAGTTAGTTAAACCGGCCTGACGAGTCAGAATCCCTGCTCTGCAACAGGTTTACTGTGGCCTCATTTACCTTGTATGCAGACAAAGGTGCACATAAACCTCAGAAAAGACCTCAAAAAAGGGGCACACACCCATAACCAAGCTGGGCAACAATGATATCATTGGGCAACATTACACAACACTCCCAGGACAGCTCCATTACAATGAAATGATCTTTGAAAGGGTCTGCGGAGCGTAGACCCTTCCACACATCATTTATGTTTTATTTGGTGCTTTCCAGGGAGTGTTGTTCCTTGTTGCCCATTGCTATCACTGTTGCCCAGCTGAATTATGCTTTTTAAAATGTTTCTTGTGGTCATTTTTAACGTTTTATGTGAAATTTTGTTCTGTGCACATGTATCACACTGCTCACGTTTTGTGGGTTTCCCCGGTTTTTCTGTACATTGCTGACGGAAATGGTTTCTCTTCCCTTTAAGTGCCTTTAACGACAGGTTTTCATTCGCGTTGGAATTGAGCTCAGGAATTCAGTGCGTTAGTGTGAGGGGAGCCTCTCCCCGCCCACTCTCCGCCCATTGACCCCTTCTCTCCGCCCACTCTCCACCTTCTGCGCTGTTTTAACGCGCCGCGGGACTTTACGATCGTTAACTATGCTTAACGCGCGTAGTATTACGTTAACGGTCATTAGCGCGTCGGTACACACATTTTACGGCACTTACGGTCGTTAACGTCGTACAACGCGCGTTAGCCACGTTTATCGCACTTTAGTAAACATACCCCTAAGTAACATCATGACTGTTAAAATAAGAATTATTTTTCTTTCATGAAGGTCACCCTTTGATTTTTCCTGCATAAGAATTCTTATACCTGAGAGTATTTATTTTCTAAACTCTGCAGAAGAGCAACATTTTTGTAAGAACAAGATCACTTAATAAAAAGCTGTTTGGTCACAGTCAAGATTTAAATCTGAAATACCAGCCAAATATGAATCATTTTGATATACTTTTGATAAAGCTTCTATTGATGCTCTTCCAACTCATCACACATATCTGTTCTAATGATCTGAAATCTGGGACAACGATTCATTTCAGCCATACCTATTCCTTATTGTAGCCAGAATAAAATACCCTTAGGAAGTATATGAAAAAATAAAATTAAAGTATATTTATTTTATACTGAATTTCACCAGCAAGAGCTCATCTACAGTATCTGTTGACTGTCATGTGCTAAAGGCAGACACACTGCACAATTAATACCTATTACCTCTCATAAGATGAACTGTTAGTTTTGATTCAGATGAAAGGTGAACAAGATACTGTACTATGATAGCCACAGTTCCAAAAGAATAGTCAAGAGCAGACTAGAAAGTACCTTAAGGGCAATCCAGTACAGAATATCATTACATTCATTAAGCAAAAACATAGTAGTGGCCCTTCAGCACAGAATTAGTGCAAGGAAGCAACATGAAGGCAAGAAGTTAAAGAGAATAATAGGTAAAAATTACTTGAATTTGCAAACCTAAAATGATAATTAAAGATGATATATCAGAGGAATTGAAACAAAGTTCAATAAATCAGTAAGATATAATACAGCTAATTGATAAAGAGCAGCAAATCACTTGGACCTGACGGAATACATCCCAGGGTGCTGAAAGAACATAAATATGGGATTGTAGAACTACTATTAGTACCTGAAGTTTGGAGAGTGGCCAATGTAATGCCAATTTTTAAAAAGGGTTCTGGGGTGATCCAGAAAACTCAGACCAGTGAGACTGACATCAGTACTGGGCAAAATGGTAGAAACTATTATAAAAAAACAAATTATTGAACATGTCATGATTTAATGGCAGAAAGCCAATATGGATTTAGCTAAGGAAAGTCTTGTCTCACCAATCTCTTATATTGTTTGAAGGTGTGAATAATGAGGTAGATAAAGTTGAGCCAGTTGATATAGAGTACAATTAAGTGAGCACCAAAAAATGGATGGTCCCAAAATCTACCCGATTCTGCAACCGCGGGAGCCAGATGTTCCCATGGCTGCAGAATCGAGAACTTAGATGGCATGGCACCGCCCTGATTCCCAGGCATGAGACATGCACCCAGCACCCCATCCAGCCTGCCCTATGCTCCTGCTGGTGTGTCCTGTCACCATGACACTGGGATGACCAGCAGGAGTGCTGAAATCCTGCCAAGAAGGGAAATGTCTTTTCCCTACTGCCTGACCCTTGGCGGGAGCAGCCAGGGCTGGGATCAGGTGGCGGAGACTCACCTGCAGCCCCCCTGGCTGTTTAGTGAGGCAGCCTGGCTTATCCTTTGCCTCATCCAGGGCTTATACAACCTCTGAGGTGATACAAACCCCGTATCTACCCTGCCGCTGGTAGACATACAGGGCCGTGACCTCAATTGGCCCTTTACGTCTGGGTGCCTCGGCCCATCCCTGCTTCACCCACTCTGTCTCTGTCCCACTCCCGTCCAGTGCTCCCTGCACAGTGGCTCTGTGTAGGCAGGGAGCACTTGAGGTGGTATTCGGTCCCGGCGTTTAGCGGGGCTGGATGTCAAACCTGTACATACAATCTCACTATTCACTGGTCAGAATCGGGCCCATAGTGTCTCTCGATTCTCAGAAAACCTTTTATAAAAGTCCCTCATGAGAGACTCTTGGGGAAAGTAAAAAGCCATGGGATAGAAAGCAATGTACTTTTGTGGATTAGAAACTGGTTGAAAGATAGAAAACAGAGAGTAGGGCTAAACTGCCAATTTTCTCAATGGAGACAGGAGAATAGTTGAGTACCCTGGTGATCTGTGCTGGGCCAGCTGATTTTAACATATTTATAAATGACCTGTAAATGGGAATAATGAATTGTTGTTGTTGTTGTTGTTAAGTGCCGTCGAGTCGGAGTCGACTCATGGCGACCCTCTGGATAGCTATCCTAAATTGTATTCGGTCTTGAGTCAGGCGGCTCATTGTTGACAGACTGGTACCTGTAGCTGCTGTTATTGTATCGATCCATCTCATTGCTGGCCTTCCTCTTTTGCACTGACCTTCTATCTTGCCAAGCATGATGTCTTTCTCTAATGATCTCTCTCTTCGCATGATGTGTCCAAAGTATGAAAGTCGAAGTCTTGTCATCTGAGCTTCTAAAGAAAGCTTAGGTTTGATCTCCTCTAGTACCGACTGGTTTGTTCTTCGGGCAGTCCATGGTATACACAGTATTCGCCGCCAGCACCATAATTCAAAGGCATCAATTTTCTTCCAGTCTGTCTTTTTCACTGTCCAGCTTTCACATCCATATGATGTTATTGAAAATACCGGCTTGAACATGTCGAATCTTTGTATGGAGAGAGACATCTCTGCTCTTGAGAATCTTATCTAGGTCTTTCATAGCCATTCTGCCAAGAGCAATGCGTCGTCTGATTTCTTGACTGCTTGTTGCTTCTTTATTGATAGTTGATCCATGACATCAAATTATTCAAAGTTGTTAAAACACAAGAGAATTGTAAAAAAAATTCAAAAGGACCTTGATAAATTGGGAGATTGAGTGTTCAAATGGCAGATAACATTTAATGTGAGCAAGTGAAAAGTTATGCACTTAGGGGGTCATTCCATAACACAAATAAGCCCCTTAGACATGCAGCATAGACATTTTTCTAACAAAAATGCCTATGGCCAATGGCCATATTCTGAAACCCCTTTGGCCCTGCATGTACACGGCACTAGCACAGGGATCTCAGAACATGGGCAGGAAAGGGCAGAACAGGGGCATGGTCAGCAGTGGAGATGCAGAATGCATATTCAGGAAAGGCCCATGTACATTCTGTGTATTTCCCGTGGACATGCATGTTATACCTGAGGAAATGTGGAATAAGGCCAGGATTTAGAAACGTTTCTGCTCTGCTCTGCTATGTGTCCCATATTGATGAATGGTTGTGACAAAGATTTTTGAACTGGTGTGTATGCTGTCTGGAGGACCACTTGATGCAATTTTAAAAAACAGAATGCAGATGTGGGGGAAGGCGGTATGGTAACGACACAATAATAGACCCCTACAATATTCAGAGGTGCAATGGTGATTATTCTGTCTATGCTGACAATTGCTGTGTGAGCTAGAGGAGATAATCTAGGGCACTCTGTCAATTCCTGTCTTACGAGAAATGGGACTGTTGATGTAGGGATTTTATGTGGGTGAGTATAGGACGGATTCATGTATGGGTGAGAAATACAGCTCTGATTAGTAGTCCTAGGACTCCATGCCATTATGTTAAACCACTGTTTTCTAGAAGTGCACGGCATCTTTACTGCAGTATATTTTGTGTGTCTGCAAGTGAGAGAGTGAGTGTGGTTAGAGGGATACATGGGAGAACCTGATGTGCTCAACCACAATATTGGGGGGATAACAAAACCTGACTAGTACTTGGTCCATAGGGATAACTGCAGTGTGACCTGGTACCAGTGTGCTCGGCTAGGATACTTCAGAAAGGGGTCTCTACAGCTAAATCTCACACCATATCCCTGTCAATGATAAGCGGCCCTCAGAATGAGTGCAAGTAACAGGGCACACAACACCATCAGTGGGCTTACAAAAGTGTACATTTGTATGAACAGGTACTGGTGCTCTTGAGCATCTAGTAGTGCTGTTTGCGTTGGTACATGCACTCACTCTGAGGATCCCTAAATATTGCTAGGGATATGCTCTGGCATTTAGCTGTAGAGGACCATTTCTGATGTCTTCTGGTCCATACATAACATTGTACAGACTGTAGTCAGAGATAACTAATGCAAGCACAACTAAAATGTTCTCCCATTACCATGTATGTTTTGTTGCAGGGTATGTCAGGAGAAACATATCACTTTCTACTTGCGGTTGTAACATCTCTGAGTGCACGGAGATCAGTTTGCAGTGTTCTGGTCACGCAAAGCACTCACATATCTGGTCTGTTGTGCATCAGCATATCTGTATCATCCATTTTCATGTGTAGTTTGCACGAGCACCACACCATCAGTGAGAGGAGCAGCTTCAGGGATGCACGTTTTAACTAGGGAGGCATGGTTGCACAGAAACTGGCAGCATCAGATACGTACATCTTTTCGGAATTTGCTGAGGGCAGGGGACATCCAGGCTGCTTGGTGCATATACTCATGTCCTGGGGTTGGTGCATGTCACACCGGAACCATCTAAATCCTCGATTCCGAAGTATGGATGCATCTACATCCATGGTTGTGGAATCGGGTTTAAATCAGGCCTGTCTTCAATTTGTACGTGCCCCCAGCCCAATAAAGCACATTATGGAATCACACTCTTAGGGAAAAACAACCCAAACTACAGTTACATGAAAAAGGTTCCACATTAGGAACCACCACCCAAGAAAAGGATTTAGGCATCATTGTGGATAATGCATTGAAACCCTCTGCCCAATGTGCAGCAGCAACCAAGAAAACAAATAGAATGCTAGGAATCCTAAGGAAAGGAATGGAGAACAAAACCAAGGATATTATAATGCCTCTGTATCACTCCATGGTGTGATCACACTTTGAATATTGTATGCAATTCCGGTCACCATATCTTAAAAATAATATAACAGAATCAGAAAAGGGACAAAGAAGAACAACACAAATGGTAAAGGAGATGAAAGGATATCCCTACGAGGAAAGGCTTAAAAGGTTAGATCTCTTGAACTTGGCAAAGAGACAGCTGAAGGAGATATGACGGAGGTCTATAAAATAATGAATGGAGTATAACAGGTAAATGTAGATTGGTTGTTTACTCCTTCAAAAAGTAGAAAGGCTAGGGGACACGAAATGAAGCAACAATGTAGCACATTTAAGACTAATTGGAGAAAATATTTTTTCACTCAACATGTAATCAAACTCTGGAATTTATTACCAAAGGATTTAGTAAAAGCTGTTAGTATTGCTGGATTTAAAAGAGGTTTGGACAAGTTCCTGGAGGAAAAGTCCTTAAACCATTATTAAAGAGGACCAGGGAAATCCATTGCTTACCCATTGGAGAAGCAGCATGGAATCTATATATCTTTTGGCTAGCCAATAGCAAGTGAAGACAGAAGGCCTCTGTTGGAGTAGTAGAGATGGTGGCATGGCCATAAATGACATACTATAATTGGAGCATTGGGTTCAAACTCTATTAATTACTGTGAAAAGGGGGACATGCCATCCATTGGCATCAGGGAACAGCAGCTGTGGACTACCAGAGAAATAAGGCTTCCAAATTATTTGTGATTCAGAGCTATGCTTTCCAAACAGTGGCAGAAATTCAAACTGAGGGCCCCAAGCAAAATATCTGAAAGGGCCCCCAGGGCAGAGGAGGAGTCCACCTCAGAGGTTATAAGAGTGGCTATAAATGAACCTCCTTTTTCTCTGGGCACCCTATGCACCGCAGGGGTGGCTTGGGTGGAATTTGTGCCACTGTTTCCAAATGATGTATCTTCATCCTGTCTTTATTTATGCTGTAGTGCAAGTCAGGTGTTTAGGGAAGAAACTGTAGAATGATCATGGCAATGATCATAATGGCTGCCAAGTTCAAGGAGACTATGCTCTTCAGATAACAGTGATAGGACAATTTTCTGGGTAGTAGGCAGAGGGTCCTGAATGGTGATAGTGCCTTGCCCCTCCAATGGTTTCAGTCACAGGTAGCTAATAGGATTGAATGATCTTTTTTTGTGATAGAGTATGAAACAAATTTGATCCATCTAGCATAGCCAGTATTTAGGAGATTCTATGAATGCCACAGGGCTGAGAAGCTTGGTGTTCCCACAGCTGTATAACAGCTACTATTCTAGACTATCACATATCAGATATATTAGTGAGAGGAGGAAGTGCAAAAGTCGTATTGCCAGACTTAAGGATGAAGGGGAGGAATATGTAGAAGCTGATGAGGATAAAGAAGAATTGCTTAACAAATATTTTTGTTCTGTGTTCACAGATGAAAGGCCAGGAGCAGGACCTCAAAAAACACCCACAAATAGGAAAAGAAGTGAAGGGGATCTTGAATGATTTTCAGAGGACTGTGTTCATGAGGAACTAGCTAAACTAAAAGTAAACAAAGCAATGGGACTGGATGGGATACATCCCAAAATATTGAAGGAACTTGGGGACATTCTAGTTGTTCCACTGACTGACCTTTTCAATACTTCTTTAGAGTCAGGATTGGAGAAAGGCATATGTAGTCCCTTTACACAAAAGCGGAGGTAAAGATGAGGTTGAGAACTGTAGGCCAGTCAGTCTGACCTCTGTGGTGAGTAAATTATTGGAAACACTGCTAAAACAGAGCTTAATGAGGTTTCTGGAATTCAATGGATTGCAGAATCTGAGGCAGCATGGGTTTACCAGAGGTAGGTCTTGTCAGACAAAACTGAGTGATTTCTTTGACTGGATAACTAGGGAGTTGGACTGAAGGAGAGCCCTAGATGTAGTATACTTAGATTTTAGTAAAGCCTATGACACCATTCCGCACAGAAGACTTATAAGGAGGGAGGAGTGGCCTAGTAGTTGAGGCATTACCTCAGGCCAGAAGGTCAGGGGTTCAAATCCCACTAGAGGACAGCAACCTTGGGCCGAAAGGACTGGGGTTTCTAGTCCCACAGGTGCTCCTTGTGGTCTTAGGCAAGCCACTTAACCCTCCATTGCCCCTGTCCCCTGCAAAATAGTTATCTCCAAGTTATAATGCCCTGTTTAATGTAATTTCAGTTTGTTCAATGTAAACCACCTTGATATCATGAAAGGCAGTATATAAGAAATGTAAAATAAAAATAAACAAATTGAGTACCCTAGGGATGGACTCTACAGTGACTGACTTGGTTAAAAATTGGTTGAGTGGGAGACAACAAAGAGTACAGGTAAATGGAGTTCACTCTGAGGAGAAGGATGTTACCAGTGGTGTGCTACAGGTGTCTGTCCTTGGTCCAATTCTTTTTAACATCTTTCTGAGTGATATTGTGAAAGGGCTCTAGGATAAGGTTTGGCTCTTTGAGTATTATTTCAAAATCTGCAATAGAGTAGACAACCCAGAAGGCATACATAACATTAGAAGGGATCTAGCTAAGCTTGAAGAATAGTCAAGAATTTAATGCTAAAAACTGTAGGGTCTGCAAAAATCCAAGGGAATGGTACAGTGTAGGGGGCAAAATACTTCTGTCCACGAAAGAACAGTGGGACCTGGGCATGATTTTTTTTTTGATAATCTTAAAGTAGCTAAACAGATAGAAAAGGTGACAATGAAAGCCAGAAGATTGCTTTGCTGCATAGGGAGAGAAATGGCCAGCAGAAAAAAGGAGGTGATAGTGCCTCTGTATAAGTCTCTGGTGAGACCTCATTTGGAGTATTGTGTGCAATTCTGGAGACCACACCTGCAAAAGGATATAAACAGGATACAGTCAGTGCAGGTGGTGTTTACTAAAATGGTTAGTGGTCTTCATTATAAATCATATGGGGGACAGACTTAAAGATCTTAATATGTACTGTATATGTTAGAGGAAAGGCGAGAGAGAGGAGATAAGCTAGAGATGTTTAAATACCTCTGTGGCATAAATGCACAAAAGGAGAGCCTCTTTCACTTGAAAGCAAGCTCTGCTATGAGGGGACATAGGATGAGGGTGAAAGGGGATATACTCAGGAGTAAGATGCAGAAATATTTCTTTACAGAAAGAGTGGTATATGCGTGGAATAGTCTCCCAGTAGAGGTGGTAGAGATGAGGACAGTATCTGAATTCAAGAAAGCATGGGACAAACGCAGGGGATCTCTAAAGGAAAAAAGGGGACCATTGTAGTTGATATGGAAGATCCCCAAATAGTGGGGATGTACGTTCGGTTTGAAGTGCAACCCCTGCTATTCGCAGGGATTGTATTCTGTTTTTATGGCTCCCCACCCACACAGAGCTGCTGTGCGGGGAGCGCTGGATTGGGGCGGGAGGGTGTGGCACTGAGGCGGAGAGAAGGAGGGGCATGGGTGGACCGCAGCAACTGGATGTACAGGGTCCAGACCAGAATAGGCCCTGTACGTCCAGAAGCTGCGGCCCACCCACACTCCTCCCACTCTCAGCCTTGTTGCCACCGGATATCAGACTTCTTCCACTTCAGAAGCAGCAATCGAAGAATGCTGCCCCCCCGCCCCCCCAGTATACTGAACTGCCACTGGTGAGCCCTTGCTACCCAATCCCAGGCCTGACTGACCCTGCCCTGGGTCGGGCTGAGGTGAAAAGCACAGGTGGTCATCGTAGCACTGTCGGACCTTGTGTGCGTCAGCTAAGCATCCCGTTACCATGGCGATGGGACACTATGGCACTGCTCATCAGCAGGAAGACTGAGTTGTGGAGATGGGCAGCATGCTGTACGTCTCCCTGCTCAGCATACTGTGCACTCCAGCCTTCCAGGCGGCCTGATTCTGATCCACGAGAGCGTATAGCTCCTGCAATTGCAGAATCAGGTACAACTGTCCCCCATCCATGTTTTGGATGTCCAGACAGGCCAGATGTGTACGGTATGGAATTGGCCTCCGCGGGAAGAACAAACCAAATTATAGTTACACAATGCAAGGTTCCACATTAGGAATTGCAAAACGGATAAAGGTTCTTAGTGTCATCATGGATAATACCTTGAAACCCTTTGTTCAGTGTGCAGTGGTGGCCAAGAAAGCAAATAATATGCTAGGAATCATAAGGGAAGAAATGGAGAATAAAACCAAGGATTTATAATGCCTCTGTATCACTCCATGGTGCGACTGCACTTTGAATACTGAGTGCAGTTCTGATCGCCATATCTAAAAAGGATATACGACATTAGAAGAAGTACAGAGAAGACCAACCAAAATGATCAAGGGGATAGAAGGATACCCCTATGAGGAAAGGCCTTACGGGCTAGGGCTCTTCAGCTAGGAAACAAGAAAGCAGGCGAGATATGATAGAGATCTATAAAATAATGAGTGGAGTGGAGTGGAACAAGTAAACGTAGATCAGTAGTTTACCCCTTCAAAAAGTAGAAAAACAAAATGAGGCTAAAATATAACACATTTAAGATTAATCAGAGAAAGTATTTTTTTCGATCAACACGTTACACAGGTACACTAAAAAAATTTTTTTTTAAACTGCCTCTAATGTTTCGATTGATTTTTACATTTTTTGGTGCGCTGAATCCAAATCTGGTAACCAATTTGCTCCATCACGTACAGATTTTTTGCTACATTGGGTTAGCAGTTTGAGGTGAACGTTTCAGATTGAGTGCGATCGAGATAAAAGTTTCTTGGATGAATTCTTTATACTAATTGTTTAGTAGTTATTCAAATAAGAATAAAGAAAATTGTAACAAGGCAGCACATAAGAATAGAGTAATGTCAACAAAACACACTGTGATGGTAGCAAAATTGTCTGCACTTAAAACAGCCACATACATGTGCACAAACATTGAGCATATAAGAGCAAGGTTAGACACAAAGCACAGCAAAGAAATGTGCAAAAAATGTTGTACAGGTATGTATGTAAGAATAGAAAACGCAAACCGCACCATTGCAATACATGAAGACAAACACCCGATGGTGTGAAAATAAAATTCTAATAAATGAGATCCGACACTGTGGTAATAACTAGCAAATTTTTATTTCAAAGTTTAGTAAAAACACGTATTTGTCAACACAGTTTAGATTTTAAAGTCATTCTTGGGTCAATCAATCTCCTGGTGGGCCCGTTTCTTCTTCCCCCGAATGCTTCTCTTGGTGCGCTGCTTGGCGTATTTTTCATCTGGGGTTTCCCGCAGCAGCAACCAGCAGAAATCAGCCATCATAGTGGTGTTCCATCTTCCTTGGTACCTTCTCTCTGCGTCCTTGATGTCCTGGTGAAACCTTTCACCTTGTTCTTCACTGTACGCCCCCAAGTTTTCGGGAAAGTAGTTCACATGGGAGTGCAAGAAATGGACTTTCAGGCTCATGTTACAGCCTTGTTCTTTGAAGGCATTGAGCATACTGGCAACAATATCCTTATAGTTCTCATCCCGCCTGTTCCCCAAGAATTTGAGAACAACATCCTTGAAGGAATCCCAGGCTTCTTTTTCCTTCTCAGACATCGTTTCAGCGAATGCTCCATCTGAAATGAGTTTCCTTATATCAGGGCCAACAAACACTCCTTCCTTTAGCTTTGCTTCAGAAAGTCGGGGGAACTTTGAGCAAAGGTACCGAAAGCACTCACCATCTTTTGGAAGGGACTTTATGAATTGCTTAATGAGACCCAACTTAATGTGGAGAGGTGGTAATAGAATTTTATCACGAGGTACCAAGCTCTCATGAAGAACATTTTTCTCACCGGGTCTCAAATACTCCCGAATTGGCCAGTCTTTTTTCCCCCAGTGTAGGTTGCGGGCCCACCTATCCCACAAGCAAAGGAAGCAGGGATATTTGGGGAAACCGGATTGCTGCCCTAATAGCATGGATAGAATTTTAAAGTCTCCACAAATCATCCACTTATGCTCATCATAACGAATCTTCTGAAGAATCAGGGCCAAATTCTCGTATTTTTCTTGGAGAATAACAGAGTGAGCAATATGAACTGAAGCGAATGTGTTGCCATTATGAAGAAGAACACCTTTTATGCTGTCTTTTGACGAATCAATGAACAGCCGCCATTCAGCAGGATCATACTTGAGTTTAAACTTTTCCATCACTCCGTATATATCGTTGCAAAATACCAAATCTTCCTCTTTGCTGAAATACTTCAAAAATTGTGTCTCGCGGTTGCGGTACCAATAAAAAGTTGTTCCTGGTGACAATAGATTTTTCTGTTTAAGCCGAGAACCTAGCAGTTGGGCAGCATCTTTTGGGAGTCCTAAATCCCGGACTAAATCATTCAATTCAGCTTGAGAGAAAAGTTCAGGTTTCGGATCTGGTTCAGTTTCAAACTCGAAAGTACTGGACTCATCGGGAAAAGCCATCTGATGAGTCTCATCATGATCAGAACCGTCCACACAAATATGATCCAAAGATTTTGGTGGTTCAGGCACAGGTACTTCGTTGCTATGAGGCATAGGCCTAATTGCTGAGGGAAGGTTGGGGTAACTTATTACGTTCTTATTTTTTAAGTTGTATCCCTTCACAATGCAAGAGCAAAAATAGCAGCACACTTTGTGAGGAGCCCACGGTTTGTCTTGATCGCCTAACTTCAAACCGAAATAGGCGAAATATAGCTTTTTATTAAATGCAGAAATGTTCCTCTGCCGCTTTTTCACAGTATATTCCCCACAAATAAAACAAAAACTGTCCGGAGAGTTGACGCAACCTCTGGCTCTGTGAGCCATCACAAATACACAGCACTGCAAACTACAACTGTAGTGAACCACTTCGGAATAAAGCTGGATTACGACTGAGCAAACAAAAGGTAATAATGAACTTGCAAGAAACTGAAATTTGACAGGAACGTTCATGTCGCAACCACCGTGTTTGAGCGAGCGAACGAGGCGAGGCGAACAGGAAAGAACATGCGCCAGCGCGAGTACTGGATTTAGCCGCCCACCTCCCAATTGTCCTGTTAATGTATAAAATGAATACAAAACACTCTAAAATATCATGAAGGAGTGTTTCTAGTTAGTTAACCATTACAACCTCTATTTTGGGCCAAGAAAATAAACTGCAGTCGGCTAAAAAGAAATTATGTGAACATTCCTTATATGGGTAAGAAATCTAATTTTGCAAGAAAACGTGACGTGATGGAACATTTTGGCTATTTTTCCTGGATTCAGCACCCCAAAATCTATAGGAATCAGTTGCAAAACTGGAGGCAGTTTTTTGGTAGTGTACCTGTGTTATCAATCTCTAGAATTCATTGCCAGAGGATGTAGTAAAAGCTATTAGTGTAAGAAAGATTTAGATAAATTCCTGGAGAAAAAGTCCATAAACCATTATTAAATTGAACTGGGGAAATCCACTGCTTACCCCTGGGATAAGCAAAATGGAATCATTCTACCTTTTGGGAATCTGTTAGATACTTGTGATCTGGATTGGCCACTGTTGGAAACAGGATATCGTGCTCGATGGGCCTTTAGTCTGACCCAGTATGACATTTTTTTATGCTCTTATGAACCAAAGGAAGCTAGAGGTGGTCAAGAACAGAATTAAACATGTAAAACTCAATCTGCTGGGTGTCAATGAACTGAAACAAACTGACATTGGGCACTTTAGATCCGATGATCACATTACAATCAGGAACTGTTGTTGGTGAAAGAAGTCGAAGAAGCATTAAAAGCATTATCAAAGAACAGAGCACCAGGCATTGATGGCATTCCCATTGAAGTATTACAGTAATCAAAGCACAATACTTACCAGGCTGTACCAAGAATAACATCATGGCCGACTGACTGGAATAGATCTATGTTCATATCAAAACTGAAGAAAGGTGATCTGACTATGGAAATGATCACACTAACGCTCTGATCCCACCCGACAGCAAGGTTCTACTCAAGATCATTCGGTGGAGAATTCAACAACAACCATACCTAGAATGAGAACTGCTTCAGAGCCTTTGCTTAGCACTTCTATAGTGAAAATTCCTATCCAAAGTCACATCTACAACAACATTGAAATCAACCCCTATTATTTGAGAAGCTTCCCCTAATCCTGACAAAAGATGAGGTATGGCCTTTAAAAAATAAAACCTCTAGAGAATCAGTATTAGGTCCATATATATTTAAAGTCTGAAGATTAATTGCAACCACTACTATCTCAAATAAAGCCCATCTCTCATCCAGTTCAGAGCTGGGTCCTAGGCCTATATATCCTCTGAATACCTCAATCTGACTCTCCTCTGTGCACCCCGTGAGCATTTCCTGCACAATTCTGCTAAGGGCACTCCATTAGACTCCTTGATCTTTCCACCAGAGCCCAGTGAAGCTTTTACTAGCACCTTGTGACGTCCTCCACCAGCATCCCAGGCATGCAGTGCAATACCAGCCCACATGCACATACACTCAGCCACACAATACGAGACAGACACACACAGAGGCACACACACACACACACACACACACACAGCCACAATCATGCAGCAAAGATAGGTCCAGACAGACACTCCGAATGGCAAGAGGACAAACACAGGGAGAGTGAGACGAGCAAAACTGGAGGGGTGGGGGAGAGAGACCTACAATGTGGGCAGAACACAGAGTAAGGAAATAAAAAGGTAGCCAGCACCAAGTTTTAGTAAAAGGCATCTAGTTAGGGTGCCTTTTACTAAAGCTTGTTAACTGGTTAACATTCATTTAAACACAGCAACTAACAGACAAGAACACTAATGCACAAAAATGTCCGCCATCACATGCTAAAACACACATCAATTGGCAATTATGGAATGGAGTGGGGAATAGGCAGAGTGTGGGCATGGAGAGCTCATTACCGCAAGCATCAGGGCTACTGCCACATGTTCAGCGGCAATGGGGTCCTTGGCAAGAGTTCACCTAACGACTCCTCTATGGGAGTCATTAAGTAAATTCTCCCTTGGTGGTGTGCCTAGTATACTGGCGCATCACACCTTAGCTACCTGGACCATACTGGTCACGCCCCTGACAGCTACCGTGGAGGCTCTGTGATTAACGTGCGTTTGTTTGGTGTATCAATTGCAAATCCTTAGCAGGCATTAGTTAAAAGGACCCTAAATATCTATTTACTCAGGTAAAAGTGTTTTTTGAACATTAACCTCTGAAAAGGGAAGTTTTATAACAAATCACCCCTGATGTGCAGCAAGTATGCGCATAATTTACACAAATGTTCAAAGTGAAAATTTTTGCATACTTTCCCTTTAAAATGTAACCTTGAGAAAGTGCATCCTCACTTTTATGCCTGCTATTTAGTAAGCACTTATTTCTGTATTTTATAAAGTATGCATGTAAATGCTAACCCCTGGCAATCCCACATCTGGGAATGTTTCTGCCTAGTTCAGGTAAATGTCTGCTCATATGGGCTACATATGTGCAATTTTTACCTGCATATAGTCTGGAAAATTCTGAAAGAAGCTATTTCTGCATATAACCCTCTGTTTTATGTTCGAAGATGGATTTTAAAACTGTCCTCTAAGCAAACAGTTTTCCAGCTGTTCGCACTGGGGCCATACCTGGAGGTATTTTTTTCCCCTGCAGATTTTGCACCAGAGAGAAATGATGTTTTTGCTTTCCCATTGAAACATACTGAGGGTACAAAGAATTTCCATGCTTTTGCAACTGTCATTTGTGCTGGTCCTTTTCTCATGGAAAATAAGCCAGGTAGATTTAAAATTGCAAATTTATATGCATTATTTTCACTCCATCCTAAAATATATCCCTGGGCATGCTTCCTCTAAAGGTGACTAAATTATGTATGTGGAGGGAGGAAGATTTTCAAATAACTTACATGCAGAAATCACTGTTTGGTCATGTATGGCTTTGAAAATTGTTCCCTTGATGTTGACATGCCAGCATATAGTGAACAAGTATGTAACATACTAATGACCTCACTAGTCAGGTTGCTATAAACAAAATGCCCATGGGAGAAGGTGAATTGAAAAAACTTTATAGCACTTAAAATTTAGCTTCTCTTAGGGGCTAGTTATAAATTGCTAGAATACCACTCCAGTGCGCTAACTGTTCACTAGTGGGAAAGACAATGATTTTGCAATGCTCAGGTCATACCTATTGAGGACTTGGAACTGAAGGCCCTCATAGGTGGTGCCAGAGCATCACTGAACACTGAGCTAGTAGGAAGTAAGGCTGTTTCCTCCTGCCAGTTCAACATTAGAAAATTTTGGGGGGTAGTACTAGGAGGAAGAGGAGGCATCAGAGTTGGAACAGGGTGGAAGGAGTAATTGGGGTGGGGACCTACTTGACTTCTCCTTTTTATTGCCTTTGAATAGTGCTCAAGCACTCTACTTGGGGTGTTTTTTCATAATGTTTGTATGCTATATTTATCCTTACGATATCACATTAGTAGTAAAACTAATGATTTTTGCCCATTCTAAAGAGCACACATTAATTTTTAGCACACATTTCTAGTGCGAGTTTAGTATACCTTCTTCGTAATATGTTAATTCTGTCAGCAGAGGTCTGATCCGGACGGCATTGGTTTTCCCATAGTTGTGACAGTTCAAAGTGGTGGGGTTTTTTAATGAATGTTGGCCATTAAATCATGTTTTGTGGAGGCAAATTTCAAACTTCATGTACTTTATACCCATGGGCTTGGTGCCAATTCTAAAAGCAAAAGTACAAGTACTTGTTGCAGGTAGAAAGCAGGTGTGTTCACTTGTACCTGCTACAGTAACTACATGGGTAGAATGTGACTTGATATACCCATGCTTAGAGTTCAAAATGCATAATTTACCTCCACAACCTAAACACACCACTACAAATGCCTCCTTTCAACAAGCCTCAGTGATATTCATTCTGCCCGATGTGCCTTTTTTTTTAAGTGCCTCCAAGTCAATGCTGACTCCTGGTGACCCAGCAGCCACCTGGGTTTTCTTGGCAAGGTATGACAGGAAGTAGATGGCCAGGCCTTTTCTTCCAAGGCAATGGAGGGTAAAGTGACTTGCCCAAGGCCACAAATAGTGTCAGTGGGACTCAAACCCAGATCTCCTGGGGTGGAGGACGTTGCTCTAACCACTAAGTTGCTCAATGCACCTAAGTGGTTGTCATTCCTCTCTCCAAATAACTACTGGATGAATTTAGGACAGCATTTTTGCTCTCCTAAATTTATCCAAATAGTTATCTGAAAAGCAAGCTGAGTATTGCTGCTCTTTGCATACCTTGACGCACTGCCAAAGCTCCGTCTCTGCACCGCCCCAGCCCTGTGTGGTTAGTGCAGGGACACATATGCTTTACTACATTAGCAAAGTATAACATTTCTCACTTCTGTAAATGGTTTTGAACATTGTCTGCCCTATGACTTACATGCATAAGCAAATTCTACCGCAATGTTTCATAGCTGTGGTTTGCAGCGGCATTTATAAGTAGAAACTGAGCATTAACCTCAGCGCATTACCATTTATATGGGAGACATGTGTAGATACACATTTAATAACTTTATTGTATTTATTTAACTGTTATCTAAAGGTAAGTAACTAAGAAACATTTTAAAAATTATATCCAGATATTGCACTCTACTACTTAAGGAGTTACTTATACAGAGGATAGAAACCTATAGCTGCTATTGCCATTCAAAAATGATCCTCACTCCTGTTCATAGTAGACATGCAAAGATAAGTAACTTTTAGAAATAAATTAGACTTTCAGTATGTCAATGAGTTGCCTGCTTTCAGGACCTATTGGCTCAAGTTACTGGTTAAAATCATCTTTAACTCAATTATTGTTGATAGCATTTCCTCAAGTTAGACATAAGCTTGTTGGGCAAGTACTAGTTAAGCACCTGCCTTCATCACCATAAAGATACCTGTGTTATATAGTCTCTGGATAATGTGTACATATTCTTCAAAAAAATATGAAGACGAAAAGAAGACCAGTTACAGTACATGGATCATGTGTTCTTTGTTGGATTCAGTATAGGGGACAGAATTTAGGCATCATTCAGTAATGTATAGGCAAGGGAGTTTTGTGGTTAGCTAGAAAGCTGAAATATTAATTTACAAATGCTATTAACATAAAAGCCTTAAAAAAAAAGATGGTTGGCTTCACTGTGACTCAGCTCTGATTCTGATTTTGTTTCCCACTTTGGACTACAGCCGACTTAGTGATGACTTTGATCCACAATTGTTTCAGAAATGCAAATTTATACAACTGACTCAGATTCAATGTGATTTCAGTGTGGGGTAAAGGTCACTCTTGACTCCCCCCAATACTATAAACCTCTGAAGAGTTTGTTATAAAGTAAACTTTTTGGGGTACATAGATTTTTCTGATAAACTATGGTTATGCAGCATGCAATTTAGACTGAATTGGTTAGTGCATGCCAAATCTGAAATGTAAAGAGAGCGTAAAAGTCCACTGAAATTCAGAGCAGTAATTTTCTAGAAATCCACATGTACAGTGTATATGTTGGATTTTAAGTACAACATGCATATAGGTAGTATGCATGGAAGCGTAGTTACTCATCTGTAAGAGGTGTTCTCTGGGGACAGCAAGAATCAGTCCTCACATATGGGTGATGTCAGAGCTAATGGAGCCCGTGTGGAAGCATCTCCCCAGCTTTCAAAGAAAGCCTTTGGGAGATGCACTATGCTTTTGTGGTTCCCTTCCTGCCCAAGGGTGCCATCTTGCCTCAGTCTAATGACATAGCTAAGATGGCAATATTAAAGTATGGTAAAAAAGCAACTCCAAGGGGAGGAGAGAGGGTTGTGAGGACTGATTCATGCTGTCCTGGAAAACACTGTTACAGGTGAGTAATTATGCTTTCTCTGGGAACAAGCAGGAAGTCAGTCATCGCATATGGGACTCCCCAGCTACAGGCTACCAAGAACTGTACAAAATGCCACGGGTGACCAGAGAAGGCGATCCATGAGCTGCAGCAGTTGAGTTCCAACTAGGAGACTCTTGCAAGACCCAAGTGTCCAGCAGGGAACCAGCACTCCGGTAGCTTGAACATAGAAGTGTCAGAGGGCAGGAGTTGCTTACACCCCGAAGAGATTATGGAATATTGCCTGGCCGAAGTCACTGTCCCATCAGGACTCCCTCTCCAGGCAGTAGTGAGCTGCAAAGATATGGACCGAAGATCAGGTGTCAGCCAGGCAGATTTCTGTCACAGGTACAGAACGCATATTTGCCATGGAGATAGCCATGGCCCTGATGCGGAGTACCATGACCCAGTGGTCTAGTGAGATCCCAGCCTGCTCATAGGTGAGGGCAATGCAATCTGCCACCCAAGTGGACAAAGCTTGCTTATTTACTGGAAGCCCCAGTCAGTTGGGGGTCATAGAAGATGAAAAGATCAGGTGCTTTGTGGTGGCCCTGAGTCCATGGCAGATAGAAAGACAGGATCCTCTTACAATCCAGAGTATGGAGAATGGTCTCTGCCTTGCCAGTGTGAGGCCTCAGGAAGAAGGTGGGGAGCACCTCCTCCTGATTGAGGTAGAAGGGGGATACCACCTTTGGCAGAGCAGAGCACCTCCCTGTTCTTGTAGAACCTCGTGTAGGGAGACGGCCATCAGAGCCTGGAGCTCGCTGACCCTGCAAGCTGATGTAAGTTCCACAAAAAAGGCGACCTTCCAGGAGAGGTACTGTAAGTGGCAAGCAGCCCAGGGACTCAAACAGCAGCTTAGTGAGCTGCGAAAGCACCACATTGAGATCCCACTCTGCCATTGAAGGGCAGACGGGTGGCTTGGGCAACATGAGGCACCACAGGAAATGAGAAACAAGGGGCTGAGCCAAAAGGAGCTTGCCCTCAACGGAGTGGTGGTGCACCACAGTGGCGCTCAGGTGCACTCTGACTAAGCTGGACTTCAGTCCCATCTGAGACAGGTGGAGTAAGTACTGAAGTAGGTCTTGAAGGACTAGAAAGGGGGACTGTTACTTCTGGAGAGAAATCTGCAACTGTGAGTATATACTTCTGGTAATTTTCTATAAAGAATTCTTTGTATTAAAGCTACTTAATCTGTGAACCCACTGTTTTTTGTTGGATCAGTTAGGGCCTAGTAGCAGCAATTAAAGTTTGAATTTAAAACACAGAGGAGAGCTTTCTGGTTACATTTCATACCCAGCAGAGAGCTTGTAGTTTAAATTTAATAGTCACTCAGGGTCAAGTAACAGCAAAGTACTTTTAGTTTAAATTTAACACACAGAAGAGAGCTTTCTGGTTAAATTTAGTACCCAGCAGAGAGCTTGTAGTTTAAATTTCATAAGAAGTTAGAGCCTAGCAGCAGCTAAGAGCTATAATTTAAATTAAATCAGAATTTAGCTTAGCACAAAAGGCAAAACAGGGTCTGTACTCTTTGAGCAACAAATAAAGTCTTCTAGAGACCTTTACAAAGAGGCCTTCTACCTAGGGGGCAAGAGACCTGTGAAACTTTTTCAATAGGTGTTAACACCAGGTGGCAGATCAAAAGGCCATTTTGAAAGACTCCTCCTATCCAAGCAAGGACTGTTAATTACCCAGGAAGTTGGTCACAGCATTACATCAGCAGCAGAGGCATAAATAGCTCAACCAGAGCTCTGTGAACCTCTGTCTTGAAGGACTAGCAGCAATTAAAGTTTGAATTTAAAACACAGAGGAGAGCTTTCAGGTTACATTTCATACCCAGCAGAGAGCTTGTAGTTTAAATTTAATAGTCACTCAGGGCCAAGTAATAGCAAAGTACTTTTAGTTTAAATTTAACACACAGAAGAGAGCTTTCTGGTTAAATTTAGTACCCAGCAGAGAGCTTGTAGTTTAAATTTCATAAGAAGTTAGAGCCTAGCAGCAGCTAAGAGCTATAATTTAAATCAAATCAGAATTTAGCTTACCTCAGCAGCACAAGACAGGGTACTGTGTAGCAGCCCTTTTTTAATAAGTGTTATTTCCCTCCCTCCCTCCCTCCCTCCCCACACCCACCCTCCCCTGGGATAATCATAGCTTTATAGGTACTTACACATCTTAAAAGACAGGAGGTGCTTTCAGGTGAAGCTCATTACCCAAATCAGTCATACCCTAAGGACCTGAGATTAATTAAGCTTCAGGTGAACAAGGTATATTAAACGTATTAGGTACAGTTTTACTGGTATAAATACCCATAGCAACCCCTAGTAAGTAAGAACTTAAAGATCTAGACACAAACTTAAAACTAAGATGCAGACAGCAGTCCAGCAGCGGGATGGGGGCTTTCCAGTCTTTTGCATTGAGTGTCACATGTATGATTTTCTCCCAGTTGGTGAGAGGTCTTACGTGTGCACTAGGTGCAAGGAGCTCTTTTCTCTCAGGGAACAAGTCCGTTCTCTAGACAATGGTGCAGAGATGAGGGTTTTGGATTTGTTAGGAGCTGGGGAACATTCTGGGGAAAGGAGGGGCTCTTCCGAAGGGATGGGCTTCACCTTAAACGGGATGGAACCAGGCTGCTGGCATTAACCTTTAAAAAGGAGATAGAGCAGCTTTTAAACTAGATATTAGGGGAAAGCCGACAGTCGCCCAAGAGCAGATGGTTCGGAAGAATGTATCCTTGAAGGATACTACCAAAAGCAGAGAGGTTCCACAAAAGAGTAAAGTAGCCCAAATGCCCTCAAATATGGAGCAGACAGAGCTTAAAGATCCCAATTTACCCATGTCTAACAATAGCCAAATTAACATGAATAAAATACATTCTCTAAAATGCTTGTATGCAAATGCTAGAAGTCTAAAGAATAAGATGGGTGAGTTAGAATATATAGCACTAAATGAAAGGTTAGATATGATTGGAATATCAGAGGCATGGTGGAAGGAGGACAACCAGTGGGACACTGTGATACCTGGGTACAAACTATATCGTAATGATAGAGCTGATCAAAGTGGTGGAGGGGTTGCGCTCTATGTTAGAGAGGGCATTGACTCAGAAAGGATTAAAGTTTTGCAGGAAACAAAATCTGCTGTAGAATCTATATGGATTGAAATTCCATATAAAAGGGGGAAGGCGATGGCAGTGGGGGTGTACTATCGAGCACCTGTCCAGAATGACCAAATGGATGATGGAATGCTCAAAGAAATCAAGGAAGCTAACAAAAGTTACAGCACATTAATAATAATGGGTGATTTCAATTACCCCGGTATAGACTGGGTCAGTGTCACGTCAGGACATGCTAGGGAGATAAAGTTCCTAGATGAAATAAATGACTGCTTCTTGGGGCAGCTGGTTCATGAACCGACCAGAGGGGAAGCCATATTAGACCTAGTCCTTAGTGGAACACCAGATCTAGTGCAAGATATAAGGGTGTTGGGGCCACTTGGCAATAGTGATCATAGCATGATCGCCTTTGATTTAATTAGTGGAGGAGGGATAGTAAGGAAATCCACAGTACTACCTTTTAACTTTCGAAAGGGAGACTATGATAAAATGAGGAAAACAATTAAGAAAAAACTAAAAGGAGCAGTTGTAAAGGTTAAAGACGTACATCAAGCTTGGGTGTTGTTGAAAAATACTATCTTGGAAGCCCAGACCAGCTGTATTCCACGCTTTAAGAAAAGTGGAAGGAAGTCCAAAAAACTGCCAGCATGGTTTAAAGGTGAGGTCAGAGAGGCTGTTGTTGCCAAAAAAGCATCTTTCAGGAAATGGAAAAAAGAGCCAAACGACGAAACCTGGAAACAGCACAAGCACTGGCAAGTCAAATGCAAGGCATTGATAAGGCAGGCAAAGAGAGAATTTGAGAAGAAGCTTGCTGCGGAAGCAAAAACGTGAAATAAAGACCTTTTCAAGTACATTCGTAGCAAAAAACCTGTGAGAGAGTCAGTTGGTCCATTAGATGATAAAGGGGTTAAAGGAGCACTAAGAGGCGACAATGCGATAGCGGAGAGACTGAATGAATTCTTTGCTTCGGTCTTTACTGAGGAAGATGTAGGGATGTTACCCATGACTGAAGTGGTATTTAAAGATGCGGAAGAATTGAAGGAAATATCGATACATCGGGAAGATGTCTTACAACTATTAGATAAACTGAAGAGTAGCAAATCACCTGGGCCGGATGGTATACATCCAAGGGTGTTGAAAGAACTGAAATATGAGTTTGCAGACCTGCTATCAGTAATCTGTGAACTATCATTAAAATCATCTCTAATACCTGAAGATTGGAGGATCGCCAATGTAACACCAATTTTTAAAAAGGGTTCCAGGGGTGATCCGGGAAACTACAGACCGGTGAGCCTGACGTCAGTACCGGGAAAAATGGTAGAAACCATCATAAAGAATAAAATTACTCAGCATGTAGATAGTCACAACTTAATGGGAGACAGCCAACATGGCTTTAGACAAGGAAGATCTTGTCTTACTAATCTGTTATGTTTTTTTGAAGGTGTGAATAAACAGGTGGACAAAGGTGAGTCAGTTGATATTGTGTATCTGGACTTTCAGAAAGCCTTTGACAAGGTCCCTCATCAGAGACTTTTGGCAAAACTAAAGAGTCATGGGATAGGAGGCAGTGTACTATTGTGGATCAGGAACTGGTTAAAAGATAGAAAGCAGAGGGTAGGGCTAAATGGCCAATTTTCCCAATGGAGAAAGGTGAATAGTGGTGTACCCCATGGATCTGTGCTGGGTCCGCTGCTTTTTGACATATTCATAAATGACCTGGAAAGTGGAATAACGAGTGAGGTTATCAAATTTGCAGATGACACAAAACTATTTAAAGTTGTTAAAACCCAAGAGGATTGTGAAAAATTGCAAGAGGATCTTGATAAATTGGAAGACTGGGCATCAAAATGGCAGATGAAATTTAATGTGGACAAGTGCAAGGTTATGCACCTAGGGAAGAACAACCCAAACTATGGTTACACGATGCAAGGTTCCACATTAGGAACCACCACCCAGGAAAAAGATTTAGGCGTCATTGTGGATACCATGTTAAAACCCTCGGCCCAGTGTGCAGCGGCGGCCAAGAGAGCAAATAGAATGCTAGGTATGATAAGGAAGGGAATGGAAAATAAAACAAAAGATATTATAATGCCTCTATATCGTTCCATGGTGAGACCGCACCTTGAATATTGTGTGCAATTCTGGTCGCCGTATCTTAAAAAGGATATAGCGATTTTAGAAAAGGTACAGAGAAGAGCCACCAAAATGGTAAAGGTGATGGAAGGATACTCCTATGAAGAAAGGCTAAAAAGGTTAGGGCTCTTTAACCTGGAAAAGAGACGGCTGAGGGGAGATATGATAGAAGTTTATAAATTAATGAACGGAGTGGAATGGGTAAACGTAGATCGATTGTTTACCTTATCAGAATAAAGAAAGACTAGGGGACATGCAATGAAGCTACAGGGTAAACTATTTAAGACTAATAAAAGAAAATATTTTTTCACTCAACGTGTAATCAAACTCTGGAATTTGTTACCGGAGGATATAGTAAAGGCTGTTAGTGTAGCTGGGTTTAAAAAAGGTTTGGACAAGTTCCTGGAGGAAAGGTACATCAACCATTATTAAGAAGTGACCGACGATATCAATACTTGACCCAGTACAAGCATTGTGGAACTTGTGTCTCTTGGGGAAACTGCTAGGTACATATGACCTAGATTGGCCACTGTTGGAAACAGAATACTGGGCTTGATGGACCTTGGTCTGACCCAGTATGTCATATCTTATGTTCTTATGAAGTATCAGCTGTACCAGCAGGAGAACAGGTTCACCTGTCTCTCGGCACACCACACCAAAAATCAATGCCACTTAAAGGCATAAGTCTTGTAGAGGCTTTTTGAGAGGCCAGCAGGACCTCCTCCATGTCTTGTGGGAGGTTGAAGGGAACTGAAGCTACCCTTTCAGCAGCCAAGCCGTGACCAACAGGGACCCCAGGTTGGGGTGGAGGAGAGAGCCCTCCTCCTGTGAAAGCAGTCCTGGGCCATGACACAGGAGACTCGGAGACACTGTCAACAGGTAGAGAAGCAGCAGGAACCAGGGTTGCCTGGGCTACCAAGGGGCTATCAGTATCATCGATGCCCTGTCGCACTGGACTTTGAAGAGGGTCTTGGCGACCATCGACATCAGTGGGAAGGTGTAAAGAAGGCCTTTCATCTATGGAATGAGGAACGCATCCGCCACCACTCGGGGCAGGTGCAGCTGGCAGGCACAGAATCTAGGCAACTGCATGTTGTCCGGGCTGGCGAACATGTCCACTAGGCAGAATATCAGGGAGGCCACTCAGGGGTCCAGGCACCACTCATGTACAGTAGCTTGGAGGACTCTGTTCAGCCTGTCTGTCAGGACATTTATCCTGGCTTGTAAGGTAGACCGCCTGCCAGAGCATCCCGTTGCATGTCGCAAATGAGCAGAGGGCTACTGTCTCCAGGTAGAGAGAGCATAACCCCGTGTTCCCTTGCTTGTTGACATAGAACATTTTGACTTGGTTGACTTCTGGACCAACACCGACTGGTGCTGCAACCAGTGGCGGAAGCTGCGAAGGGCCAAAGATATCGCCCGCAGCTCCAGAAGGTTGATCTGCAACTAGCATTCCATCTGGGGCCAACAGCCTTGCTTGACGAGGTCTTCACAATGATCTCTCCATCCCAACAGGGAGGCATCCATGGTAAGGACCATCTGGGGGGTGGGTGCCTGGAGGGACATCCCAGCCTGAAGGTGGTAGGTAATCTGCCACCAGTCGAGGGAGTCCTCCAGCTGGCAGGTCGCTCTTATCCTGTCTCAAAGCCTGCCCATGGCTTGTGCCCATTGGGAATGGAAGCACCACTGAGCCACCCTCATGTGCAGGGGAGCGTACGGGATCACATGGACCATGGAGGCCATGTGGCCCAGCAGGTGAAGGAGAAGGCAAGTGGTAATGCTGCACTTCTGTGGCTAGCACACTGAGACATTCTGTCCTCTCTGGAAGGAGGAAGGCCTTGGCCTGGAGGGTGGAACATGGGGTAGTTGATGACGAACCCCAGATGCTGCAGGATAAGAGAGGTGCATTCGGTGGCATGGTGCACCTCTGTAGCTGTGCCTCCTCTTATGAACCAGTCATCCAGATAGGGAAAGACAAAGGTCCCTTGAAGTCAAAGGTGGTCTGTGACCACCACCAGGCACTTGGTGAAGACCCTTGGTGATGAGGCCAGCCCAAAGGGTAGCACCATGTATTGGTAGTGGCCTCCTTCCACCATGAACCGGAGATATTTTTGGTGGCTGGGATGGATGAGGATGTGTGTATAAGTATCCTTCAGATTGAGATCTAAGGAGCATAGCCAAAATCTTCCTGCTGAAGGTATGGCAGCAGTGTTCCAAGGGAGAGCATATTGAACTTTTCCAGCACCAGAAATCTGTTCAGATTTCTCAGGTCCAGGATGGGCCTGAGGCCCCCTGTTCGCTTGGGAATGAGGAAATACCTGGAATAGATGCCTTTGCCCCAGAGATGTTTAGGCATGGACTCCATCGCCTTGTCTTCGAGGAGGCCTGTGAGCTCAGTGAGGAGCAGAGTCTGGTAAAGGAGAGGCCTTATGGGTTCTCCTTGGAAGAATGAGGGTGGCATCTGTCACAGGTGGAGGAGGTAGCCCTCCTTGACTACAGTACCGAGGAATTGGTGGTGATAGAGGACCACCTGTGCAAAAATTCCCTCCAGGCTGGGCTGGAGCTGGTACCTGGGTCTTAGGGGTCTTCTGCTTGTGAGGACTGTACCCTTCCCCCTTGGACTATTGGAATATTGTCCTTGCTGTGGGGCAGAGAAGGCTTGGTATTGTGAGACATTACGAAAAACTCATTTTTCCTTGGGGAGAAGGGCTTCTTCCCCGGGGCTTTCTTACAGGGATGCACTGAGTTCTTCTAGGATAGTCTGGTCCTGTTCAGGAACTCAGTCTCTACCTCTGCAGCCTTGTCTGCCATGGGCTTCTCGAAGAAGTTCTTTCCAGTGCAATGGACATCTATGAGTTTATCCTGGACCCATTACTTGAGGTTAGATGACTGCAGCCATGCCTGGTGTATGACACCGATGCCAGCAGCAGCCACTGTATGCTGCTCAAGACAAAACCTTTGAGCACTCCTTGACTGCCGAGGCCAGTGATTTGAACCACTAGAGAGGTTCTCCGTTGAGGCCTGCAGAAAAACTGGCAAATTCCCTTGCCAGTTTCTTGAGGTACATACTGATGTACAGCTGGTAGGATTGGACTCGGCAAGCTAGTATTGAGCCCTGGAAACATTTTCGGTCAACAGCGTCTAGGGTCCGGGCCTCCCTACTGGAGGGGCACCGAGGAATGAGACTTTTGGCTCTTGAGTAGCCGCATGGCCGACTCGACGACCATCGAGTTGTGAGAGAGCTGTTTTTTTAGGAACCCCAGGCTTCGATGGACTCAGTACATGGAGTCATGCAGTCTGCTCACTTTTGGAACTGATGCCATTTTTTCCCACATGTGGAGGAGGAGGCGCTCGAGGATCAGAGGGGCGGGCACCGAGAGGGTCTACTTTGGAGGGGCCTCATACTGGAGGATCTCAAGTTCCTCCATGCGGGGGTCCTCCTCTGCCTCAGTCTCAAATGTAAGCACCTTTGCCATGTCCCACACAAAGTTGTGGAAGGCAAAGTCCTCGGGTGGGGAACGGCACTGGGACAACGGTAGGGACAGGTTCAAGTGCATGTCTCGTGTCACCATGTATCTGGGGATTCCTCATCCCTGGTCTCCCAGTCTGACTCATAGTCAGAGGAAAAATTGGAGGCTCCACGTCTGCCACGGCCGAGGCCCAAGCCCGTAGACTCGTGACCCCTGGAAAACCTGCGGTCCACATTGTGTGGGCTTGCTGGAGATGATCAGTGTCCCAAGGAATGGGACTGGGATCTCGTCTGATGCCAATGACTCTCTCGAGGCCTTTGGTGTTCAAGGTTCAGCTCGATGTCTGGGAAAGCCCTCGATGTCGAGAGTCCGGTTGCTGGGGCAGATGAACCGGAGGAACCTGACAGCACCCGCTGCTGGGCTAGGAGGGCAGAGATACGGCGCTCCAAAGCTGCCATCCTGGTCTCCATGCTAGTTGGATCCACAGTCTTTGACGCGGGTAGCGATATCTTCTGGCCCGGCATCGGCTCTGTTGAGGGGGAGTCCTCGACTAGGGTGGCCTCGGGGGTCTGAGGACGGTCGCCCAATGCTGATGACTCCTTCTGAGGCAGCTTGTGAGGCCGCTTCTGCTCTGACCCCTCGGATTGACGCCAGGAACTGCGGGGCCTGGAGTGGGATATACGCACTTTTCCAGACCCATCCACTGATGTGGCCTTCGAGGTTTTTGAGCTCTACTTGCATTCCAACTACAGGGATTTCATCTCAGAGAGTCCGTGGCAGCAGGACTCCAAGGCAGCCCAGACATTGCAGGACACTGAGGTACCAGAGGTGGCCTGGAGCATGGTGTCACCGGAGACTCCGGCGCAGAATCAGATTTATGGAAGAACATCTGCTGTAACTGGTGGCTCTTGATGGCCTTGGTGGACATTGACTTGCAGTTGTTGCAGTCCAAATTGTCATGTTCTGCCCCAAGGCAATGGAGGCAGCAGTCATGTGGGTCAGTGAGGGACATCATTTTACTGCATCGATCACATTTTTTGAAGCTGCTGGAGGCCATGGGAAAAAATGGTCCCTGCCACCCAGGCGAGGGTCCAAGGCCCATTGGCCAAAAAAGGACATGAAATGCCAGTCGAGGGACACCTTGAGAAAAAGACAGAAATTAATTTGAGGAGCAACACCGAAGCAAGCTGGCTTAGTGTTTGGAAGAGGAACTGGTACGTGGCTGGGGAAATGGGACAGGCATCTGGAGGGCTCCATGGAAAAAAGGAGACTGAGGCAAAATGACTTGGGCAGGAAGGGGACCACGCATCTGTGGTACATCTCCCAAAGGATTTCTTTGAAAGCTGGGGAGATACTTCCGTGCAGGCTCCAGCCTGACTTCCTACTTGTTCCCAGAGACTTCTATGACCCTGAAAATCAACTAGGATAATAGAAAAAGAAGAAAATGAGAAACTTGTACAACAAAAGGATAATTGTATAAATCCTTTTTGTAAAATGTTGATTTATTCCTAGAAAATGCCTTTTATAAAATTAGCAAAAGAAAGAGCAGGGGTATAATTATTAAGAAAAAGTGCTTTATTATGCCTGACATGTACATGTCTTCATGCCAAAAATACAGTATGGATGCAAACTTGTTGATGTAATCGTGACTACTCTGGTGGTCTATATTGAGACTAAAGAGTATGTCTACTAAACCTGACTGCTAATGTGGTACATTGGCAGACAAAATGACGTAGTAAAGGGCAAACGTCCATGGTATCTGCAGGAGGCATTCCCAGGAGAGGTCCTGTGGATACCACAGAGGTTTGAATTTCCCAGGGGATTCTGCATTACTTGCCTTGACAGATACTGTGGGAACAGGGCTGGCCCTTGGCATGTGCAGATATGTTGCCCGTACATGCCCCGCTCTACTACAGACCCCATGCTCGGCCATCAGCATACTTGAAAAAATATTGGGGCTATCTTTGTTCCTTCCAACCACTACCATAGGCGCCCAGTATACATGATAGACGTGCTGGGCCTGGGGAGCGTGGGAGGAAGTGGTGCTGATTGGAGATGGGGGACAGGGAATAAAGGGGGCTTGGGGGCTTGGAAGCAGACACAGGAGAGGGAGTAGGGTGGCAGAGGGGATATGCTGACTTGTGCATAGGGAAAGGAAGGCCAGGGACACAAAGGGTAGATACTAGGGTCAGAGAGGTTGATAAGGGTGACAAGACATATGCTTGACATGCTGGACATGCAGTTGGGATAGGGAGAAAGAGCAGAAATGCTGGACACATGGGGACGTACTGAGATAGAGGAAATGGAAAGAGTAGTGAAGAGACAGAAGATGAATAGATAGGGTGGGAAGAGGGGTGGAGAGAGAAGAAGAGGAGATGTTGAATGGAAGGGGTGAGGAGAGAGGAAGAGAGGAGATACTGGATGGAAGGAGGTTGAAGAGAGAGAAAGAAATGATGCTGGATAGAAAACAGAGAGTGAATGGATTATTAGTCAAAGATGGGGAATAAGATCAAGGGGAATAGGATAGCCAGGGTGATGGAAGGAGATGAAGAGCTGTAGACAGTTGTAGTAAAAAGAGGGAAAGTGAGGACTGGGTGGAAAGAATGAATGAAATCTGAGTGGATAGAGGCAGAAAAATAAATGGAAGTAAAACAAAAGTAAAATTCAATGTCAGAGATAGATGTAGTGGAGGAAGCAAAGACAACACAAAAATAACAAATTGACAGAAGCCCCTGTTAAAAGAGCAAAGAGAAGACAGAAGACAGAAAGAAAGGCTGGGGCCAACAAAGGTAGAAAAATGAATTTTGGGCTTGTATTCGAAAGGCATTTACATGGTTTACAGCCCTGTAAACCGTGTAAATGCCTCTAACCGGGATATTTATTTATTCTTATATATCTCATTTCTGAGGATCAGTGCAGTTTACAGGGACCAAAGTTCAACGTTACATGAAACAGGTCTACAAGGATATCCCCGATCTTATCCCCTACACACCCCGATGCTAACCGCTTAGCATCAGGGCGTGTCATGGGCGTTTCCAGGGAGGAGCAGATGCGGCAACAGTTGATAACCGGGCAGCGGCAATATTGCATGCAGCCTGATTATTGACCTGCAGCTAAAAGATAGGTGAAACAAAAGTTTGCCTATCTTTTTGCTACAGGAACTAACTGGGCAGCATGCAATATCGTGATTGTCTGGTTAGCTATTGTAGCTGGGAGGCTATGTGACAAACCCAAATATTCAATGCCAGGCCCACATATGACCCCGGCATTGAATATCTGGGGCTAAGGGTCGATGCTGACGGCTATGCACTGTAGTGGCACATAGCCAACCTGGATGAATATTGGGCCCTTTATATTTAATTTTGTGATTGGACTGTGTCAGTTTTTGAATCTGCTGTCTTTATATTTTGTGCAGTACAGGCAGAAATGCATCACTATCTATTTCTCTGGTGCTGTACTGCATGATGAGTCTGGCTTCTTGGAGTTTCAGTTTATCAGTTTTTCAGTTATCAACATTTTTTATTTGTAGCTTGTGATCACTTATTCTGTACTTGGTGAGGGTTTATCTATATTCTAAAGTATGTAACTGAGGCCAAGTATTCTGTTAGTATGGAGTTTCCATGCAGGAATCTACCTTGTTCAGTTTTCCTAGTACAGTCAAACCTCGGTTTTCATGATTAATCCGTTCGAAAAAGTCTGACTAAAACCGAAACGTATGAAAACTGAAGCAATATTTCCCATAAGAAATAATGTAAATCCAATTAATCCGTTCCAGACACCCAAAAATATTCACAAAAATACATTTTATAGAGAATAACTATATTTTTACATACAGAAAACAATGAGAAATAAATATAAATGACTAATGAAATGGATAAATGAACATTTAACATCACTGAAAGCAAGCTAAGTTCAGTACTGTACAGTACAGTATGTTAACATCTGGCCTTAGCCACCCCTGACAAGCTGCTGTGCCCAGCTCTTCGGAATCACATTGGATTCAGCCCATTAAAATACCTTTACATTATCTGCTCAATGCTTCAGAATGGCAGAAAATCTTAATGATATAGCTTCAGACGTACCATGCAAGAGAAAGAACTGCCTCCCACATTCATGCAACATCTCCTGCTTATGTTGACAGCTTTTCTTCCCTGCTACCTCCGAGCCTGAGGGGGCGCTCCAGAGAACGGGCAGGCGGTCGACGAGATCGGGGCCTTCCTCTCTGCGCAATCCTTGCCTCTCTGACTCTGACCAGGCTCGAGGATGTGTTTCATTTACGTGCTCAGCTGGCTTTTGCTTCTCATCACGCTGGCGATCGGTGAGTCCGGGGGGCAGTGCTGCCGGGACCGGGCAGGCGTTCTGGCAGTGTATACAGAATGGTGTGCAGCGCGAGGGTGTATGTATTTACAGTACTGTACTTTACGAAAACCGAGGCAATGTACGAGAACTGGGACAAAATCTCAGTCAAAAGACGTTGAAAACCGAAGCGATGTATGAAAACCGGGACAAAATCTCAGTCAAAAAAGACGTTGAAAACCGAAGCGTATGAAAACCGGGGCAAATGAAAACCGAGGTTTGACTGTAGGTGTATGGATGTTCTAAGTTCTACTGTCCTTTTCTGAGTAGGCCCTTGTTGTGTGAGTTTTGGAAGTTAGTGCTGTTATGCAATAGTAGATTTGCTCTGTGTGTTCTTGCTGTGTAGTCAATTGTAGGGGGTTGGTGTTTGGCAGTGCAATACGGATTGTCTTTGAGATTTGCAGTTTTATATTCTTGATGCTGCCAATCTGAAATTTTAAAATAGTTGGTCACTTCAGATTCAAGGAAATCTCAAATTTTAAGAGAACGTCTCTGTTTAATTCTGTTTAGTAGACTGATTACTTTACTGCTGTTGATTTCTGGGCTTTTCCAGCTCTGGCACAATCCAATCCAGCCTGGGCTCTATGATCTTGACGTCATGACTACCAGAATTAGTTTTTCTCATTGTATATCTTCCCTCATCAATAAGCTGGTCATAGCACCAACCAAATAAATCCAATATACAGATATACATAATGGATTATTTTTCTGGGATGTCTGAAAGTTAATTTTGATTCATGACTTTTGTTATGTTTATTCTATTATTTTAATAAATAGTAGATGTATGTTTGGAAGCCACCCAGGTTTTTAGATAAGCAGCATATACATTTTAAAACAAATTAAATATGCAAATGAGGTCTAATAGATGCATAAATAGTTATGCAAATGAGGCCCCACAGTGAATCTCTGCATGAGGCCCCGCATGCCACTCTGGCTGCCTTTGCATGGGAAAGTCCTGCAGTGCTTGCCGAAGCAAGTACCGTGGGTCCACGCGGTAAATCCATGGGGAGGGATGGCAGCTCTGTGCACCCGATTGCTGCCATGCCCCCCCAACTGCTGTGATTGGGGCTGTCTGCCCCCTAACCCCAATATTTTCAGCGCCAAGGTACTATGATTCCTGGCACAGACAATCCTCCCTTAAACAGCTCACGATCCCTAAAAGAAGCTGCCCAGGAGGGATCAATGCATCCTCCGATTGGCAAAAAATCGTAGCTAGCCAGTGGGGACATGCCCCCCCTCTCCCTGATACAGAATAGCAAGGGGGGGGCATGGCTCCCACCCCACCCTCCACCTTCTACCTCTTCCTCCCACTTCTTCATACAAAAATAAAGTCACAGCTAGCTAGCCAACCCCCAACAAGTGTATTGGCATACTTTGATTTGATTTGGTGAAATACTGTCCCTTTAAGAATTTTCATAGAATGGAGGCAGGGCGTGCTTAAAAAGATGCCAAAGCCATTTTGGTGATAAGTAAGAAACAATTCAGCCACTTAAGAGCAGTCGGCGAGAAACATTATGAGATGAGATCCCGTTTCAGCAGATGAGTATATCAATGCATTTACCTTGATGCAGAACTTAAATTTAGAATAGTTCGAAATATGATGTTGTTTTCGGTTCTGAAATATTGGCATCAATAAGGTGGATTATTAAATTCCCTATTACTGGAGTTTTAGTAAAAGCTATGAGCAAAATAAAGTTAAATGGTCCCTGGGCAGAACTAGCTTGTAATAAGTTATAGTCTTTTACAAGTGGGTGTCCGACAAAACTTATATTGCTTTAAATTTATGGGATTGAGTATTGGAATCATGGTGGAAGAAGATTCCCATAATTAATCTAATAAAAAAGCAGTGCATTTTATTGACCTTCCCTAAAACTAACAGATATTTTGGCCAATAAGATAGTTGAACCTCTTTCATCTGTCCATTCTTCTGAAAACCCTATAATAGATAAATGACAGGCAAAGTTGTGGAGGAAGCTTGATTTCACACAGTAAGTTTTCTTGACTACCGGTAAGTGGTTAATTTTTTTGAAATTCTGTGTTAATTAGTTGATACTTGTCTCCTCTTTTTTGTGGACTAATGTCAAGACAGTATATTTTTGTTCTTTGTTCATTGTTCATAGAGTAATATTTTGTAGACTAGAATCCTTGAATGTTGCCTTAAGAGCCCTTGCTTATGTGATATATTGCCTAGAATGCATAAATAAATAATAAATAAAAAGAATACAACATATTGTAGATATTAGTATGATTCCCTCCTGGAGCAATTCTATAACTATGCACATGAGTAACAAATACTAGAGATGTGCATTCATAAACACACATTTGATTTATTTGGGAGTTTTAACATTTTTTGTTCACTCAAATCACTTGAACACACGAACAACTATGAATTACTGCATGTACAATCTTTTACATAGTTTGGGAGCTCTGCAAAGAAACCAAACACATCTCTAAAAAGTATACACAATACTTTTCCCTTTGTAGGCTGTGATGAATTAAAAGTATCCCATACTTCTGCTCTGAAAATTCCCTAAGAGAATTTATGTGCTTATATTTATACCTGGTCTTTAACATGTAGAAATTTTCTGCGTTAGTTTCTGTGCATACGCTTTAATTTTCAAAAATGCATGTGTAAATGAAACATTTCCCCTCTCCCCCAGTCCCCAGGAATGTCTCTGCTTAGTCTGGGTAAAGTAAAAATTATGTGTAAACAGGCTATGTGGTCTATTCTGAGCAACGAATAGCGGGGATGGACGTCTGGTTGGAATGTCTATCCCCGCTATTCATCTGCCTTTCCTGTCCCCGACAAGCCTCCCCGTAAGAACAGGGAGTTTGTACTGGGAAGTTAGACAAGGACAGGAAAGGGGCAGTCCGGTGGTGGAGACGAGGCAGCAAGTGGGTGGTTTGTGGCCCTGGACATACAGGGCTGATTCTGATGTTGGTCCTGTATGTCTGGGGCCGGCAGAATAAATGGGGAACTTATTCCACCTCTGAGGTAGAATAAGTTCCCCCAGACGAGGGGAGATGGCAGGCCCGGGGCGCATCAAAGGAAGGAAGGGGTGCAGTAGATTTCCCACAGCCCGACCCTGGCTGTGGGAGTCTGGATCGGGGGATCGGGCTGCAGGGAAAACACAAAATTGGTGGCGGCTGGGAATCACAGCTCCTGAATGGAGCTACAGTGCCATGGCAACCAGAGACCATGGCACCGCGGCTCCATTCAGGAGCCCTGACTGAGTTAGCCGGGCAGGTGCCTATACATGCAGACTGCTCGGAATTGGGTTCAGGCCTGCACCTACAGGCTTAGATGGGATTCTGATCCTGTGGGGGTTAGATGTGCCCTGCGGGATCAGAATCCCATCTATCTCTGTGCGTCCGGTTGCGACCAGACGCACAGAGGCCAGGATATCCTCAATAGAATAGGCCTCTAAATGTACATAACTCTACCTTCATATTGGGTGTAGTTTTTCCATGGGTAAAGAACTCTTTTAGCCAAGGAACTGCTTTTGAAAATTCATCTACGTGGGCCTGAAATTCAGTGGGAAATTATCCAGTTAACTTTAACCAGATATTCAATTGATTAACCAGATTAAGTGGGTCACTGAATATACTTTAAGTAAGTAAACTGCATAATTTACAGTATGATGCTAACTTTAGGTTAACAGTTTCTGTTGTTGTTGTTAAGTGCCGTCGAGTCGGAGTCGACTCATGGCGACCCTCTGGATAGCTATCCTAAACTGTGTTCGGTCTTCAGTCAGGCGGCTCATTGTTGACAGACTGGTACCCGTAGCTGCTGTTATTGTATCGATCCATCTCATTGCTGGCCTTCCTCTTTTGCGTTGACCTTCTATCTTGCCAAGCATAATGTCTTTCTCTAATGATCTCTCTCTTCGCATGATGTGTCCAAAGTATGAAAGTCGAAGTCTTGTCATCTGAGCTTCTAAAGAAAGCTTAGGTTTGATCTCCTCTAGTACCGACTGGTTTGTTCTTCGGGCAGTCCATGGTATACACAGTATTCGCCGCCAGCACCATAATTCAAAGGCATCAATTTTCTTCCTGTCTATCTTTTTCACTGTCCAGCTTTCACATCCATATGATGTTATTGAAAATACCATGGCTTGAACAAGTCGAATCTTTGTATGGAGAGAGACATCTCTGCTCTTGAGAATCTTATCTAGGTCTTTCATAGCCATTCTGCCAAGAGCAATGCGTAGTCTGATTTCTTGACTGCTTGTTGCTTCTTTATTGATAGTTGATCCAAGTAGGTTAAAGTTGTTCACAATTTCAATTTCTTCTCCTTCGACGATGAACCTGTTGATTATGACAGTTGTCATGATCTTTGTCTTCTTTACATTAAGGTGCAGGCCCATTTTGAGACTATGTTCTTTGATTGTGAGAAACAAATGTTTCAGATCATCTTCACTTTCAGCCAGTAATGTGGTATCATCAGCATAGCGAAGGTTGTTGATGAGTCTTCCACCAATCTTCACACCTCTGTTGTCTTCATACAATCCTGCTTCTCTGATGATTTGTTCTGCATATAAATTAAACAGGTAGGGGGAAAGTATGCAGCCTTGTCTTACACCTTTGCTTATTTTAAACCATTCTGTTTCTCCTTGTTCCGTTCGAACTGTTGCTTCTTGATCAATGTACAGATTGCGCAAGAGAACGATCAGGTGTTCTGGTATACCCATGCTTCTTAATGTGGCCCAGAGTTTCTCATGGTTTACACAGTCAAAAGCCTTGCTATAGTCGATAAAGCACAAATAGATATCCTTTTGGGGCCAGTTTCTGTGGCCCCATTCAAATGTATAACTTTGATAGGATAGCACTGAATGTCAGAGCTAATGATTTAAAGTAAAACTGCAACCAGCATGCCTCCCTTCCCTCCTATATTAGATTGGTTTATAGGCTGCAAATCTGAAAAACAAAGATCTGGATAACTCCTTGAAGACTTTTTCTAGATTTACCCCCATAGAATAAGAAGACCAATGTTATATTCCCGGGTATTTTTTATGGTCTTGTTTATAGAGAGCTCAGATTTAAGGACATCTTTCTAATAGCATAGTCATGCTATTATTAAGTACATAACCCCAAAAATCCATTAACTAGTATGGCAGGTACTTACTGACAGAAAGCTAAATAACTTGATTATGCTAAAATGAGCATGCTCAATGCGTTTATCCTCTTGACCCTCCCATCCCTATCCCTACTAGCTTCCAAAATGTTGAATGGGGAAAGTGACTAAATTCCAGGAGAGCATGAAGGTGTATTCACAAGCATCTGTCTTTTGTGTCAGAAAGGTTTATGAAAGAGTTATGTGATATAAAACCTGACTGGATAGAGAAGAAAGATGAAAGGGGGCAATCCATCTAGGGAAGAACCAGGCCATCCCGACTCAGATGAGCACCAGCATCTGATCATTCCCTCTTTTGCAACAACCCTTTTGTATAATGATTGAACCATACAGAGTGCTAGTGTCTCAAAACTAGAATCAGGTATGCAAGCACTTCCCTCTCCCCCTCCATCCTGCTGATCCCCCCCGTGGCTCCCTTGCTCCCACTGCCACTGCTTGCGCTCATCTCTGGGTCCTGCAGTGGTGGCAATGGCTCCTGAACCATGACACAGCGCTTAGCAACACACTCCAGCATTGCGTCATGGTTCCTTTCTCTTACTCTGTGCCGTTTCCGCCCCCTCTGATGTGGCGTCTGGTTGGACTATTTGGAGTGGGAAGGAAACAGCACATAGTAAGAGAAAGGAACTGCGATGCAGTGTCAGAGTGTGGTGCTAAGTTCTGTGTCATGTTTTGGGAGCTATTGTCGCAGCTGCAGGCTCTGGAGAGGGGCAGCAGCAGTAGCAGTGGGGGCAAGGGTAGCAGCATGGGGGGGGGGGTGAGTCAGCAGAATGGAGAGCCTGACTAGGCCTTCTTCCAGGTTGGCCCCAGAGTTTGTTCAAAGTGTTGGCGCCCTAGGCAAACCTTAAGCTTTTACATCCCCCATGGCTGTCAAACTTTATTTCCACTCCCCAGATGTTGTTACCCTAGACGACTGCCTAGTTTGCCTAATGGTTGGGATGATTCTGCCTTCTTCAACTCTACTGGGACCGAACCTTCATGCAATGATGAATTCACAAACACAGTTAATAGATTCAAGACATCCAGTTTATAGCTTTTAATTAAAAATACCAAGAGGGGGTCAAGAGCACAATGACTAAGCTGAAATCTGTTAAAGAACACACCCTAGTCTTCCATGTCAACCCCTCTAGCTAGGATATTCAGTTGAATATCCCCAGGTGCTGGTTAGCATCGGGACATTTTGGGAGTGGCACCCAATTATAACTGCCCTGTTATGGCAAGGCGGTGAAAGTAAGGGGCCACAAAGGCTAGCAGAAGCTAACCAGGCAGTGGCTGAATATCGCTGTGAACCATTTAGTTTCCTGCCAATCCTGGCTCTTCAGATTTTCAATTCCAGGGTTGGATATGGCCCCAGCATTGAATATCTGGGTTTAGAGTTCAGCAGTGGTGGCTAGTCGCGTAAGAACAGCTGGCTGCAGCCGCTGAATATCCCCCCCCCCCCCACCTCCGTAGATTTTATTGATTGAACCTGTAATTAGTTTGTGATTTTATTAATATTATGTATGTTTTTACTTGCTATCTGCCTCGATTTTTAGATGGTGTAGAATACAAATACTATCAATAAATAACTAGTGATAAAAAGTAAGTACATAAAGAAGCATAGGAGTAGAGGAGTAGCCTAGTACCTAGAAAATCAAGGGTTTGATTCCCACTGGCACTCCTCGTGACCTTGGGCAAGTCACTTTGCCTCAGAAGAAAAGGCCTGGCAATCTACTTCCAGAGATACATTGCCAGAGGCAACTGGGTCTCCAAGAGTCAGCACTGACTTGACAGCACTTTAAAAAAATGCATATAAAGGAGAGTTGATGCTGGTGGTGATATAACATTTGGATCTGTTGACTATGATCAATAGCGTTTACTAACTTAATAGACTACCTTTTACTACTAATAAAGTGCTTTCAAAAAACAAAAGAGAATGCAATTATAAAACAAAAGAGAATACAATAATAAATCAAGTATCCATTCAATCAAATAAGAACATCAAAGTTAATTTATCAGTTTGTCTTTTGATCTGTCTCAAGGAAGAGCAAATGCATCATGAGAACAAACAGGTTTTCAAATCTCTTCTAAAAGAGAGAGAATTCCTAGTCTCTTGTAGTGTGCAAGGAAGGGCATTCCAGAAATGTGGACAAGCGTAAAGGCTTTTCTCTTAGTCAAAAATAGTCAAATTTCATCCAGTGGCAGTTGAAACAGAAGCTGTTGTGACAATCATAGTTGACAGGTCAAGGAGTATTCAGATACTCATTTTGCAAGATTGAGAGGTTCGCCTTTGTAGTAAGCATAGTACTGCAAAGGATGTAAGAAATGCTATAGGCAACTCGTGCAGATCTCTGAGGGCAGATCTCTGAGGGCAGATAAATTTGTTACATATTGTTCAATCCTAACATAAAGATTGAAACTTTGTTGCTACTACTTGTTCAACGCTCCAACTAAAAAGTGTTAAAGTGTTACTGCTGATTACTTACCTGCTGCCTACCATACTAATAACATTCCACTATAAAAAGCCACCTCTTTCCCACATTTTAACCACCATGACCTCTCCAGCCATAACGTTAGTTTGCCTACTCCTCAGTGTATTATATGAAGCCAATTCACTCTCCCAAGATCACCACCTTATCACTACAATACATAGCACGAACAAAAAACACTTCCACAACTTTCACCAATACACACAAAACCCCTGCCATAAGAGACACTCTCACCTTCTACACATTGCATTAGACCAAACACCCATCACAAAACGCAACCGACCTTTTCCTCAACAAGAAGAACTCAGATGCGCCCTCATAAACGCAAGATCTGCACGTAAAAAACGGCCAGCCATTTCGGACCTAATAATCAATCAAAAACTAGACATTCTAATGGTCACAGAAACATGGTTTTCTGACTCTGACTCAGTTATAATAAACCAACTCACACCACCTAATTACTCCACCTACACATGTAACAGAGCAAACAAAAGAGGAGGAGGTGTTGCCATAATAGCAAAGACCGACCTTCAATATCGTACAATCACAACCAAGAGCACAAAACAATTAGACGTTATCTCAATATACAACAACCACAATACCATCAACCTTATATATATTACACCGAACTCATCATCAGAAGAACTTTCCAGCGTAATTGACCTAGCCTGCAACCCAGTACACACCCAGATAAACCTAACTGGCTAATGGGCGACTTCAACCTCCCTTCCATACAAACTGCCCTTTCTACATCATTCTTAGATGCAATGAAAAACCTCAACTACAATCAACTAATAAATCAACCCACCCATCAACGTGGCAATATGCTCGACCTTGTCTTCGCTCCACCCACCTACACGTCCGCAAATGATGATTTCGACCTATCCATCACTCCGGTCCCATGGTCAGACCATAGCCTAATAACACTCACAATACCAGCACACAAGGACCCATCAACGGAAACAACTAAACGTTCACCAACAAACTCCACACGCTTCAGACCTCTCAACGAAGAGGAAATCAAGAAACATATACTTCCAATACTCAATCAACCCTCTACCAACATCAATGACATGGTCACCACATGGAATGAAACCATCAACCAATATGCCATACTACCACCAACCCATAAAAACCCAACAACAAAGAATAATATAGTGAAGAAACCATCTGCACCATGGTTCTCCCAAGATCTAAGGAAGTCCCTCACTATCTTGAGGAAACTCGAAAGAAAATGGCGTAAATCTCATAATTTAACAGTTCAACAAACATACTTATCCCACCTGCGAGCCCATCGTGAAGCAATATGGAACACAAGAAAAACCTACCACGCTGAACTCCTCAACCGCTCCCTAAATAAACCTTGTGAACTTTTCAATCTAGTAAAGTCACTAACTACAGAACCATCACCACCTCAACAGGAACCCATACACCCGCAGAAATATGCCAACTTTATACAATCCAAAGCGATCAGAACAACAACTTCTTCATCTCCAAGTCCCCCCCAGCAACACGTACGAGTTCTCCCACTACTGAAGCTCTCATCACCCTCAGCTAAATACGTGGAAGACATTATAGTCAAAATGAATACCACCACAGCTCCTAACGACCCATGCCCAGCGCACTGGATAAGAACTATGCGATCTGACTTTAGCCCAGTCATAGCAGAAATAATAAAGATGTCCTTCTCAACTGGCATCTTCCCATCGGCACTAAAACAGACTTCTATAAGACCGTTGCTAAAGAACAACCAACTAGACCCAACAAAGGAAGAATCATACCGCCCGATATCTAGTATACCGCTGCTATCCAAAATAATCGAGAAAGTAACCAACAATCAGATACAACAACACATAGACACCTCCTCTCCCCTCGACCCCAGTCAACACGGATTCAGGGAAGCCCACGGTGTAGAGACACTGTTAACCACATTAACCAACACACTCACCAGTGGATTAGACGACATTAAGAAAGGCTTTGCCCTAATATTTCTCGACATATCTGCAGCATTCGACTCGGTGGACCATGAAATACTACTAACCCGTCTATATGACAAAGGAATCCACGGGCTAGCATGGCAATGGTGCAAATCATATCTCGAAGATCGCTTACAACATGTCAGGACTGTTACAGGTACCTCACAATCTTTCCAGTTAAAACAAGGAGTACCTCAGGGATCATCCCTATCCGCGCTGCTATTTAATATTTACATGCAGCCTATATGCGACATCACTCGGTCCTTTGGCATATCCTCGTTGATCTACGCTGACGATGTCCTAATATTCACACCAATCAATGTCAAGCTCCCAGACTACACAACACTAGTAGATTGCTTTAACGCAATAGCAGACTGGCTCCTAACCCAAAATATGCGAATAAACTATAAAAAAACCCGAGGTACTGATAGTCACTAAAAACAGAGAATTCTCACCCCCTGAGACCCTAAAAGTACGGGATGCAGACCTCCCAATCAAGCCCTCCATAAAATACCTTGGAGTAATACTGGACCATCACCTGGACTTTAAAGAACATATCAACCGCACGGTGAAAACCATTTATTTCAAGATAAGGACCCTACGCCATCTGAAAAACATGCTTGAACCAGACAGCTTCAGAACCATATTCCAAACCATAATCACACCCCACTTCGACTATGCGAACATAATACTCCATGGTCTTCCTAAAAACACCCTAAATACTTTACAACTTGCAATGAATGCCGCAGCCCGGGTACTATATGGCGCTTCAAAGAGCGAACATATAACACCCATCCTAATGGAACTCCACTGGCTCCCCATATACTGCAGAATAGCATATAAAGCTCTTCTCATGACATTTAAAGTGATAAATAATTTAGCTCCTTCTTCAATGTCTAAACTTCTCCATCCCACCCCCGACATCAGAGCCAGGAGGTCAGCAGCGACAAACACCCTAGTTACACCACTTGAGACCACAAAATGCAAACGTTCAACTACAGACAGGGCCTTTGCATACTACGCTCCTAGATGTTGGAACAACCTACCCCCCAACATAAGAGCTATTACTGACCTCAAGCATTTCAGAAAAGCCATAAAGCATCACCTCTTCATTCTGCATTTCCAAAGCTCATTATCATCATTCTAAAATGCACAGTAAAATTGTAAATACCTCATACTAAGAAATTCTATCCTTTGTATATAGATTCTTATTTATAAATATGTACAAAGTTTCTCAAAGTATAATAGTTCTTTACAAATATGTACTAAGTTTTACAAAGTTTTTACAAATATGTACAAAGTTTCCCATGGTTAAATTCCTAGTTGTATTTGCCTGTTATATGTAAACTCATTACAGTCTGTTGCGTGCAATGAGTGTTCTGTTTAATGTAAACCGCGCTGACGAAAAAGAGTGCGGTATAAAAGAACTATAAATAAATAAAAATAAATAAATATAATGTGGTCAAATTTCTATGTTCTGGTTATCAGCCTGGGAGGCAGATTTTGAACAAGTTGTAATTGCTGTAGGTTGTGTTCTGATAGACTTTGATACGGGGAATTAACATAATCCAGGAAACTCGTCACAGTAGCATGAATTATCTTGATCAGATTTTCATGGGATAAGAAGGTTCATAGTTTGCAGATAAATCATAGTTGATGAAAACATAAGCAAATGCCTCTGCCAATTTGCAGCATAAATGTCAATTGGGCATCACAGCAGACTCTTAAATTTGCAACATCCTGCAGCAGCTGCCTTTGTCTCCCTCCTGAATAGGGTATCGCTAATAGAGGGGAATTTTTTGAGAGAACCAAACTAGTGACAATTTCTCAGGGCTGAGTACAAAAAAGTGCTGCTGGAACCACTTCTTAATCTGGGACAAAGTTTCATTGAGCTCTTCAATTCACTACCTGAATGTTGTCAATAGATATATATAAAATTCTATATTTCTAGTGCTCAAAATTTCACGTAGGGATGATACAGTAATTAGAAGTCGAAAAGCAAAGGTGACAGCAGAAATCCCCAATGGATCCCTCAGTGCAAGATCTTGAAACTTGGCATGGTATAATCCCAGTAGACACCCTGGGATCTTTCATCCAGATGAGATCTGAACCAGTTAAAAATTATGTCATCGAGCCACATCCTTTGCATGGAAGACAAGAGCAGTGTGTGATGGGCAGTGTCAAAAGTTGCTGATAAATTGAACTGCACCCATAGGGCATTGTAGCTTAGATCTATCTTAATATTAATGCTGTCTGTGATAGCAAGAAGGACTGTTTCTACAGTATACTGTGGAATAGTTAATATCCTGACTGAAGAGGATCACAAGCTGGTGGATTCTACTACATAGTTAGCAACTTGCATTAGAACCACTCTTTCCAACAGGAAGGATTAGAACTGGGAAAATAGCTGGAGAAGCCCGGTTTTGGTGGTACACCTTTTTTCAAATTGGTGTAATCACTGCTCTTTTGAGTACACTGGGAACAGTGCCCTGGATGAGAGAGAGATTTACCATGTGGATCAGGGAGGGAGCTAATAAGCTCCCAGCCTTATGCAAAAATGCAACTGGAAGTTTGTCTGGATGACTCTGTTGAACTGACTGCTCTTTCGACCTCCAGCATTATGACTGAGTGAAAAGCCCCCAGAAATGGTTTGGTATCCTTTTTGCATCACCCAAAGGTAGTTGATCTATTTTACTTGTAGTGACATCACAAGGAACATCTAATGCTTCTGCCCTACTGTCTGCGGATTGTCCGGTAGTTAAATCAACAGCATCAGTTAAGAAGTCTTCATTTTGTGACAAATTGTGAATCTTTTCATGGAGAAATTCTAAGAACTGATCCATAGAGGCTAGGAGAAACAGAAGGGATATGATACACATGTTTAAACACATAGGGGTCGATTCCCCATTTGCGATTCCGTACCAATAGCTTCCTGAATGTACTTTTCAGTTGTGTGGGGAGCTCTATTCATGGTCAGGAGGGGGTGGGCCAAGGGTAGTGAGAGGGCGGGCTTTGGACGGCACCATGACCCTGGACTTACAGGGCCGATTTAGAGGTCATCCCTGTACATCCAGGGCTGGCCATTTGGGTGACTTATTCCACCTCTGAGGTAGAATAAGTCACCCTGGATAGAGACAAAGGGGACATCCAGAGCTGGAGGATAAGGGAAGGAGATGCAGGGGCTGCCCCACAGCCTGATTCTGGCTACAGCAGGCCAGATCGGGGGTCAGTCTTCAGGAGAAATATGTTTGCTGGGCCTGCTGTGGATTGTGGCTCCTGCATGGAGCCATGGTGCAATGGCAGCATGACACCATGGTCCCACGGCTCAATGCAGGAGCTTGGCTGAGTTAGCTGGGGAGTTTGTTGGACTTCCGGGCACCAAGAATCGGGACACGGCCTGCCTGTCCAGGCCTGTTGCACCCGATTCTGATTCTACAGGCCAGTCTAGTCCCTGCAGGTTCAGAATCGAGTGCAAACGGGGCACATCCTGATTCTGGAAGCCCAGACATGTGGGGGACGCCCAGAACACAATTGGCTGCTTAAAGGGTATTTATGAACAAACAAATCTTTTTCAATGAGGCAGAAACTGTAGAACTGGAGGACATGAAATGAAGGTGCACAAAGGTAAACTTAAAAGCAACATCAAGAAATAATTTTTCAAGGAAAAGGTAGTAGATGCCTGGAATGCCCTCTCGAAGAAGGTGGTGGGAGCAAAAACAGTGATGAGAATCAAAAAGGCATGAGGCAGACACACAGGATCACTACACAGCAAGAGGATAGGATAAAAACAAATGTAAATAACCTCTAAACAGAGAGGGGTAACGTGCCTGTAGTGGCATGTACAACTCTCGCACCTTACTGGGCAGACTAGATGGACCATGCTGGTCTTTATCTGCCATCATATACTATGTTGCTCATTAATTACTGGAAGTAGCTTGTGTGAGCTGTTGTCAGTGCTAATTTCTCATTTAAATAGTTGTTTTGTTTTTACTAATTTCCTAGTAGTAAAAGACCACATGAAAAAGGTAATGGATTTTATCCCCTTCTAATCGTGATTTTCGCCATTCGTATCCCAAATGCCATAGCTGCTAGCGTAAGAGGAATAGCCCGGATTAAACCAGCCCGAAGTTACTTTTCAGATGAGGATTACATTTGTTGGGTCTATGAGGTCAAGATTTTGTGTTTGCATTTTTTTGTCAGTTTGAAAGCAAATGGTGATGATGGTGAGATTGCATCAGCATGGAGAGCATTGTCATTTGAGGTGCCTCAAGGGTTGGTACTGTTCATGCAATAATTCAGCTATTTGCAGCCATTGGCAGTTCTTATGTGTGATAACAGAATTCCATTTCAACTTTATGCTAATTTACAGCTCCTGATTTCTGTTGACGATGTTGGGAATATTCAGTTTGTTTTGAAGGATTTGTTAGGTGCCATTCAGTTGTGAATGAAGGATGATAAACTGTTTCTTAATTTAGAAAAATAATAGAGCTGTTGCTATTTAGGAAACCATTGGTTAGTTTTGTAAACCTGGAAATTGTAATGGAAGATATTGTCATATGTGCCTCCAAGGAGATTCAGGATCTCGGGGTTACTTTGGATGAACATCTTAATATGCAGACACATATTCAATAGGTTTTGCAGGTAGTCTTGTTCAATGATCAGCTAGTAAGGCAATTCAGACATATTTTTATTCATTATGATTTTAGAACTATAGTCTATGAAATGGTTTGGGGAGTTTAAATGATTCCAACATAATTTTTTTAGGGTTACCTGCTAATGAAATCACTTCAGCTTGTTTAAAATGCTGCTAAGCAATTGATACCAAGCAGTGTAAAGCATGTCCATGTTACGTCAGTGTTGTGAGCACTACACTGGTTGCCTGTTACTCAGTTGCTGGTATTTAAGGCATATTTGTTGATTTTTGAGAGCCTTAGAAGGACCTGGCCCATCATTTTTGGTATGCTTATAAACTAATTATCATCCATCCCATGTGTTGCATTCAGAGTGCCAAATTATTGGTAAGCTCTTCAGTACATGAAGCTAAGCTAGCCAAAATACAAGTAAAGCATTTTCAGTGTCTGTTCTCATAATTGTAAATTCACATTGGAATCCATGAGAGATTTAGATGTAAATTGAAATCTCATCTATTCCTACTTGCATTTGTTTAGACATTGCTGAAATAGTTTAAGGCTGGCCTGTTGGGAGTACTAACTAATGAGGTTAAATCTGTTAGAATGGCTATTTGATAGCTAATGTGATGATTGTTTGCGTATGCTATATTGTTATTTTCTGGTAGTGTTAAGGGGCCCGATTATCAGCTGTCCAAATATTCGAAGGGCTATGTGACTCATCGGCTCATAACCCTCCCCACCGACCTCTAAACTGAATATTCAGTGCCGTGACAATGATAGCTTGATAGCGTGATAGCTTCGGTGGCTTCCAGCTTTGGCAGCAAACCGGTCAGCAGTGATTTTGGATGCTGTCCGGTTAGCTCCTGCGCCTTAAAGATAGGTGAGGGATTTTGTTGCCTATCTTTAAGGCGCAGATTGCTATTCGGGCAGCATCCAATATTGTTGCTGCCTGGTTAATGCCATTCTCTGCCTCCGCTCTGTCCCAGAATGCCCCCAATATGCCCTGATGCTAACCATATAGCATTGGGGCGTGTAGGAGATTTAGTATTTATTTATTTATTTATTTAAAAGTATTTATATTCCACTTTATCCTTGAATCAAAGCGGATTTCACTGCAAACCAATCAAGTAGGGTAGTGCGGGGGTGTCGGCATGCAGTGGTTGTGAAGGTAATGTTCGTGAGGGTGTGGATAGGTAAATCTTGATTTGGGGTGCAATATAAACAGGTTGAGCTATCTACATTGGGCTATATACATTTTCATGAGAGTAGTAGGATGTTTTTATGTTGTTGATGTCATGTCTTGTGTAAATCATTTTGTAGGGTGGTTAGGGTGGATTGGTGGTCTTCATTGAATTGTTCAATGAATAGGGTGGTTTAACTAGCTTCTGCAATTCTTATATATCTGTTGATTTTAGATTATCTAGGAGGACATTCCAGATGGCGGAGGCAGCAAGAGAGAAGGCTCGCATGGAAGTGGATTTGTTTGTTCTTGTAAATAGAGTAGGTGTTGGTATATTGTTTTTGGTGCTGTTTTTGTCTGGTCTTTTGCTTGTTTTGGTTCCAATGAGTTCCTGTAGTATTCCTGCTGAGATGTTGTTTTTAATTTTGAAAATGGTAAGCGCTGATTTGTATTATAGCATATATATTTTATATATATATATATATATATATATATAGTAGAGGATATTCAATGGCACTAACCGTGTAGGTGCCATTGAATATCCCCATTTAAAGCATTTACATGGTTTACTGCCATCATGGTTTAAAGGTGAGGTGAGAGAGACTGTTATGGCTAAAAAATTAATCTTTTAAAAAAATGGAAAAAGAATCCAAATGAAGAAAACAGGAAGCAATATATGTAAGTTAGATGCAAAGCATTGAAAAGGCAGGCAAAGAGAGAATTTGAAAAGACACCTGCTGTGGAAAGAAAAACTCAAAACCTTTTTCAGGTACATTCAAAGCAAAAAGCCTCTCAAGGAGTCAGTGGACCAACAGATGATAGAAGAGTAAAAGGGGCACTAAAGGAGATCAAGGCCATAGCAGAGAGATTAAATAATTCTTTGTTTCAGTCGTTACTGAAGAAAATATAGGGGAGATGCCCATGCCAAAAATTATATTTCAAAATGAATGAAAAGGAGGAACTGAAACAAATCTTGGTGAATCTGGAAGATGTAATAGGGCAATTTGACAAAGCAAAGATAAATCAACTGGACCAGATGGCATACATCCCGGCATGCTAAAAGAACTCAAAAATCAGTTTGCATAGACCTGAATGAGTATCCAAAATTGCATAGGGCAGAGACTGATGTACTGATGCTTTTCCTTATGCCGTGTAAAAGGAAAGTAAGGCTGGGAAAGGTACCCCAGACTACTCAGCTTTCTTCCTCTACATTTTCCACCAGTGGGCCTTTGGATCTCTTTGTTCATCGGAAGCAGCAGCCGCAGAGTCGGGGGTGAGTAGCCCAGCTGAGAGGTTATGGTAGCAGGAGTGCTCAGTGTTTCTTTCGGGCAGTGATCTGAAGCCCCCAGAATTGGAGAGACTTGTGAAGCAGATATTTGTCTGGAGGATTTAGGAGCAGTGGCAGGGTCTGGAGTTGGTACTTCTGCTGTTTCGTTGGGGGCGACTCTGGGCATGAACACGGGAGCAGAAGTAGTGCTGTGGGATCTTCCTTTGCCTGAGATGCCAATTGGAGGTGAGACGCTGATGGAGGTGGTGAGAGGAGTCACAGTTTTCCCTTCTCTGAACTCCATGATGGCAGTGATTGCAACGGACACCGTGCGGGAGTCTTCTGCTTTTTCCTTTGATTTACAGTGACCAGGACAGTTTACCTTAGAGGCAATTTGGTCCGCCATTAAACAACTTGGTGAGACCATTATTCCTGATGTACAACTTTTACAAGTGCAGCAGAATGAAAAGGCTTGCTCCACGAATACTGTGATAATTGAGATACTTAAAGCTTCTGTGAGTGACTTATCATTAAAAATGATTGTTTGAACTCTAAGGCAGAGGCATTTATGAAAGATTTTAATAACATGAGGAGTCGGCTGAAACATTTAGATAACTATTCTAGATTGACTAACTTACATTTGATTGATTTTTCTAGGTTACCAGGTATATCAGCTAAGGAGATGTTTAAAAAGTACTTGTTGGAAATATTGGGGATTCCCTCTGAATCATGTCCCCCATTCGTGAAGATATATCATATTCCCAGTGATCAGAAAGTTCCTGGTAGGGCTGAGATATTGGGACCTAGGAGGCCGATATATTAAACGTAACTGCTCTGTTAGAGAATTCAGATGCAGAATTGGTCACCCCTGCCAGCTGTTTGATCACGTTTGCACTGGCATCAGATAGGGAATGATTCCTGAAAATATTTTTTAGGAAGAGGAATGTGCCTTTTAAGGACTGTTTGATGCGCATTTTTCCTGACATTGCCAGGGAAACCCAACAACGCAGAAGAGAGTTTTTGATTCTGCACCTGCAGGTTTTGCATCTGGGTGGGGTGGGGTTTTTTTTAAGTATCCCTGCAAGTCCCTTGTGAAGCTGGAGGGCATTTCTTATATTTTTTATTTTCAATCTCAGTTAATTTCTTTTTTGAATGCTCGGGGGTCCATGTTGGCTGATATTGTCTCTGCTAATTTCCTATAAGAGTAGCTATTTTGTTTGTATTTCCTTTTGATTTTGGATCCTCTATAGTGGGCTAGAGCGGGATTGCCTATTTGATTTTTTCCTCCAACATTATTTCTTATGTGTATTATTATATTCTTTGCTTTTCCCGGTTTCCATGCAAGTGATTGTATTCTTGTATTATATTTTGTAATTCTATAAATATAAAATTAAAAAATTAAAAAAAGAAGAAAAATGAGCTTGCAGACTTATTATTAGTAATTTGTAAGCTATCATTAAAATTGTCTATAGCACCTGAGGATTAAAGTAGCCAATGTAATAGCAATTTTTAAAAAGGGTTCCAGGGGTGAGCCAGGAAACTACAAACCAATGAGCATGACATCAGTGCCAAGCAAAATGGTAGAAATATATTGTAAAGATCCAAATTACTAAACATATTAAGGGGATTCTTAGAAAGGATGTGGAGAGGTGAATTCCAAAAACCATCTCAGAATGTGGAGAATTACACCAGTATTTTACAAGTGGTTCTGCTAAACGTAGTTATACGAGGACTGCAAGGCTATGCCCTGTACATCTAGCAGGAGCAGTGATTTTAGAAGGCTGCATAGGGGAAAAGAGATGTAGACACGTCCCCCCCCCCCCCCACACACTTAGATGTGGGAGCAGCCTCCTAAAATCACTGCACCGGCACAGAAACATACCAGTGCAACACTATTGGTCTGGACCCCCTCTCCCTATCCCACATCCCCAAGACCAGGAACACCTCCTGATATGCCACTCCCAATCCCCCACCCCCCACCCCCACCGAAGCAGCAACAGGTCCTCCCCATCCCCAAAGGCTGCTGAACAATTCAAGTAGGTCCTTCCCCCATAAACCCCCCAAAAACCTGCCACTGACTAATCGAACCCCCCTGGGCTTATCAGTCATTGATAATATAGTGGGAGCAGAGGCAAGACCCACTCACTCCTGCCCAGCAGGAGGTGATGCTTCAAAATTGTACTGCTGACCCCTAGTGGTAATCACATAATACTGGCAAGTTAGCTTCGCCATTTTAAAGTGTCACCTCATGCTGAGCAGAAGCAAGTAGCGCTTGCTTCTGTTCCCACTATACTACCAATGACCCTGGAAAGTCTTGGAGGAGAGGTTCGATTGGTGAGTGAGGAAGTCTTTGAGAGACTTTTGAGGAAATAAAAAAATCATAGAATAGGAGACAGTGTACTATTGTGGACTGGGAACTAGTTAAAAGATAGAAAACAGAAAGTAGGGCTAAATTGTCAATTTTCTCAGTGGAGAAAGGTGAATAGTGAATTACCCCAGGGATTGTACTGGGCCCGCTACTTTTTAACCCAGTCATAAATCACCAGGAAATGGGAACAATGAATGAAATGATCACATTTACAGATGACACAAGATTATTCAAAGTTGTTAAATCCCAAGAGGATTGCGAAAAATTAGAAACAAACATGCAATGTGTACCTTTGAGTCAGTGCTGACTCCTGGCAACCCAGAAGCATCTGGGCTTTCTTGGCAATGTGACCCAAAGTAGATTACCATGCCTTTCTTCTGAGGTAATGGAGAGTTAAGTGACTGGCTTAAGGCTACAAGAAGTGCTAGTGGAAATCAAACCCTAGTCTCTTGCTTACCAAATCAGTGTTCTAACCATTAGGCTACTTTTCCACTCGCAAACACAGAAACATGATCGCAGAAAAAGACCATATGGGCTATCCAGTCTACCCTTCCATACCAACTACTATAGTCCCTTGTATTCCTTAAGAGATCTTCTGTGTTTATTCCATGCCTTCTTGAAGTCAGATACTGTCTTAGTTTCTACTGTCTCCACTGGGACACTATTCTGTGAATCTACCAATCTTTCCACATATTACTCCTGAGTCTATCTCCTTTCACCTTCATCCTATGCAAAAGAACCTTGAGAAATTGGGAGGCTGGGCATCCAAATGGCAGACGAAATGTAAAGTTGGATGTCTGCACCAGTGGTCACATAGACATCCACCTTTGTAAAGCTGGTATGTCCAGTGCATGCATGCTAGCATAAGGTGAAATCCTTTGGCATGGGAAAACAATAATATGAGCCTTCGGTCCTCATCAGTGTTTGTTATCAGCACAGAAATTATAGGGAAAATGAGCGTACCTCCTTCTTCACCACCTCTGGATGGCTGACTGACCAAAAAAGCACTTTTCCAATGCCTATTCATGCATGGCATAGATATAAGCTTAAACAAGGATGTCCCAGCTCTGAGCATGTCCCAAACAACCCCCCCCCCCCCCCCCAACATGACCCCATGCGGACTTGGACATCCTCATGTTGGGAACATTCACAGAGCTGACTTTTAAAATGGCTCTGAAGACGTCCCTGTGCTTTGGACATCCCTATGCCTGTTTTCATATGTCCAAAGCACAAATAGGTCTTCTAAAATAACCCCCTTAATGTGGGCAAGTGCAAAGTTATGCATTTAGGGAAGAGCAATTCCAACTACAGTTAGATGATATGAGGTTCCATCACCCAGGAAATGGATTTAAGTGTTATCTTGGCTAATGCATTGAAATCCTCAGCTAAATGTGCAGCGACAGTCAAGAAAGCTATTAGAATGCTAGCAATTATAAGGACAAGAATGGCAAATAATGCAAAGGATATCATAATTCCTCTGCATTACTCCATGGTGTGACTACACAATGAGTATTGCATGCAATTCTGGTTGCTGCATCTAAAAAAGATATAGCTGAATTGGAAAAGATACAGAAAGGGTGACCCAGATGATAAAGGGAATAGATGGATATCCCTGTGAGGAAAGACTTAAAAGGTTAGGGCTTTTCAGCTTGGAGCAGAGAAGACTAAGGGAAGTTATGATAGAGGTGTATAAAATAATTAGCAAAGTAGAACAAGTAAACATGAATCAGTTGTTCACTTCTTCAAAATGTATAAAGACTAGGGGACATGAAATGAAGGTACACAGTAGTATATTGAAGACTAGTCTATTTAAGGGCAGAGTGGGGGCATTGACGGCACATCACAGTCAGCGTGGCCATCATTGGCATGTGCTGACTGTTTTTGCTGCCGTTAGCATGAGTACACTTACTACCTTCTCAGTGACTAGTGGTAAATGCACCTGTATTAGATGTACTGGTCAGTTAGTGTGTCTCCCCATGCTAAATTCAGGGGGACATGTCAATCATATAGATCAGTTAGCACGGGTCTACGCCACCTCATGTGTTAATTTTGGGGCTTTCTGTGTGCTAACAGTGTATTTTAGTAAACACGCCCCATGAGAAGAATAGCTCTATGAAGATGGCATTTTTCCATGTTATCCTGCCATTTTTTTTTTATTATCTTGTGCATCTGTCTTTGTGAGCCACCTAGAAGTCTTCCCATTTTTTTAGCTTAATGGTTTTTATATCTTTGTAATGCTCTTTGGTTCCTTTTATTGCTTGTTTGTTTTTCTGATTCCCAGGCTGGTCTATATGAAAGCAATCTGTTTAACAGCAGTCCAGTGGTCAAGAATAATTCCATAGACCCCTGACACAGGCACTTATGCTCAAACATGTTGAGCTATTGAATAAGTGGAAAAGTGTACTCGATTTGTGCTACCTCTGTTTCTGATATAACTGTTTTACTTTTAGTGGGACATATTCAAAGTGTTTTAGTCGATTAGCAGACCAACTAACTGGCTAAAATGCAGCATTCACACTATCCAGCAGCACTTCCCCAGATAGTGCAACTGAATATTCCCACAGACCACAGAAAAGACATGCGGATAAAACTGGGGTGGTCTATGGGTGGATCAATGACTGTTTCAGTCATTATCCGGTCAGCGACAATGTTCAGTCACTTACTGGAAAGTTAAGCCAGTTAAAGTTAGGACATGTCAATGGCTGTCCTAACTTTAAGCACAAAAAATACAAAGCAATCCCTATTGCTCTTTTAACCTTTTATAGAAGGCTCTCCCAAGCAGATGCTCCCAATACAATATTTAATCAAACAATCATAAAGAGAAAGAGACCTCAATATTATTATCTGTCCCTCTATCAAGTCTGGGACAATGCTCTTGCTACAGGGGATAAGGTTTTCATACAAACATCACCAGTCTGAAAAAACTCCTTATGTAATTTCATATCCTTCATACAATAAGAACATAAGAACAATTCCAGAGTTTGATTATGTGTTGAGTAAAAAAATATTTTCTCTTATTAGTCTTAAATGGATTACACTGTAGCTTCACTGCATGTCTCCTAATCTTTCTATATTTTGATGGTGTAAACAATCGATCTATGTTTACCCATTCCGCTCCATTCATTGAATTATAGACCTCAATCAAATCTCCCCTCAGCCATCTCTTTTCCAGATTAAAGATCCTTAACCTTTGTAGCCTCTCCTCATAGGGGTACCCTTCCATCCGCTTTACCCTCCCATCACATCATCATATGAATCTCCCACAGCACCAATTCAACATTATGTAAATAGTTATGTTGCACTGAGTTATTTATTGTTCCCTATATTTGATGTAAACTTACTTGTTCGTTTTTTTCAATGTAAATCACTGTGACTGGTAGATACAGTGGTATAAAAAAAAGTTGCTAAATAAATAAATAAATGCTTCTTTATAGTCTAGAGTGTTCCCAGAGGACTGGAAAAAAACACGTATGGTCCCTTTAGACAAAAGCTGAAGTAAGGATGAGGTTGAAAACTATAGTCTGACCTCTGTGGTGAGTAACTTGTTGGAAGCGCTACTAAACAGAGGATAGCGAGATTTCTGGAGTCCAATGGATTGCAGGATGGGTTTACGAGAGACAGGTCTTGTCAGACAAATCTAATTGATTTCTTTGACTAGGTGAACAGATAGTTGGATCAAGAGAGAGCTCTAGATGTGGTGTACTCAGATTTCAGTAAAGCCTTTGACACCATTCTGCACAGGCGACTTAGAAATTAAATTGAGCACCTTAGGGATGGACCCTAAAGTGACTGACTGGGTTAGAAATTGGTTGAGTGGGAGTCAACAAAACATGCAGGTAAATGGAGCTCACTCTGAGGAAAAGGATGTTACCAATGGTATGCTGCAGGGATCTGTCCTTGGTCAGATTCTTTTTAACATCTCTGTTAGTGATATTGTGAAAAGGCTGTTGGATAAGGTTTGCCTCTTTGCGGTTGATACCAAAATATGCCATATAATAGACACACAGGAAGAAGTAGATAACATGAGGAGGGATCCAGCTAAGCTTGAAGAATGGTCAAGAATTTAGCAGCTGGGATTGAATGCTAAAAAATGCAGGGTCATGCATTTGGGCTGCAAAAATCCAAGGGAGTGGTATAGTGTAGGGGGCGGAATACTTATGTCCACGAAAGAAAAGCGGGACCTGGACGTGATTGTTTCCGATTATCTTAAAGTGGCTAAGCAGATAGAAAAGGCAACGGCGAAAGCTAGAATGATGCTTGGGTGCATAGGGAGAGGAATGGCCAGCAGAAAAAAGGAGGTGATAGTGCCTCTGTTTAAGTCTCTGGTGCGACCTCATTTGGAGTATTGTGTGCAATTCTGGAGACCACACTTCAAAACAAGATGGAGTTGCTGCAGAAGGTGGCTACTAAGCTGGTTAGTGGCCTTCATTATAAAGCATATGGGACAGAATTAAAGATCTTAATATGTATATGTTAGAGGAAAGGTGGGATAGAGGAGATATGATAGACATTTAAATACCTCCGTGGCATAAATGCACAAGAGGTGAGCCTCTTTTGATTGAAAGCAAGCTCTGCAACAAGAGGAAATAGGTTGAGGATGAAGAAGGATAGACTCCAGAGTAATATACAGAAATATTTTGTTATGGGAAGAGTGTTAGATGCATGGAACAGTCTCCCAGTGAAGGTAGTAGAGACGAGGACAGTATCTGAATTCAAGAAAGCATGGGACAAACACTGAAGATCTCTAAAGGAAAAAAAGGGGACTATAGTAGTTGATATGGAAGGGCAGACTAGATAGGCCATATGGACCTTTTCTGCTGTCATGCTTCTATATTTCACTCTCTAGATAATGCCACTGAATATACTTAGAGACTACCTTGGCTCCATCCAGATAGTGTCAGGGTAGTGCGTGGGCGGAGCGAGAGTAGTGTGGTAAGGTATCCAGATAGTGGCAAGATTCAGCACTCCATCCAGATAGCTATCCAGATAAGCCTGGAACAGCAAAAGAGCTGTCATAACATTATCCAGAAAGCTGTGTGGACAGTGGGTTGAACAGTCCCACACTGCATGAATAGTCCTGCCTAAAAGTTGCACCCTTGAATTTAATTTAATTTGTGAAAATTTAGATGCCTAGTGCTGAAAATCAGTGCTAAGTGCCTAAAGTTTTGCGCACCCCCCCCCCCCCCTCCATCTGCCCTTATTGTCAGTGACTTTATAGGTTCCTAAATTTAGGAGCCTAATGAAACAAAAATCATGAGTATAGGAACTGAGCCTTAATAGATGCCCAAAGAGGCCAATGTAGGAGTCTAACTTTCAAAGTTGGGAGCCTAAACCTGAGGAATACGGACCTCACAGTTGCTTAGAAAGAAAAGCAGGGTGAGTCAGAGAGTAAATGCGTCTGATTCCTCTGATGTCTGATGGCTCCTAGCATGAAAAACTGTTGAAAAATTGAAAGCATAACTGAGCACAACCAGTTCTATGACCTTGAAATCAATTGGCTTTCCTGAGCTGCCACAGAGTCTAATATTATCTGTTCTATGGTTTCAGAAATAAGACTAATAAAAGGAAAACCCGCTGAGCAACTGCTCTGTATTTTATAGGATTCTTGCTTGGCTTTCTGATGCTTAGCAGACAAAATTCACATCAGAGCTCAAAAAGCTCAAAGCAGTAGAATTACTGTAGGCATGCGATGAAACGGTTCTTGTAATGTTTGTGCGGAAAGGTGTGCACAGCTGCAACTTTTATGGTCTTATTATTTCTGTCTTGTATCCAGAACATGTGGTGGAATGAATTCAGCAAAACTATTCATAGCTGAATTCTTCTGCTATCGTCGAGGGATAAAGTGATCACATGGCTGGCTTTGAGCCCCACTGAGATTTGCGGGTGACAATGAGAAAAAGTGCCACTATGCCTTCTTCTAAAGAATGCATTATGTCATCCAATGAACAGCCACTAGTCCATAAGTCTGGGATCTTGTGGTATTCAGTAATTATCGTGTGACTCGAATGCGTGACTCTTATTTGGCAGCTTGACCTCTAGTGATAAAGCCATAAGAATGCTGCTAAGGGTCAACTGCAATCATTTTGAACTTGTAACCCCATGGGTAGGATCAACTGGGGATTGTTCCTGTCCCAGCAGATAAACACCAGAGAATTCCCAGTATGTTCCTGGGGGGAGGGGTTTGGGAAGTTGGAGTTCCAGGGGTGCCTTCAGGGTGGTGGGGGGAGGGCCTTCCTGGGGTGTCTTAAAGGAAGGTGGGGGGTCTCTTCCAAGGGAATGGAGATGTCTTTGGAGGTGAGGGTTCTTTGTTGGGGTGTCTGTGCACCAATTCCTTTAGCACTGGCCTCTTTAAAATGCCTCCAGGAGCACCAGGACTGAATTCTGCCAGTGCTCTCAAGGATAGGAATGATGCAGCTTGCAAGGTGGCTCTCAAGATGTGTCAGTCATTTAGCACTCAGTTTACTAACTTGTGGTACTGAGTTACTCCAGGATAGTGACTCTAGTGGTAAATTAGACTGTGGTAAAATGTGTTCTTTTTTCAGTTTAGTAACTCTCTCCCTCAGTTGGTAAGAAGTTGAGTTCACATTGCAAGGCTACGTCTCACCATGCCATAATGTACTTAAAGACCCATTTAAATATTGTAGGTTGTGTAGATCACAACTGAGATGCCCAGGTTGGGATATGCCCAGATCCTTCTGCCAGACATGGACCCTTATGTAAAATACGTATAAGGACATCCAGTAGTGCCTGGGCATTTATTGATATGTACAGTGCGAGAAGCCATTTCACAAATTTAGACATACACAGGAAGAGTGGCTTCAATGAGGTATACAAATGCCATTCTTTCCACATGGAAGCGGTGATTAAAGAACTTCCATATGCAAATGCTGGCAGTTATACATACAATGAGGCCATTTTACAAACCGAGACGTATGTGCCACTAATCAATTCCATGTTTTCTGAACTTTTGAGGGGAAAATGGATGATTAAGAATAATTATTCCCTTAATACCACATGTAAAGCCATGACTGAATCACGTAGAGTCCAATATTTAAAGGGATTAAGACGTTAATCGCTTTAGCAAGGATATTCAGTGGCACTAGCATTGTTAGTGTTGCCACTACACCCCACAATACTAGCCGGCTAGCACTGGGGCATTCCAGGGGAGGAGCGGAGGCAGCACCCAGTGATAACCAAGCAGGGCAATATTGAGCCACAGTCGGGTTATCACAGCATGGCAAAAGATAGGCACTTTAAAGGCTGGCCTAACATTCACCACAGAAGCTAAGGGGCAGTGGTTGAATATCGCTGCTGCCCCGTTAGCTTCAGCACTATCCAGCCGACCTGGATATTCACTGATGATAGCCTGATATGGCCCCGCCATTGAATATACGGGTCTACAATGGTGGTGGCTAGCTGGTTTAGCATTGCTAGCCGCCACTGGTGAATATCAGGCTCAAGAACTTTTTAAAATCTCTGAGTACCTCTGAGTTGGAACTGGCATGGAAATGTGTTTATATTTCTATTTATTTATTTTATGGTTTTATAAACCGCTTTTCCTTTGATTAAAGAGGTTTACATATATAAGACTACTAGTTTTTAAACTTTACATAGAACAATTAATAAGAGCATGTTAAACAGATTACTCAGGTTACATTAAACTTGTTAGCTTCACATAACACACGATGCATAATAATTGAAACATTGTAAATATCATAAACATGAACAATTGTATACATTGAGGCCCATTCTGACTGGAGCACATCCAGTCCGTCCTGATGTCCAAAATCTGGACGGGCCAGATTTGAACCCATGGGAGCTATACGTTCCCATGGGAGCATAATTGGGACAAAGGGCTTGCACGTCCAGCCACAGCCCCATTTAACCCTCCCAATGCTCCTGCATGGAGACCTGGTGCCTCAGCGTCCCATCTCCATGGCACCGAGACACCATGCGGGAGCCTCGATTCCCTGCAAACCTTACAAACGGCATTTCCCCTCCACTCAAACACCAAAGGGGCCTGCTGAAGCCGGGATCATGTGACAAGCATCCACATGCATGTGGTGGTTTGGCCGGGGTGGGGTCTGCCGTGTCAGTCCTCAATATCATGGGGACTTATTCCACCTCAAAGGTGGAATAAGTCCCCCATCCATTCCTGCCACCCTGGACATACAGAGCCACGACCAGAATAGGCTCTGTACATCCAGGGTCACGGGCCAACCTCTGCCTGCCCACGCTCCTCCTCTAGCCCACCCCTTACCGCCCCTGTCCAGAGCTCCCTGCACATCTCCTCTGTATGTGCAGGGAACTTTGGGGACAGAATCAGCCCCAAGTGCTTAGCAGGAAATGTACGTCCAACCCAGACATACATCCCTATTAAACACTGTTTGGAACGAACCCCATGGAGCCAGATTCTGAAAGGAGCACATCCGGGTTGTCCAGATGGCCCCAAGCAGGATGGGCCCCTTAGTACCTGATTTTGTACCGTGAGAGCAAAAGATTCCCAAGGCATACAGAACTGGGCCTGAGGACAGCCCAGTGTGCCCCTGTATGCCTGTGGGGATGTCCTCCTCGAAGGCTCCCATCACCCATGGTGCCGACCCTCCTCTTCCCCACTTCCCGACCCACGGTTGGCCAGCTGAGACCTGGATTGGGTGGTGGGAACATCCCTACACCCAGCCCTGACCTCTGGGGAGGGGAGGGAATTTCCAGCCCGGATCGCCCGATTTGTGCTAATTATTCCACCTTCGGCTCTCCCCGTACTGCTGTTCTAGCCATGCGGGGAGGGCCTGAGGAGGAATAGCGGCAGGACAGCTTGCGGGGCTGCACGTCCTGCTGGAACGTGCAGCTCCTCAAGTCACAACTCGGAATCAGGCCCATAGTGTATTTTCCAATGTGCTTTTGAGTATTAGTCACAGTCCTTCCTTGTGTCACAAGGGTAAGTAACTAAGGGATATGTTTATTGATCGCTAGACATATTGTAAGGCTATTGTTTGGTCCTTGTTATGCTTAACATGCTATATTTTATTTTCAAAGTGTTCTTTGAATAGTAGTGTTTTTAATTCCTTGCAAAATGTTGTAAGCTCTGATATGGCTCTATTTTTCTCCAGGAGGGCATTTCAAATTCCTGGTGCGTATAATGAGAAAGCCCATGAGCAGGCAATCTGGCTGCTTCTGGTCTTTTTGAGTGGTATTGTGAAAGTGTTCCGTGTACAACTTCTCCTGAGTCTGTTGTCTGTTGGCCTCTGCAGTATGGATTGTAGGTACTGTGAGGACAGATTGTGTGATATGTTGAAAATAGTTATCAGGACTTTGTATTTGATTTGGCTTAGTAGTGGAAGCCAGCGTAGTTGTTTCAAAATGGGTGTAATATGGTTAGTTTTAGATGCACACCTGAAGGATTTGAGCTGCTGCATGCCAGGCCATTTGTAAAGCATGTAGGGCGCACTTAGGTAGTCCAATGTAAATAATGTTGCAGCAGTCTAGGTGGGGAGATATCATGGCCTGAAACACTGTTCTAAAATTATGTGCTTCGAATAGGGGCTTAAGTGTTGGAGAATTCTAATTTTAGTGTAGATCGCTCTTGCAGCTTTGCTAATGTGCACATTGGAGCTGTGCTAAAAGGCATGCAGGCACACAGTTCCAAAGAGGCAGTAAGTACACCCGTCCTAACAGTACTATGAGCAGTTATCATGCACTAATGATGCCTGTGCTAATTGTGGTATGCCATCAGTACCGACATTGTACCCATAACCTGCCCAGTTTCCACCCCATCCTGCACTGAGCAGTTAGCATGGGACCTTTACCATGTTGCTTAGTGCATGGCAACCACCCACTGGCTAGTATTACAATTTAGTAAGCATGCCCTTTAAGCATGAAAGATCACTTTAAGTGGCAATAAAAAATTAACTTATTTGTATTTATTTTCTTTTGATTGTCCTTCTATAAAGATATAAGACCAAATAATGGCCAACCCCATTGCTCAACTATAATTTTATAGCATGGGAAACCCGGATTTTAGTATCCTATTCAATGGGTCAGCAGGGCTCAGGCAAATTAAAGAGCTGATGAACTCTACCTTTGAAGAAAAAGGAAGGATGGCTTCTGCTACTAATGCAAGTCTTTAACAGCAGAGAAGCGTAGTAAGATGTAAGCACTGGCAACTTAGCTGCAAAGCATAGATGAGGCAAAAACTCATAATAAAACCCTTTTCAAGTACATTTGTAGCAAAAAACCTGAGTGAGAATCAGTTTGACCATTAGATGACAGAGGGCTAAAGAGGCAGTATGCGAGGACAAGGCCATAGGGAAGAGACTGAATGAATTCTTTGCTTCAGTCTTTATGAAATACTGTATGATGTAGGGAAGTTACCAATGCCAGAATTGATATTTAAAGGTGATGCATTGGAAGAAATGAAACAAATCTTGATAAACCTGGAAGGGCCTGCTGCTTTTTAACATATTCATAAATGACCTGGAAATAGTAAAGGAAAGGAAAGGAATGGAGAATAAAACCAAGGATATTATAATATCTCTTTTATTGTTCCATGGTGTGATCGCCTCTTGAATATTGTGTGCAATTCTGGTCGCCATGTCTTTAAAAGGATATAGTGGAATTAGATAAGGAACAGAGAAGAACGACTAAAATGGTAAAGGGGATGGAAGGATACCCCTCTGAGGATAGCTTGAAAAAGAGGCTACTGAGGAGAGAGATTTTAGAGGTCTATAAAATAATGAGTGAAGTGAAACAGATAAATGTAGATTGGTTGTTTACTCCTTCAAAAAGTAGAAAGACCAGGGGTCATGAAATGCAATGTAACACACTTAAGACTAATGGGAGCTAATATTTTTTCACTCACTGCAGAATCAAACTCTGGAATTCATTGCCAAAGGATGTAGTAAAAGCTGTTAGGGTAACAGGGTTTTTCGGCAGATGCTTACTGAAGTGCACTAACGGTTACTGTGGAGATTAATGTGCACTAAGCATGCTCTGGTAACCATTATCATGCAGTAAAAATGCAGCCATGGTAAAAATCCTGTGCTAACCACTTAGCACAGATTGGGGTGGAGACTGGGTGATTCAGCGGCGGAGTGTATGCACATTGCAGTCAGCGTGGGGGTCTCTGGCATGTATTAGCCAGCAATACTGCATTTAGCACGGGTGTACTTACCTCTACCTCAATGGGTGGTGTTAAGTGCAGCCACATTAATTTGAAGCAAATGGCTTAGCATGCGAGCAAAGCTGAATCTGCACTGATTGCATGGGGACATGCCAGGTCCATTCCCTTCAGCTAATGCAGATCCAGCCCTGCCCCATGGTAAAAAATATCCTCAATGCGTGCTAATTTAGCATGCTAAATCTTTAACACATGTTCTCCTGCAAATTCTTGTGTGTTAAGCGGATTAACCCATGCTAACAAGCTCTAACACGCTAAAAAATGTATTTAATGAATATGAGACATGAACTGAAAAAAATTTCCAAAAATCAAGGAAAAGGTCTACTAATGACCGGGAAATGGACTGAAAAATGTTTCCATGTACATCCCTAAAGGGAACTTGAATCACTTTTCCTCAAGAAACCTTTAGTAGACTCTACCTGTCCTTCTAATTATTGACCCATTTCCCTCCTCCCCTTCATTTCTAAACTTCTTGAATGTGCGGTTCACTGATGTTGCCTTGACTTTCTCGCCTCTCAAGTCCTTCTGGATCTACTGCAATCTGTCCTTCATTATTTACATTATACTGAAACGGCTCTTGCCAAAGTCTCAAGCGGCCTATTCCTGGAAAAATCCAAAGGCCTTTACTCACTCATTCTTCTTGACCTTTCTGCTGCTTTTGACACTGACCACCATCTTCTCCTTGACACCTTGCTTCAGTTGGTGTTAAAGGCTCTGTACTATCCTGGTTCTCATCTCTCCCAATGCTCTTTCAGTGTTTACTCTGGTAGATCCTCCTCTACTGCTATCTCACTCTCAGTCGGTGTTCTCCAAGGGTCTATCCTGGGCCCACTCCTTTTCTCTCTATATACCCAGTCCCTTGATGCACTCATCTCCTCCCATGGTTTTCAGTACCACTTTTATGCTGATGACTCTCAGATCTCTCTCTCTCTCTATACCTGATATCTCTCCAGCAGTCCAGGCCCTGATCTCTGCCTTGCCTCTCTGATATTACTACCTGGATGTCTCACCATCATTTGAAATTGAACATGGCCAAAACCGAGCTTCTTATTTTTCCTCCTAAATCCATTTCCCCCTTCCTCCTTTCTTAGTCTCGGTGGATAATGCACATCTACTCCCTGTTTCCTTAAGCCCGCAAACTTGGGGTAATCTTTGATTCCTCCCTCTCCTTTTCCACACACATCCAACAGATAGTTAAAACCTGTTGGGCCAGATATTGAGTTGGGCAGGCTATAAACCCCTACTGTGCATAGTCCTGCTCGCTGACCCCTAACCCCGGATATTCAATGCCAGGGCCATATGCAACTCTAGCATTGAATATCCGGGGATTGCCACAGACACTAGAAGCCGCAGTAGCTAACCAGGCAGCTTAGTGCGTGTCTCCACCTCTGCTCAGCTAACTGGATAGCATTGGGGCATGTAGGGGAGTTAGGGGGGAATATTCAATGGCACTACCCATGTAAGTGTTGTTGAATATCCCCATTTAAGGCATTTAAATGGTTTACTGGGCTGTAAACCGTGTAAATGCCTTTCAAATATCGGGCCTGTTGTTTCTTTCTCTACAGCATCAGTAAAATTTATCTGTTCCTTTCTGAACACACTACTAAGACACTTATCCACTCCTTAGTCACCTCCCATCTTGACTATTGCAACCACCTCCTTGCGGGTCTCCCCCTGAATCATCTCTCTCTCCTTCAATCTGTTCAAAACTCGGATGTGCAGCTAATCTTCCACCAGCCCCAATATGCTCATATAACCCCTCTTCTCAAGTCATTTCATTGGCTCCCCTTCCATTTCCGTATCCAGTTCAAACTTCTCCTTCTGACCTAGAAATGCATTCATTCTACTGCTACTCACTACCTTTCCTCTCTCTTCTCCCCCTACACCCCTCCTCGTGAACTTCGCTCCTCTGGTGGATTGCTTCTCTCTAACCCCTTTTCTTCCACTGCCAGCTCCAGACTCCGATCCTTTCACCTTGCTGCTCCTTATGCCTGGAACAAACTACCTGAGTCTATACATCAGGATCCATCTCTGCCTCTTTTCAAATCCATGCTAAAGGCTCACCTTTGGGGCTGCTTTTGGATCCTGATCCACTTAGTCTCCTATGTGTCTCCTTACCTTTCCCCAGTTGTATCCTTGTCCTCACCTATTGTATTATCTGTCTTAATTAGATTGTAAGTTCCGATGAGCAGGGACCATCCTTTACATGTTTCTGTACAGCGCTGAATACGCATTGTAGTGCTACATGTTCAATAGTAGTAGTAGTAAAAAATTAAATATAAAACCAGTTAAATAGTTATTTAACTGGAATTAGATATTCAAAGTAAAAACTGAATACTTTTCAGAGGGAATGTTGAGCGGTGGTGGCTAGAGCGATTACAATGGCTAGTCGTCACTACTGAAACTTACACCCAAATATTGCATGCCAAGGCCATATCCGACCACCAGCATTGAATATCCGGGTTCGCCAGAGAAGCAGGAAGCTAATTGGGCAGCGATGATATTCAGCTGCTGCCTGGTTAGCTTCTGCAATGAAAGTTAGGCCACCCTTTCAGGTGCCTTGCACCGCTTAGCAATAACCAGGCAGTGGCTCAATATCTCAAGCCACGTTAGTGCTGCTGAATATCGCAGTGACCATGATTAACGTGGTTAATCATGTTGAATATCCCCCCCCCCCCCCGCCCTTCATTTCTTTTCTCCTTTTTTCGTACTGCGGTTAGCAACTAACCTGAGTTTCAACAAGATCTCTCAAAATAAATACCACAAATGCTTCTCACCGGCTTTTTCTCTCTTTCACTTCACTTCCACACCGGCAGGCCCAGTATCATTATACCTGTTTTCTTCAAGAGTTACTTTTGCCTTCGATATATATATTTTCTCTTCTTGGGTAATTTATTATGTGATCAAAGTGACGCAAGTTTTCTTGATCCATTTGGTTTTCCCTGTAACGGGAAATGAGAACTCCTCATCCTCAAACAACGTGCCTTGTTTTCTGCCAATATAAGCAGACAGTCCTTTTACTGCTCAAGTTGAAATACAAAACTCAACAGAACAGTACCTTTTTATGTTGATGTTCCGCCTGCCTTTAGCTTTACAGTTTGTTCTCCCATCGGCATTGTTATTATCTTTGAACTATGTGGAATAAACAAAGGCTAATCCCAGCTATCATGTTCCAGTTTTCAGTTTTTAGGTGCATCTAACCAACAAATTGATTGGGATGAAATTCTCAGCTGCAGTACACCTTAGGATGGCAAAAAAACCCCTCAACAACAAACCCTTAAGAAGCAGAAGTTAATGTCACATTTTAGACAACATAGGATAGAACAATAATAAAAACTGAGTGTTCTATTTGCTTGTAGAAGTGTGTATTTGTGAGCATGCAACTTGTTTGTTGGGCATAAGAAGTTCTAGTGCTCATACAACGCATGCCTAAAGAATGAATCTGTGAAAGAAACGTTTAAAAAATGTCACAAAATCAGGAAAAATTTGTTTTAAATGAGCACAAAGTGAACCTTTTTTTGTCAGTGTACATCCCTATTAACTAAAGCATTAAACTAATTCAAAGTAAGACCTTCAGAGATAAGACCTTGTTTTCCCTCTGCTATTGTTAGTCTATAGTGAATACCTATTTGGATCTAATGGGCCTACTTAAAAGAAATGTGTTTGATACAGCTTTTCTAACCAACACATTTACAAGCAATTTTGTGGAGCTTCTATGGAAATCTACTGCATATATTTATTTTTATTTATTCATTTTAGGGCACATTTGAGAAATGACATTTATGTGGTAGGAGGGACGTGGAAGTGAAAACATATTGTGGTGATGTGCAGGTAGCTGAGCCTTTTAAAACTAGGAAAAAAGAGTTTTTTTCTCATGAGCGGGGGAAGGGCTCACTACAGCATAGCTCCCAGGCAGGGAATGAGGTTAGAATACACACTAATAGGGATAGCTTGAAGCCACACCCAGCCTCTAGATAGGGTTGTCAACTGGCTCCAGATGCGCCCGACAGACTTGATCCAGTCCTGGGTTTACCCCATTGCATGCAGGGACATGTAGTCTTGCTTTTCTTATGGAATGCAATGGAAAAATCAGAACTACATGTCCCTGCATGCAGTGGGGTAAACCTAGGACTGGATCAAGTGTGTCGGGCGCATCTGGAGCCAGTTGGCAACCCTACCTCTAGAGCTCGTGCAGGCAGAGAGGGGGTGGGGCCAGAGAAGGAAACAAGCTGCAGGATATTTAAGCTGCGTCACTCAGGAAGTGGGCAGGCAACCAAGGCAAGAGATACAGAGGCAGAGAGAGACACAAGCAGAAACACAGAGAGAGGACGTGCTCAAGGAAAACTGCATGCTAAAAGCCAGGAGGAGAGGCCAAGAGTCCAGAGGAACCAAGGGAAGGAACAGCAGCATAAAGCTGTAAGTAGGGTTGCCAACTGGCTCCAGATGCGCCCGACAAGCTTGATCCAGTCCTGGGTCTACCCCATTGCATGCAGGGACATGTAGTCTTGTTTTTCTTATGGAGTGCAATGGAGAAATCAGAACTACATGTCCCTGCATGCAATGGGGTAAACCCAGGACTGGATCAAACCTGTCGGGCGCATCTGGAGCCAGTTGGTAACCCTAGCTGTAAGGCCTGGAGGTTCAAAGGGGACCAGCCATAAATCCCAAGGCAAGTGCAAGGATTGTGGGCATGAGTGGAGCTGGGGAAAACGTCAAGAGTATATGACTGATTCTGAGAGTGACAGCTCAAGTCCTGAGTCTGTGATTAGGCAGTACAGAAAACCAGTTGGGAAGAGGGTTTCTGCCAGTAAAGCAATTTGTGTGTGTCCTGAACAGGAGTGTCTAAGAGGAAGAAGGGCAAGAGCTTTTGACCCGGTAAAAAGGGGAAGTCAGAAGTTAAAATGGGGGAAGCTTCTTAGGCTTTTAAAGGAAGTGAAGCATAGCGTTCCAGAACGTGCCCCAAGCCCTGAGTGTTACAGTACCCCAGAAGAAATGGAAGTAGACTCATACTCAGACTCTCCAATATCCTCTGCGGAATCCATGGAGTGTGGGATTTGTATAAGCCGTGTTTAATACTTTTATAAGAAGGTGTGAGTAACAGGTTAAGAAGATATCTGTGCTGGTGTTGTTATGTGCCAAAGCTGAAAAGCAGACAAGAAGTCATATGAACCTCATTGTTTAAAGCAGCCAATTGTAGCTCTGAAGAAGCCAGGCTTAACAGGGCTAGCGTTTTAAACCAGGAGGCAGCACAGGAGAGATATCCTAATCTGCAGCAGCTGAGAGTAAAGGTCAAAAACTGTCTTACAGAAGTTTTTGGAAAACTCTGCATTTAAAAAGTGTTACACTGCTTTGTAAATGAAAGAAGCTGAAAAGAGTAATCAAGAGTGAAGTAACTACTTGAAGAAATATTGCTGAGAAGTCTAAAGGGAGAAAATATCCTATATTTTCAGTTTGTGATATTGTTTGCCTTATCAAGGTCATTTGCCTCAGCAAGGTCACTTGCCAAAAGTTGGTTCCAGAAAGAAATAAATAAAAGCAATTTAAGTAACAAATTGTCCTGTGTTCCTCTTCCATTCGGATTGAAAAGCAAAACCACAACTACACAAAGAAGAGTGACGTCCCGGGGCCCCACTAGGCAACCGCCTAGTCGCCGCGCCACGGGCGTTTGTCACAATATGTAAATCTATGTTAATTTCAGAAAAAAGGGTATGCACATGTGAGGTCAATGTAAAATCAAAATATCTCCGATCCTCAAAATAGACGCAATTGTTAAAAATGGGCCACGGACAGAAGGAAGTGCACAAAAGGGGGAAAGCTGAGCGTAGACAACGCCTCTGTGGACAAGTGATCATTACTTTCCTGGAAGCTTAGTGACTTTAAGCATGGGGCAGAGAAGAGATTATTGGTTTATTTGAAAAAGTCCATTTTTTATTTCATTTATTTATTTGTAAAGCTTTTCTATACTGCCCCTTCTCATGATCAAGGGTGGTTTACAAAGAACAAACAAGTTACATAGAACATAGAACCAAGATGGGAACATCATATAATAGCTAATTACATAAGAAACTATTTACAGATGTTACATATAAGACGTCTACAATTGTAAGAGTTCAAAGGATTGTTAGACAAAACATCGGGTATCTGTGATGTAGGTGGGCATCTAAGTGTGTGGCTTTAGGTTGGATATATATCATTCTTGCCATAATTGCTACAGTAGTGTTCAATAAATAGAAATGTTTTAATTTCCTTTCAGAATGATTGGAGGTCTTTGATAGATCTCAATGTATCTGGTAGGGCATTCCAGAGTATAGGAACCACATATGAGAATGCTCTCTTAACTGTGGTTTGTTTTGTTTTGTGGAAGTCAGATGGGACTATAATAGTGTTCTGTGAGCATCCTTTTCTGATTCTTGTGTCTGTTGTAGGGATAATTAGTGATGATAGAAATGAGGGTGCAATGTTTCTCCAGGACCAAGCAGGAAGTCAGTCCTCACATATGGGTGACGTCGGCGCCGACGGAGCCCTCGTGCGGAGCATTTCCCCAGCTTTCAAAGAAAGCCTTTGGGAATTGCAGCGCACATGCACGGTCCTCTTCCCGCCCAAGGGTGCCATCTTGCTCAGTCTTCTTTTTTCCGCGGAGCCCAACAGACGTAGTTCGTTTTTCCCCGAGGAAAAAGTTGATTTTCTCTGTTTTTATCTTTTTTCTCCGGTTCGACGCTGGATCCTTTTCCCGCTTGGACCGATACGCCGGTATCAAGTCCTTTTCTCTCTTTTTCGGTTTTTGTCCTTTGTGACAGGCGTTCACGCCTTTTTTCTTTTTTCCCTGGCAGACCGGTCTTTTGACCTAGCAGGGGCCCTTTTTCCCCCGATGGCTGCCAGCGGGTTTAAGAAATGTGATCGGTGTAAGAAATGTATGTCTCTTAACGACACACATGACTGCTGCCTCCGTTGCCTCGGACCCGATCATGACCCGATGATCTGTGGTCCATGTGGCAAAATGTCCTCGAAGGCGTTGAGGAGTCGGCAGCACCAGAGGGATCGAATTTTTTCTGACTCCGCGTCCGGCCGGGCCCGGACCTCGTCAGAGGCCTCGACGTCTCGGGACTCCGGCCCCGAGCAGCGTTGGGGTTCCTCTGAGCAGGGGTCTCCTTCGCAGGAACATCGCAGGAAGAAGAAACCCGCGAGGGCGGCGTCGGTGGATGCTCCTGGTTCCTCGAGGGCCAGGTCGCATAGCCCCGATAGCCGTCCCGGGTCTTCGGAGTCGGAGAGGCCTGCCAAGCATCCTCGTGTTGAGATGGAGTCTCCTGGACACGTAAGTGCTGTTGTCCTCGTTGACTCTCCTCCGAGGGAGCCGATGTCAGGGCCCGAGTCGGCAGCTGCTGGGTCTCCTGAGCTCAGACTCAGGTTGACGGCCTTGGAGAGCAGCTTCGCTGCCTTCATGGAACAGCAGCGGGCATTGATCGCCGGTCTCACTGGTGTATCTGCCCCGACCACCGGGACCTCGATGTCCAAGTCGACCCCGGAGGCCGAGCCGATCCTCGAGTCCATGCGGGCTCGAGTCGATCCTCGGCCATGGTCTCCCTCGACCTCCCGTTCGGGGCCGAGGTCGTCGACGTCGATACCCTCGGCGTCGGGGCAGAGGGCATCGGTGCCCGCCCGACCGGAGCCGCTCGATTCCTCCTCCGAGGAATCGGGCTGGGAGACGGAGGACGAAGAGTCACCCGACACTCATCGGACTCGGTGTGTCCCATCGGACTCGCCCGAGTCCGAACCTCGGAGACGGTCCCCACCGGAGGATACCCGGTTCTCGGACTTCGTGCGGGATATGGCCAAGGCCTTGGCCTTCCCCGCGGATCCCGAGGAGGAGCCTCGAGCCGAGGAGCTCGAGGCCCTCCAGTATGACTCTCCCCTGAAGGAGGCCTTTACTGTTCCGGTTCCTCCGATGCTGGAGCGGCTGCTCTTCCGCATGTGGGAGACCCCGACCTCGACGCCGGTGTTAAGCAAGCGGGTCGATTCCATTTATCGAGTCCGCAAGAGCCCCGGATTCCAAAAGGCACAATTACCGCACCACTCCATGGTTGTGGAATCGGCCATGCATCGACTGAAAAGTCAGAAGATGCACTCCTTGGTGCCTCCCGGCCGGGAGGCCCAGAACCTGGATGCCCTCGGTAAGAAGTGCTTCCAGGGCTCTATGCTTGCTTGCCATGTCCAGACATACCAGCTCTACATGGGCATGTACCTCCGAGACCTGGCAAAGGAGATTGCTGGGTTCTCTGCTGGTCTCTCCGAGGAACCTTTGCAGAGGTTCCAGGCCTTGTCCACCGGTATTCGAGAGTGCTCGAAGTTTATCTCTCGAGCAGCCTACGATGGCTTCGAGTCTTCGGCCCGAGTAGCCGGGGCCGGCATCGGTGCCCGCCGACAGGCTTGGCTGCAGTCATCTGACCTCGAGCCATGGGTCCAGGACAAGTTTGTCGATGTCCCCTGCCGAGGTGAAAACCTCTTTGACAAACCCATGGCTGAAAAGGCTGCAGAACTTGAGACCGAGACTCTGACCAGGACTAGGCTTTCCAGGAAAACCTCTGCCCCTTCTCAGAAAAAGAAGGGCTCAGGAAAAAAGACCTTTTACCCGAGGAACTCATCTGCCTACAAACAATACCCTCATTATCAGGCCTCTGCAGCTCCCCAACAGGGTCAGCAGGCCAAGGGGCAGGGTCAAGGGCCCCTTAGGCAGAAGGCCCCCAAGCCACCAACACCGGCCCCTGCTCAGCAGGGTGGGGGTTTTTGACTCAAACAGCATAGCCTCTTCTCCTCAGCTGGCTTCTCTCAGCACAGGAGGCCCGCTGGTCCACTTTGCCCACAGGTGGTCAGCCGTCACATCCAATACCTGGGTTCTTCATATAGTCCAAAAGGGCTATCTTCTCCATTTTCGCCAGGTACCTCCCTCCTACTTTCCAGGGGAGCCTCCAAGACCTCCTCTGCACTGGGACCTACTCCTTCAGGAGTTGACTGGTCTGCTACAGGATCAGGCTGTGGAACCGGTGCCCCACCACCTGAGAGGTCAAGGCTTTTATTCCAGGTAATTTCTGGTACCAAAAAGAACAGGAGGCCTCAGACCCATCCTAGACTTGCAAAACCTCAACAAGTTCCTGGAGAGGGAAAAGTTCAAGATGCTTACCCTTGGAATCCTGCTGCCCTACCCCCAGCAGGGAGACTGGCTATGCTCCTTAGATCTAAAGGATGCGTATACTCACATCCTTATTCATCCAGACCACAGACAATATCTCAGGTTTGTTGTGGGAGGAAACCACTATCAGTACCGGGTACTACCCTTTGGCCTGTCATCCGCTCCCAGGGTGTTCACCAAGTGCCTGGCAGTGGTGGCGGCCTACCTGAGGCTTCAGGGTCTATTTGTGTTTCCGTACCTGGACGACTGGCTCATAACGGGCCACTCTTCCCAGGAGGCCAACCAGGCTACCCTTCGCACTGTGGCTCTGCTTCAGCACTTGGGGTTTGTCATAAACTTCGCAAAGTCCACTTTGCTCCCGTCCCAGAACCTGGAGTTCATAGGGGCCAGGCTCAACACTCTTCAAGCAAAGGCTTTTCTGCCTCTGGACAGGGCCCACAGGCTAATGGATCTGGCCAGCCAGTTTTGCAGCAATTCCCTGGTCTCTGCCAGGCAATTCCTGAGGCTACTCGGCCATATGGCTTCCACGGTTCATGTCACCCCCAATGCCCGCCTGCACATGCAGCCTGCTCAGTGGTGCCTTCGCACTCAATGGCTTCAGGCCACAGGGAGCCTGGCGGACTCTATAACGATATCCGACCTCCTGGTCTCCTCTCTGCATTGGTGGCTTCATCTTCCGAATCTGGTGCTCGGAGTGGATTTTCAATCCACTCCACCTTCTCAAGTGCTCACAACAGATGCTTCTCTTCTCGGTTGGGGAGCACATTGCCAAGGGACATGTACTCAGGGTCTCTAGACCCCTTGGGAGGCTTCTCAACAGATAAACTTCCTGGAGCTACAGGCGATATGCCTAGCTCTGAGAGCCTTCTCCCATCTCGCCTCTCACCAGTCTGTACTGGTTCAGACGGACAATCAAGTTGCCATGTTCTATGTGAACAAACAAGGAGGCACAGGCTCCTTCCTTCTTTGTCAGGAAGCTCAACGGCTGTGCTCTTGGGCTGTCAATCATGGGATCCTTCTCAAGGCTGTCTACCTCCCAGGTCAGGAAAATTACCTGGCAGACAAACTGAGCAGGATCCTGCAACCACACGAATGGAGATTGAACCCATTGGTGGTTCAGCAGATCTTTCTCAGGTGTGGACTCCCCACCATGGATCTTTTCGCCAGTCCTCTGAACCGTCAACTCCTGAGATTTTGCTCCAGACAACCGCATCCCCTCCGAGTAGCAGCGGATGCGTTTCTAATCTCGTGGTCCACAGGCCTACTGTATGCGTTTCCTCCCACTCCACTAGTGTCCAGAACGCTGTTCAAAGTCCTCAGGGACAGAGCTTCATTGATTCTCATTGCCCCCAAGTGGCCGAGGCAGCCGTGGTTCCTGCTTCTGCTACAGCTAGCGGTGGACACCCCTCTGCCTCTGGGGTTTCAACACGATCTCCTGTCTCAGCATCAGGGGACTCTCTTGCACCCCAACCTCCAGTCCCTACATCTGCTGGCCTGGCTGCTGAAAGGGTAGTCCTGGCTCCCCACTGCTGCCTCGAGAGGTGGAAGATGTCGTCTTAGCTTCTAGACGGCAATCCACCAGGAAATCCTACACTCTTAAGTGGCATAGATTCTCCACATGGTGTGCTCAGCACAACGAGAATCCTTTCTCGTGCTTGGTAGCGGTGGTGTTGCAATATTTGCTTTACCTCTCCAATCTGGGCCTTAAGTCTAACTCTGTCAGAGTTCACCTGAGTGCTCTCTCAGCTCACCACTCACCGGTGGACGGCAGGCCTCTTTCCAACCACCCTTTGGTGGCTCGTTTCCTCAGAGGCCTCCTTCTGCTTAAGCCTCCTTTACGTCCACTGGCCCCTGAGTGGGATCTGAATGTGATATTACAGCGGCTTACTTGTCCGCCTTTTGAACTTATGGCTACCTGCCCTCTCCGTTTTCTCTCCTGGAAAACTTTATTTCTGGTAGCTCTCACCTCTGCTAGGCGAGTGAGTGAACTGCAGGCTCTAGTGTCTGATCCTCCTTACACTAGGTTCTACAGGAATAGGGTAGTCTTACGGACTCACCCTAAGTTTCTTCCTAAGGTTGTCTCACCCTTTCACCTTAATCAGGAGGTGGTTCTTCCGACCTTCTTTCCCAGGACGCATGCCCACCGGGCTGAGATGGTCTTGCATACCCTGGACTGTAGGAGGGCGTTATCCTTCTACCTTAACCGTACGCGGGAGCATCGGAAGGCTGTTCAGCTTTTCGTTTCTTTTGACCCCAATAAGTTGGGGCTCCCTGTCTCCAAGCATACGCTGTCCATATGGATCACTGACTGTATCGCCTGGGCTTATGGGGCAGCCGGCCTCTCGTTGGAGGGTCGAGTCACGGCTCATCGTGTCAGGGCGAAGGCTGCGTCAGTGGCTCATCTCCGCTCTGTTCCGTTGGCAGACATCTGCCGGGCCGCTACTTGGTCTTCAAGCCAGACTTTTGCAGCCCATTACTGCCTTGAGAGGGAGTCCCGCAGGGACAGTGCTTTCGGACAGGCAGTACTCCATAATCTCTTTGGGGTTTAGGCAACTCCTACCCTCCGGCCCTGGTGTTGGGCTACCGGTCGGGGGCGTTCTCAGTGAAGATTCCTTCCTTCTGTGCTAACAAGCTAGAGAGAGCTCATTTTTCCGCTTGAGGTCTCCGGTAGCCTTAAGCTAAGGAGTCCCATATGTGAGGACTGACTTCCTGCTTGGTCCTGGAGAAAGAGTAGTTACTCACCTGTAACAGGTGTTCTCCAGGAGCAGCAGGAATCAGTCCTCTCAACCCTCCCTCCTCCCCTTGGAGTTGCAGTCATATGATTTATTTTTGCTATTTTTTGCTGTCTTTTAGCTATGTCATCAGACTGAGCAAGATGGCACCCTTGGGCGGGAAGAGGACTGCGCATGCGCGCTGCAATTCCCAAAGGCTTTCTTTGAAAGCTGGGGAAATGCTCCGCACGAGGGCTCCGTCGGCGCCGACGTCACCCATATGTGAGAACTGATTCCTGCTGCTCCTGGAGAACACCTGTTACAGGTGAGTAACTACTCTTATTCAGTAGTTTGAAAGTAATCATTAATGTTTTATATTTTATTCTGCTTGTAATTGGTAACTAGTAAAGTTTATGCAAAATAGGTGTGATGTGGTCTGTTAAGTGGGCCTTATAAATGATTCAGGCAGTGACGTTCTGGGCCATTTGAAGCTGATTAATAGTCTTCCTGGGTAATCAATATAATATACTATTACAGAAGTCAAAGTGTAGAGTGATTAGTGCTTGTAGCACAGATCTGAAATCATAGCTGTTGGGCAATGATCTTAAATGTTCAATCATCTGTAATTTGAAGAATATAGCTCTAGTGATCAGTTTTATATGTGTTGCCATGCTGTGGGATTGATCAAGAGTTACCCCCAAGTATTTTACTTCCTTTTTTAGTGTTAGCATAGTGTCCAGAGTGGGAAGTGTTGAGGAAGGGTGAAGTTCTGATTCCTTGTACGAAATTAATCCTTAGGTTATATGTTTTTAGCCAATTCTCCACTTCTTTAATGCAAGTTGACATTATATGTTGGGTGCAGCAGTGTGTGCCTTTGAGTCAGTCCTGACTCCTGGTGACCCAGAAGCTCCTGGGTTTTCTTGGCAATGTCACTGGAAGTAGATTGCCAGGCCTTTCTTCCAAGGCAATGGAGGGTTAAGTGACTTGCCCAAAGCCACAAGGAGTGCTGGTGGGAATTGAACCCTGGTTGCTTGGTTACTAAGCCAGTGTTCCAACCACTAGGCGGCTACTTCACATATGTTGGGTAGGGTTTGTTATATCTATGGGGAGATACAGCATTATATCATCTGCATAGATATGATATCATACTTTGAATTTTCTAAATATATTGCAGATTGGTTGGAGATATAGATTAAACAGGAGCACTGAGAAGGCTGACCCCGGTGGTATGCCCTGCTCCTGTTTAAAGGTTGTAAATGTCTGTTGGCCTATTTGTACTTCTTGGGTGCTGTCAGAGATGTAGGACTAAAACCATTGGAAGACAGTTTCCTTTATGCCAATTTGGTCTAGTCTTGTCAGTAAGATGTTATGGTTAACATTATCAAATGCAGAGGCGATGTCTAAGAATACGAAGATGAATGCCTGTTTAGCATTATCCTTGCTATGTATGAGTTTATCAAAGAGGGCTAGGATCAGTGTCTCCACACCATTGAAAGGTCAGAAACCATATTGTTGTTCATCTAGTGGTGCGTTTAGGTCTATGAAATCTTGTAATTGGGTTTGGACAACCTTCTCAATTACTTTAGATACAAAAGGTAGACTAGCTATGGGTCTGTATGAGCTAGGGTTTTCCTTATCCAGGGGCTTATTTTTTAGGATTGGTCGAATCATAGGGGCATGTTTACTAAACTGCGGTAACGTAGCAGTGGCTACGCTAAGGCGCATTATGTAACGTTAAGGCGCCTTAACATTACATAACGTGCCTTAACGTTCCCGGCCGCGGTAAGTCCAGAAAAGAGTGGAGAGAGGGCGGAGAGAAGGGGTCAATGGGCGGGGAGAGGCCCCTTCCACACTAATGCGGAGAAATTAAGGGCTGAATCCTAACGCAACTGAAAACCTGGCATTAGCACACATTTGCAAGAGAGAGAAACCAGTTCTGTGTCAGCAATGTACATCATAGCCAGGGAGCCCCAGAAGAGTGATAGTAGTGCTACATTTGCACCAACAGCATAGTGGACAAGTAAGAAAGGCCACTATAGTGACAGTGCAAATGGGGCATAGAGTGCTGCAGGCGGGACATGTAGTGGGGGCAGCTGGGGCACAGGGCTGAGCAGGCGGAAGCCTAGGTGACACATAGGAACATAGACATGAGAAATCAGCAAGACAGCCACTGACCAAAGCAAAACACAAACCACAAATACCCTGACCACCCTAGCCAATAGTTGCCAGGGCACACACCGGACATCCTCCCAGCCACCCGTCCTCCATGTGGAAGGTGCAAAATGTTGGTAGGCTGTGATGGGGGTGGGGGGCATGTGGAAGGCCATGTATGCCCCTCACCCCTGACACCCCAACCCAGGCACCCGCCTACCCATGCAGTGTATGACCTGTGATGGCATACCAACAACATATGCCCATGTCAGCATGACAGTGGGGGGTGTGTGTGTCCATGCTGGAGGGGGCAGTGGCACCTGCCTGCAGTGGCCCCAAGCCATGCCCTGCACCAGTACGTGGTGTGCAGTGCAATATAAAAGGTCTGGCTGATGAGACATACAGCTAACCCAAGGGACCAATGTGACCCTGTGGCAACATTGTGTCTCTTGGGGAAACTGCTAGGTACATATGACCTAGATTGGCCACTGTTGGAAACAGAATACTGGGCTTGATGGACCTTGGTCTGACCCAATATGGCATATCTTATGTTCTTATGTTCTTATGTAACACTGTGGTGCAATGCACACAGCCAGTGTGTCCCTAAGCAGAGGATCACAGGTTCGGGTCCCAGCTGTTGGCCCAGCACAGCACATCCCAATATTATACCCCACTACGTAGATGAAACAGAAACCAGAGAAGGTCCTGCTGAGGAGAAGGAAAGGTACATCCCAATAATTTTCCCCACCATGTACAGAGACCAGAATAACAGAAAAGGTCAGGCTGAGGAGAAGGAAATGTCCATCCCAATAATATACCCCACCATATAGATAGAACCAAAAACCAGAAACAGTCTGGCTGAGGAGATGTAAAGGTACACCACGATAATTTACCCCCCAATGTGATATAACACAACACCAGAAAAGGTCTGGCTGAGCAGACATACAGGTAGCCCCAGGGCCCATTGAAACTCTGTGGCAACTCTGTGGTGCAGCACACACAGCCAGTGTAACCTGGAGTTGAGTATCACAGGTTCAAGTCCCAACTGCAAGCCCAGCCCAGCCCAGCACAACCCAACATTTTGCCCCACTATGTAGATGAAACAGAAACCAGAGAAGGTCCTGCTGAGGAGAAGGAAAGGTACATCACAATAATTTTCCCCACCATGTACAGAGACCAGAATAACAGAAAAGGTCGAGCTAAGGAGAAGGAAATGTCCATCCCAATAATATACCCCACCATATAGATAGAACAGAAAACCAGAAACGGTCTGGCTGAGGAGATGTAAAGGTATACCACGATAATTTACCCCACTATGTAGATAAAACACATCACCAGAAAGGGTCTAGCTGAGGAGACATACAGGTAGCCCCAGGGCACATTGTAACCCTGTGGCAACACAGTGGTGCAGCACACACAGCCAGTGAGTTGAGAGTCACAGGTTCAAGCCCCAACTGTGGGCACAACAGAGTACAACCAAATATTTTACCCCACCATGTAGATACACCATCAAAACCTGCAATCCCCACGGCAGCAGCCAAAAGGTGCACAAACACCCACTCATCCAGGCTCCACTATCCAAATCCACATGTAGAGTCAGGCTGTTGGCCGCAGCACGGAGCTGCAGGTAGCATCCCAGCACCACCATCACCTCCTGCACAGTCTGGAAATGTTGGCACTGTGAGCAGGGCAGAGTGGCGGGAAGATTTGCCAAACACCCCTATTAGTGCACAGTGACACATTAGGAGTGTGTGTGTGTGTATGTCTATCCATTGTATTGTGGCTTCCCACCCTGCCCTGGGCCCCCAATGTGCAGATGTTAACAGCGTTAAATGCAAATTTGCATAATGAGGAGCAAGGTTTTGTGGGTATGGCCAGGACAGGGCATATTCGGCAGGCATCAGCTGCATAGGGAGTAGGGCAATGGCTCGGTCACTGTAGTGGCAAAACACCACCTGCATGGACAGGGAGGCCAAAGAATGCAATGCTGTGAGGCCAGTCCACCCTGATTGTTCAGTGACATAGTATGTCTAGGTTCCCCCCCCCCCCCACAGTGCTCTATACCACCTGTCACCAGTGATACATGTGTGAGCCTAGTTCTGGGGTCTAATCACTAACATGCCTGCCTGGTGTGTGTGTTCCACATACCATGTCTGGGTGCACAGGTGTGCTCTCTGTGAGCCTGCACCAGGCACTGGCAAGTGGACTGTCTGCAGTTAGTTTGTGCATGGTAGGAACATGTATGGGTCCTGTGCAGTAGTCCTTGAGAGCAGTCTATCGTTATCAGGACTGAAGGTCATTGGTGCTACATCCAATCCCCAGGCACCTATCACTCCATGGCCTCTCTGACAATATGAGTGAGAGTGGGTCCTCAGGGGCACATAGTGTAGACCACTCTGACTGGTAGGGAAAGTGCTACATATCCCCCATGTGATCCTTAACACCCCTACACCCCCCACTAACAGGTGTCCATGGCAGCCAGATCCCAACACTGGGTATGCAGTGACATGGGTGAAATCTGGTCCCAGCAGACCACATGTGACTTCAGAACACAGATGGGCACAGAGCCACTCTCAGATGCACTGCTATGAACACCTGTCACACACTGGTAGGGGTGGGGGATGTGTAGCAGGACCTATCTCTAGCACCACGTGTACTGTGTACCTAGTGCTCTGCGCCCACCTGTACCAACAGGGTGAACATAGAACCTGCCAAATGGCAGGGTCTGTAGCTACTCTGTGGCAGTATCATGCCCTGGCAGGCCATTACACCAAGCTGTGGAAACAGAGAGGTGCAGACCCCATCTGGAGATCAGATGTATAGCGCTGTTCTGCATGTGCAATGCATCATGGGTGTTGGTGCAGCTACCCTGATGGCTGTGTGCTGAACTGCAGTCCCCCTGTACCCAGCCAGTCCAGTCCAAAAGGGCAGAGAGGTAAAGAACTCTGGCCAGTACAATGAGGTTACAAACAGTGGTCATGGGTCAGATTCACCATTGTTACCTCCCCTCATGCTGTAGCAACCAGGATAATTTGCATGCCGCTAATAGTTGTACCCTCGCAGATCGGTACTGCCAGCCCCTAACAGCTATGCCACAGTTGAAACACAGTTCCGCTGTCCATCCATCTGCGTGTGTCAGCTGTACATAGTCCTGTCTGCCTGTGCAGGCTGCCACCCCATAGCATGCGCTGGTACCCTTTATTTATTTATTTTATTTATTTAGTATACATTTGTATACCGCTACTTCCAGCGATCAGCAGCGGTTTGATTACAGATTGGAGATTGTCAAATCATGACAGGAAATTTTTTTTTGAGGTATAAACACATTGATTAGACAGGAAAGTACAGCACACAGAGAACTATTTTACAGGGAACATGGGCTATGGAGGGTTAAGTGGCTTGCCCAAGACCACAAGGAGCACCTGTGGGACTAGAAACCCCAGTCCTTCTGGCCCAAGGTTGCTGTCCTCTAGTGGGATTTGAACCCCCGACCTTCTGGCCCGAAGTACCTTGCCCCAACCACTAGGCCACTCCCTGTCCTGCATTGTGCCTCTGTGTGTGTCCCCACCTGTGCCTGATCTGCATGACACCACCACCCTGCTGTCAACCTACCATTCCAACTATCTTGCCACCACCACCCCCACCGGAAGAAACGTACACCCATCAACTGCCACCCACCTTCTCACAAGCATGTCACATTGACAGAGCCCTGTGCCGTGGTACAGTCGCCCACAACATGTTGGTCTACAGTACTGACAGCCACATGGGCTGCCCGCAGATATGGCACTTCTGCCCCCACACACCCCCATCAGTCACCTGTGCAGTGCCGCACCCCCATGGCCACCCAGTGCCAGGGTGACATCTGTCCCAATACCCCTAGGTGATGCATGTCAAGCTGAGGCACCTTTCAGCCTATAGGGCACACTAACTGAGGGCACCCCAACATTGTTAGGGCACTGTAACCATTAGCGCCATATCCCCGAGAGCCCCCAAAGGTGACCTGTCCAGGGGTGCCTAGTCCCATGCCATGCCTAGCGACCCTGAGAAGGTGCCCTGTATGGCACCTCACAAAGCACCTAGGGAGTGATATGGTGTCGTACAATATGGCAGCCACCAAGGCGCATACTAAGGCGCCATGTAAGGCGCAGAAACCACAAGAGCCCTAGAATGCGCCATGTCCAGGAGCGTGGGTCAGGGCGCCGTATGACATGCCTATGCCCTACGGAGACCCATGACGCGCTTGGTAACATATAGAGGGCAAGGTGCGCTGCAAGGCGCTGTAACCAAAACATGCCTAAAGCGCGCATGACAAGCATGACACGCTGTGATGTTAAGCTGCAATGCCCACAAGATCATGGTCAGACAGAGCAGCCTAATGGTGTGTGTGTAGCGCAGTGGGAGGAAATATCTCTCATAACAATGTAATGTGGGTTCAAATCCCAGTAGAGGGGATCACATGTCCAAATGGATAGGAATATGGCACAGCACACTGTGAATTAACACAAAAACCAAGCAAGGAAGGTGTGTGACAAGGCGCGTGATAAGGCGTGTAGCAACACCCGCACTGCTCATGCGCCCTTCCACTGCATCATGGGTGAACTGACCACATGAGGCATACAAGATGGCCACCAGATCTAGGAAGTCTGCATTCTCCCATGCGGATTTATATCTTCTTGCAGAGCAAATCTGCAGCCGCCAGGGGCGCCTGTTCCCAGGCACCTCCCACCGGCAGGACCTCAGCAGGGTGAGGAGGGCCTGGGTGCACCTCACAAGGCACTAAAATATGACCGCAGACTACCCACGTGAGGTAAGTGCATGGGGACAGGCACACCAAGCAATGAGTGCAACACTGTAGCCAGCAACCACATCAAATATCAAGCACGCACAACAAATGGAAAGGACATTTCTTTTGGGTAAAACCAGGAGCAATGTAGTCTGCACAGCTGATGATTGCAGGTCTGCCCTACCCCCAGGAAGCTCCAGGCCTCAACACAGAGGTGTGTTATCCATCCTGGTGTTATGGTGGTGGCTCCTGTTGAAGTTACATAGCCCTGTCCTACCCCCAGGATGCTCCAGGCCTCAACACAGAGGTGTGTTATCCATCCTGGTGTTATGGTGGTGGCTCCTGGTGCAGTTACATAGCCCTGCCCTACCCCCAGGATGCTCCAGGCCTCCTTATAGAGGAGTGCCACCCATCCTGGTGTTATGGTGGTGGCTCCTGTTGCAGCTACATAGCCTTATCCTATCCCCAGGATGCTCCAGGCCTCAACACAGAGGAGTGTCACCCATCCTGGTGGTATGGTGGTTACCCCTGTTGCAGTTACATAGCCCTGCCCCACCCCAGGATGCGATCCACCAAAGGAGCACCACACCACGTTGCTCAACAGATACCCAGTCACTACTACGTGGTTTAAAATTGGAAAGAGCCATATGAGAGCCCCTAAAATTATGTAAATGCATTGAATTTTTCATGTTTTAAATCATAGAGGAAAGCGCCTATTAATCCTCCTATAGATGATCAAGTTGAACCGTGAATACCGAATTCAAGAAAGGGTATGAGCCTGTATGAAATCCTCTCATGTAAAATAAATTTATAATGAATACACCCTCCTTTTTATAAATCATCTAGGTTTTACAAATTATTTATGACTTTTAAGTATTTAAGTATTTATGGTCTTATGGTTTATATTTTTTAGCAATCTATGCATATTATTCATTTATATGCTTTTTTTAATTGATTTGATTGTGAGCATAGATTAATTACATCATATAATGAGTAGAGATATATTGGTGCGGTACACTCACTCCTGCCCCGTTTGCTGTCCAAAAGTGTGCTAGTTTATCATTCTTTTAGAGTGCTACACATAACACAATATGTATAGATGTCGGTTATATGTGTTTTGTACACCCATTTTATAAGTTCATTAAGTGTGTTGGTTCAGTTATGAACTTTTAAGTTATGTTCTTAGTTTTCATCAGTTTCTATATGAGTATTTTATATGTAAAGATAAATTTTATGGAATATGTTTTTATTGCATGTTTATATTAATTATATATATTATGATATTTATGTTTGCATGATGCAGCACGCCTGAATCCCCTGAGGAAGTGAAAACGAAACACGGCCTGTGTCAGGTTATCAGGTTGTTGAATGTTTGATCAATAAAGTAGCCTTCCAATTTTAAACCACCCCAGGATGCTCCAGGCCTCAACACAGAGGTGTGTTATCCATCCTGGTGTTATGGTGGTGGTGGCTCCTGGTGCGGTTACATAGCCCTGCCCTACCCCAAGGATGCTCCAGGCTGCCTTATAGAGGAGTGCCACCCATCCTGGTGTTATGGTAGTGGCTCCTGTTGCAGCTACATAGCCCTGCCCTACCCCCATGATGCTCCAGGCCTCAACACAGAGGTGTGTTATCCATCCTGGTGTTACGGTGGTGGCTCCTGTTGCAGTTAAATAGTCCTGCCCTACCCCCAGGATGCTCCAGGCCTCAACACAGAGGTGCGTTATCCATCCTGGTGTTATGGTGGTGGTTCCTGGTGCAGTTACATAGCCCTGCCCTACCCCCAGGATGCTCCAGGCCTCAACACAGAGGTGTGTTATCCATCCTGGTGTTATGGTGGTGGTGGCTCCTGGTGCAGTTACATAGCCCTGCCCTACCCCCAGGATGCTCCAGGCCTCCTTAAAGAGGAGTGTCACCCATCCTGTTGTTACGGTGGTGGCTCCTGTTGTAGTTACATAGCCCTGCCCTACCCCCAGGATGCTCCAGGCCTCAACACAGAGGAGTGTCACCCATCCTGGTGCTATGGTGGCTGCAGCTGCTGATCTGTGCAGGCTTGCGCTGTCCGCATGTGGACCCTGTTCCCCAGACGGCATGTTGCAGCACATACCCGTGCAATACCCTGATGTGTCTGCCATTGTGCCCAGGGAGAAATGGTTGGACATATGAACCACGCCCCCACCACTGTGCACAATGGCACCTGCCTATGCAGCCTCTGCATGTGTAGGACACATGTCGCAGACAGGCCCCTGGGTGCAGGTAGCATATCGACACAGTGCATATGTGCGGGCTGGGGCATGTGCCACGACTCCCTGGTGCCCTGTGCACAAGGCACACCATTATACAGCACCCTCGGCATGCCGCCCATGGCACACAGCGTGATGATGGCACGTATGGCATGGCGGTGCATGGCCACGCATGGAGAGGCTGCTACTCGGGAAAGGGGGCCAGGAGGTGTACACCCATGGCACATAGGTTGAAGGACAGATATACGCAGCTGCACCTGCACACATGTGGGTGGCAGAGACAACAGGAAGTGGGGGACAGATGGCACACAGCAGACTCAGCCAGCTGCTGCACCCAGATATGTGTGATGAGCAAAAGCAGATGGCGAGGGATGCGTGCCCCCTAATGGTCCTGCCCATTTCTGTACCCACAGGTGGAGGACCTTCGGAAAAAGGGGTGGGAGCTGAGGCTATGGTACCCACAATTCCTGGCGCAGGTGCTACGCGACCAATGGCAACAACAGGACAGTGAGTGGCACAGGCCGTGCCATGGCCATGACAGGCTCCAGTGGGATGGCAGCCATTGTGGCCACAGGACATGTGTGCATGGTGTGCCAGATGTGTTACCATGGTGCTAATGTATGTCTTACCCCCACAGCATATGCAGCTGGAGATCAGGTACCAGCACGGCTGGACGCTGGAGATGGCCAGCCAGTGCTGGAGGACCGACGTTGGATGAGTCCTGAGGCGGCAGATGGCGGAGTGGCCAGAGAGTAGGGAGGGGGTGGCAGTGGGGAGGGGGAGGGGAGCATGGATGGGGTGGGGGGAGTGGGGAGGGGGTGGAGGGGAGTGGGAAGGGGGAGGCAGGGAGTGGGGGGAGGAGGGGAGCGGGGAGTGGGAGGCGGGGAGTGGGGAGAGGAAAGAGGGGGCATGGGGTGAGGGGGAGGGGGTGAGGCGGGGGTGGGAGGGTGGGGAGAGGGATGGAAAGGAGGCAGGTGTGGGGTGGGGGGCGGGCATGGAGGCGTGGCCAGCCCAGAGTGGCACAGGCTGTCACAGGGCACTGGGGGCCCCTGCCATCTGCCCCATAGCACCGGTAATGTACACCATCCGGGCGCAGAGCTTGAACACATCAGCACAAAATGGCAGGCCGCACATGCAGCCACACAGACAAGGGGCAATGTGTGTCTGTGTGGGTGCATGTGCGGCCTCTGCATGGCTGCGGCAATGTGGGTGCAGGCATATGCCCTGCGGGAGCAGAGCCAAGCTGTGGGGCAGATGGCAGTGACCATGGGCGTGATGGCTGACCAGCTGCGCATGCTGTGTGACATACTCACAGCAGGCACAGCTGACCAGCCACCTGGCCAGGGCAGCCCCCAGGGGGTGTGAGTGCCAGCCGGACCCACGTCTCCCCTGCCCTCTGGCATCCTGTGCCCCAGGGCTGACCACACCGGTGGAGTAGGGGGCGGCAGGGTCAGGGCCCTCGGAAGCACACAGCATGCCTATGTAACCCCCCTAATGTAAGTAAACCTCTGTTGTTGCCACGAACAACACATCCCAGTGTCTCTTTTTGCAACATGGCATGTGAGACGGGGGAGCGGGAAGAGGGGTGGGGGTCAGTGGGGAGGGTGGGGGGCCATGAGGGGGAGGGGGCGATGGCAGGGGACCCGTATGCAGTACGGTATGCCAGTGGCGCAGGGGCAGGGGTGGAGGGAGAGGACAGAGGTGGGTGGGATGACTGTGGGGCAGGGACAGACCGGTAGGCAGGGCACAATGTGCATGGGGTGCCAGCAGCGGAGGTGCCGCAGGATGGACATGGGTCCTGCTCAGTACGGTGCATGCAGATATGGTAGCGACAGTGATGCAGATGGGCGTGGGGCAGATCGGACAGACAGGGGCAGCACCGCCACAGATGCCCCACCTGGCTGGGCTATCCATGGGGACAGAATGGGCCAGCATGAACCCGGGGCGATGGGTATGGCGGGGGTGGTTGCGGAGGTGAGGGTCACAACTAGCAGGGGTCATTAGGGGAGGGGGCACCCTGAGCAGGCAAGGGTGATGGGTATGTGCCCAGGGCGGCTACATGTGTGACAGGGGGACATGGGCTATTCAGCTGAAAGCATGGACATGTGGCCACAAGTTACACCCATGATAAAATTATTTAATGTGCACACCGAACCCCCCCACCTACACCCTCCCCCTGTGTCCTCTGCCACATCTACCACGTCCCCAAGCACCCCGTGGGGCAGGTGCTGCTTCTGCCACTGGCACTGCTGCGACCGGCTGGCCCATGTGTGCTAACATGGCCTCGTGCACCGCCACCATCCTGGCCATGCTGGCTGCGATTGACCCTGCCGTGTCGTTCAGTGTCTGCACCTCGCAGAGGAGGCTGCCCAGCACCAGCCATTAGCATCGCACCTCACGCCGCAGGCGATCCTGTCCCACTGCCATCTCGCGCAATGTCATCTGTATGCCTGTGGGTGAGACACGGTGGAAGCCATGAGACATGGATTGCACAATCCACCTCTACACATGAAATGGCTGGCCAGACAGATCGGGCACTTACCCTCTGCATCCTCATTTGCTGCCTCAGAGTGGGAACGCATCTCCCCGATGACCTGGTAGATGGCTGCCTGTGCGGGCTGTGGTGCTGTACCCAGGGATGGTGGTCCAGCTGTGCCACCAGCTGCAGCCCCTGCCATGACATTGCTGTTGCCTGCCTCATCTTCCACTGCGCCATCCTCTGAGAGGTGGTGTACTGCTGCATCCCCCTCCACCTCCAGCACTGCCTCATCCTCCTCGGGTACCTCCAAATCCATGCCCGCCTCTTATGGGGGACATGGTCTGGTCCCCGGGGGCTCCACCTCTGCAGCTGCCTCCATGGCATGTATGTCACCTGTGGGGGGTGAGGGTACACAGCTCAGGTGTGCTGTTCCTGGCCAGCTACTTACATATACCTGTCCCATCGTGGCCTGCCAGACAGGGTGGGCCACTGGATACGTAGGAAATCGGGGTCATCCCCAGCTGTGTATATGTGGCCAGGGACTGTTCCGGGGCAGGGACGTGTGGTGCACCATCAGTTGTATGTGTCCCCAGTGCCAGCGGCGCCTCACTGGTGGATGTGTATGCGTGCAACTGGATACGGGCTGTGTACACTGCTGGGACTGCTGGGATACTGCTGGGGTTGGCGGGCCAACGTTGCCTGGGAAAGGTGTGCCCTGTGGTGGCAGGGATCCGTGTGCAGGGGTGCATACCGTGTGGCAGCATGGGGCCGTGATGGCGCAAACGGCATTCAACATTGGGTGGCTGTGAAGTGTGGGTGCATGGATGTGTGTGTGCCACATGGGTCTGCCCTGTCCGCGCCGGCCACCCTACCCATGCAACCCCTGAATGGTGGCCTGCCCCGTGCCAAGCATCAGGGACTGCCCTCGCATCCCCCTTGCCCCCCACCCTACCCACCTCGGGACACCCACCCCATTGATTGCCGTCGCACATTGAAGCCGTCCCACCACCATCACCCACCACACACTTGGGTGCAGGGGGACACCGTCACCAACACACAATACATCACTGGGAACTATGCTGCCCCCCCCCCGCCACCTCCAGTGTTGCTCCACTGCACATAAGTGGTCAAAGATCCCTGCCCCTGCCTGTCCCCCTCTGCGCCTGCTGCCTCATGCCCACGCACCCTCACCCACATGCACTATCATCACGTCACCCTCCCATGGCCCCCTGGTTCCAGTGTGGCCCAGCCTGTGCCAGCCACCCTCAGCTGCTGTATCGCTGTCACAGGTCTCCAGTGAGATGTCTCTGACATGCCACATGGGCCTTCACTGCTGCCATCACCCATGTCCGCTCTGCTGCTGCTCTCACTGGTTGCTACATTATCCCTCTTGGTACCCTGTCAGTGCATGGTTCTATGGCTGTGACCTGTCCCCGGCCTCCCCCCAACCCCCATGTGTTGGCACACCCTAGAACACATTCCTATGTCCCACCTGCATGTGGGTCCGCTGTGTCCAGCTCAGGTGGCAGGCCGTGGAGGTAGACGGGCCCCAGTCTGTCGGCCAGTTGCTGTTCCAGCAGTGACAGTGTGGCTTGGTGTGGTGCACCCCCTCATGTTGCATGGGTATGGCGCCTCTCAGCGCTTGATGTCACCTAAGCATTTTCGTATACTCTCGGTATCGCGGGTGGGTCCCCCTGCTGTGACCACTGCTGTCGTGACCTCCTCCCATGCGACATTTCTCTGGCTAATGGTGGTGGTGCTGCTGAGCCACCCGAATAGCACCTCATAGCACTCCAGGATGGCTGCCAGGAGAAGGTCATTCTCCTCTTGGGTGTAGCGGGCTGCCCTCCTCCTGGTGCCATCCGGAACTGGCCTGTGATAGCACCTGCCAGCTGCCACACCTCTACACTGTTGCTGCACCCCCTGGCTGTGGCTGTATGGGCATGCCTCGCCCCCTCAGGCTCCTCCTCTGTAGGGGACACTGCTGCCTGGTGGCTGTTTGGGTCGCTCTCGATCATCTCTCATGCTCCACTAGGTGCCATCATGTGCCACCATTGCTGACCTCCTGTGCCCCTTTAAATACATGGTGCATGTTTCATCTGATGTTCAGTCTGCGCAACACACGTTCCAATGCGCATTCCTATGCCTGTTGCCGCTAACCATACGCGTGTTCCTATGCCTGTTGCCATTACCCAGGATGTGTTTCCTATGTGGGCAGCTGTGCGTTACCTCTGCACCACCTACAGGGGGTGACGTACATCACGGCTTGCACATGTGTCATGGCGTGCTATACGAGCCCTGCCCCCCCCTTCGGCGTTGCTCTACACTATGCATGTACTCAACATGCATGTTGAGCGTAACGCGCATTCCTACGTGCGCTATGCCATTATGCACCTGTGTGCTTCACGTTCTCTATGTTCGGACCTCCTCATTGTCTGCCCCTACATCCACGGGTGCTGTGTCTTCTTCCGTATTTGGTACCACACATCTGCCGTTTCTGGTATGTATTTATTTATTTATTTTATTTATTTGTGCGCTTTTCTATACCGCCCCTTCCAGAGATCAGGGGCAGTTTACAGAGAACCTGGTAAACATCAAATCACATAGAACATTTTGAGCACATAATAACTATATTTCAATGAACATATTAAACTATTTTACATAGATTGAGAAAATATTCATTATTTACAGAGAATAGGACAGGTATGCAACTCTATAATAAACAGGTCTGACTATCATTCAGTGGGAATAATGTAGCGAGGTTGTCAGTGGGAAAGTGCAATAGAGAGTGAGACATGAGTTAGGTAGGGTAAACTTGTGTTAGGTGCTTTGTGTTTTCTTGTGACATCTGATCGAGTGTGGACTGTAAGTTGCGATAGTGTTGGGTGAAAAGGTATGTTTTAAGTTCCTTCCTGAAGGATATAAGGTCTTTAATCTCTCTTAGGTTGCATGGTAGATTGTTCCATTGACTGGGTGCATAATAAGAGAAGGCAGTATTGGTAGTTACCTGCTTCGTTTTTCTCACAGAATAAGGGATTAGAAGCATGTTGAGGTTTTCCCTTCTTCTGTAGTTTTCCTCTGTGTGCTATGCCGTAGCTACAGCACTCTCCGCCGCGTGTAGGTACCCCACGCGTTGCATCTATGCGTATGTTGTATAAGCGCACGTTGCGGAATCTCTATGCACTTGGGGACACGCCATGTGCCCCTCCCCTTCCTACGCAGACTCCGCATGATCCAATTGCGAGGTGCGCTTGTGTGTTGTGGTACACGCACTACTGCGCACGCTACGACGTTCTACTTCCGTACGTACTGTGCGGTTTGCAAACCTGTTGCTTGTGTGCATTACTGCATCTGCAGCTGTGTTATGCTGGTTCTGATAAGTTGCCATGCCCTACAACGTATTTAGCTCCCCACATCACTCAGGCCTCTGACCATGATGGCTCACACTGACTATGTGGGTTGTGCAGTGGTGGCATTGCTGGGATTCGAGGAGCTGTAGTTGCCTGATGAGGGACATGGTGTCCTTGGGGCTGTGGAACTGGGCATGGGTGCAGTCCTGATGCAACACAGACCTGCAGCTGTGGAGGCTCCACAGGCCGAGGTATGTCCAGCATGGCGCCATAGGCGTGCTGAGGCACACCCTCACCTGCCTCACCTCTACAAGCCCAGGCCCCTGCTCCAGTATATTCATGAGGACCAGATCATCTCCTTCTACCGTCTGAGCACAGGGGTTATTAGGGAGCTCTATGAGGATCTGAGACCTGACCTTGAGCCCCGGACTGCCCGGTCACATGCCATACCGGGATTGGACAAGCTCCTGTATGCCCTACATTTCTTTGCCTCTGGCTGCTTCCAAACCTCAGTGGCCATAGTGGGGGGGATGAGCAGGCCCACCTTCTCGCGCTGTCTCCATCAGGTACTGCGGGCCATAGTCAGCTGGGTTAGGAATTACATTACAATTCCTAACAGTGGGCAACAGTTGGGGGGGGGGGCCCTGGGCCAGGCATTCCAGCGGATTGTGGGGCTACCACACATGATGGGAGCTATTGATTACACACATGTTGCCCTGGTCCTGCCCAGAGACAGGGTGGTGGTGTTCCACAACCGCAAACACTACCATTCCCTGAATGTTCAGGTTGTTTGTGATGCAACTATGCGTATTCTGAATGTGGTTCCCCAGTTTCCAGGGTCTGCCCATGACTCCCATATCCTGCAACACTTGGCACTATTCAGGCAATTTGAGACTGGACAATATGGGGACTGTATCTTGCTGGGTGGGTATTAACCATCTCTAACATGCTCATGTTGTCTCTGTGTCCTGTGGGCACTGCACCTCGCACAGGTGTGACAAGGTCACCTTCGGTGTTCCATTCAGGTCTTCTGACTGCATATCCTCTGCGACACACATGACATGGCATGCTGCACCTCAGACATTTTTTTAAGAACACATTACAGACACAGTCCGTCACACTGTGGCATATCACTGCCCATCCGATGTCTCTTATACGTGGTCCCATTGCTGAATATGACCCCTGCATGCCTCTCCTTGCATTGTGGTTGTGCATCACTGACATTGTGTGGGGAGGTGTCCTCCAGCATGCCATGTCAATGTCACAGGGGACATGGACACATATGTTTGTGTGGCTCCAGATGCAACTATGTCAGCCACATGTGCGTCACGGCTCATTTGTGTGTCCTGGTACATGTGCAGGTTATACTGTTTCCAGGTGCCGCTGCTGTACTGCACATGTCTTTTGGTGTGGTCCTCCATGTTGGTGTGTAACGCAGATTGTTTGCCATCACCTACTGTGCACAGCTGGACTCACACACATACACCAATGTACATGTGTCTGTCTGGTTTGTGTGTTCCTAGTTGACTCTGTCTGCAAGGTGTGTATGTGTGCTACCGGGGTGTGTGGGGTGTCTGGGTTGGCTCACATATTCATTTTCCTGCTGTGCTGTGTGTTGGGGGGCCCATCCCTGTTGACCTCGTCTGTAGCATCACTTGGCTGGCATTGTGGTGTGACGTTGCATCCCACATGTCTGCTCTGTGTTGGCCAGCATTGGTATGTAGTTTCACCCATCTTGGCTATACCCCTACTGTATATGTTACTGTGCCAGCATGTGTGTGTGCATTGTACCATGGCCGTCACATTATTGCATGCATGCTGGTCTCTGTCCCATTCCTGGGGCACTGCCATGTATCCGTCTGCTGCGTTCAGGGATGCCACTCATGGGTGTGGGCTGCAGGTGGTTGGTGATGTGATTGATCTGGTTCCTGTTGATGTGTGCTGCCCTCATTGCCCCACCCCCATGTTGTGTATTCCACACCCCCAAATGCTGGTGCACAGTTGCCGTGTTCCATTATGAGATGTCATCTGTGTGTGTCATCGTGTATCTGCTGACCTTTCGCATGTAGATGCTTGTGCACACTTGTATGACCACCAGTTTATGATTGACCTTACCACATTTCTGTCTGCAGGTGATGCGGGATATGGCTGTCATGCCTGGCTGCTGACCCCTGTGCGTCTTCCACGGACAAATGCAGAGAGGAGGTACAATGAGGCCCATGCCTCCAGCCGCTCAGTCATCGAGCGCACCTTTGGCGTTTTGAAGAGTCGCTTCAGGTGTCTGGATAGGACTCGTGGGGCCTTACAATACAAACCCATGACTGTGGCAGAGATCTTTCTGGCCTGTTGCATCCTACACAACATTGCACTCAGGCACAATATCTGGGTCGACATTAATGAGGATCTTGAGGAGGATCCACTGTGCCCTCCTGCAGGTGGCCGTGGTGACACATGTGCGGGGACGGCGGTCAGGCAACGTCTGATCGAGGAGCTGTTCTCATTTAAGTCCTGCATATGTGGTGATATGCATATTTGTCTACATGTACATGCTGCTGTGTCTGTTTCTGGCCTCTCTCTGCACATATGTATGTTTCCCTTCTGTCTTTACAACCCCAAGAGTAGCCAATGTTCCTGGCCATCGCAGTGGTGCAGTGGTACCTGTGAGTACGTCCTTCAACCTGCAGGTGACTGTGTTGGGTGAACATAGCGGTATATGTACTGTGGGGGCACTGCGGTATAGCACATTTCTGTTGTTCTCTGTCCATTGCACATATGTTGTTGTTCACCTATTTGGCCTGTGCCTCTCTACCCCACATGTTCGGTTTGGCAACCATATGGCCATTAGTTCAGGTCAGGTTCTTGGTTTTCACTACTGTATTTGTGGCAACTGTGACGGAGCTGTGTGTGTCTGCAGGCTCAGGGTGTGGTGGTGGCGGACGACACATACACCCCTTCCCTAGCATTGTGCCATTATACAACATCTGTGTCTCCTTGCATGGACTGTGATGCTTGTCTCCACTGGGCTCAGCTTGGGCTCACAGGGACCGTATGCTACTGACGGCATGCTCTCCCCATCTCACTGTGTGTGTGTGTGTCTGAGGTTTTGGGACGTGTCTATGTGACGGCACACTCTTCTACCCTTGTGAGTTGTCTGGTGATGGGATGTGCCTGGACACCTGTGCGGTGGTGCTCTATTTCTACCCTGTGCTGGTGCCCTTGTGTACATTGTGTGCACGTATTTACACATGTCTTCTATGTTTTCTACTGACCTGTCTCCTGTTTGTTGCCAGTCCACTCTGCATCAATGCTTCCGTTTCCCGGATCTCACCAGACCTTGAACAAGTGGCACTGCCTGCTCGACATGCGGCCATGGTGATTCCACGCATTCAAGTGACATACCCTACCTTTACTGTGACCTCTTGTGGCCTTTGCCTGCCTCAGACAGTCCCTATTGGACACCTGCTGCACACAGATGGTACGTTGCATGTTTGAACTGTTTTGACTCACATCACACTTCAGATGTTTTTTATGGGCTGTTTGTTTTGTCGTGGACCTCTGTGGGATCTGTGTGCACCAACACTGCTGGACATGCTGTGGCCCACTGGGCAGCCTGTGTTACATGGCCATAGACATGGCCATGTCGAGATGGCAACCTGGTTGGCCGTGCCATCTCCAGCTGTGGGCAACACGCACTGTGCTATGTGTTGTGATCGTGTCTTGTGTACATGTCTGAGATCTCATTATGTACATATTATGGTTTTTCTCTCTCCATTGTAACCTTATTTTGTGTACAGCATACCATGACATGTTTCTCCTTCCTCTATCACAGGGCGCGGCGAACACACACGGCATATCGTCTACACTGAAGCTGGCCTACCCATCACAGTACCATTGGTAGACAGAGTACCTCCATGCAACGGTCCCTGGGGGATGGTGCCATTGGGTGATGGGCCTCAGCGAGTGGGACACACGCCTATGATGGACATTATTGTTTGACTAATACTTTGTGCCGAACCGGGACAACTGACACAACATTGCTGCTGTACTCTGGCCATGTGTCATGGTCATCGCAATGGACACACAGTACAGTCTGCATTACTGTGGCACACTGGGTTGTCATATGTAACTTTGCATGCCCATGGATCTGTGACAGCCGTACCGGGACATGTGTACTTTCAGATGACATTTTTACTGTGGACAATGTGTACTGGTCTGAACATGTACAGCAAGATGTCACATACTCACTGTATGTTGTGCATCTATCTGACAATGTGTTGATGTATGTGGCCCATGTGTGTGACCTGCAGTGCAGTATATCTACATATGTTTGTGTGGACAGTTGCATGCAGCCACGTGTGTGTCATGGGGGGAACATCCTGTAGGTCTTGTTGCTATGTCTGGCTACCTTGTACTTGGATATTTATTTATTTATTTACATTCTCTCATATATCGTGCTATTCTGCATCAGTGCGGTTTACATTGAACAAACTGAAATTACATTGAACAGGGCATTATAACTTGGAGATAACTATTTTTACAGGGAACATGGGCTATGGAGGATTAAGTGGCTTGCCCAAGACCACAAGGAGCACCTGTGGGACTAGAAACCCCAGTCCTTCCGGCCCAAGATTGCTGTCCTCTAGTGGGATTTGAACCCCCGACCTTCTGGCCTGAAGTACCTTGCCCCAACCACTAGGCCACTCCTCCACTCCATGACAAACTGTTTGCCACCACACCACTGTGATGCATGCCACCATCTGTGATTGCTGTTTGACCCTTGCAGGGGGTGTTACAGTTCGTCTGGGGCATCACTCTTTCATGATTTCATGTACACAGTGCATGTGCATCTGCCTGATTCCAGGTTTGCAATGGTGCATGTGCCTATGTGGATTCTGTGTGGGTTAGTGCACCATTTTTGTCCTTTCGTTCTAACTCCACATACATGTTATTGTGTGTAGTTCCTCAACAGATGTGCCACTGTACATTGATCTACCTCCCCATCAATGCATGTGTGCCCAAACCTCCGTATGACATAGCATTGTGGCACTGACATTGCACCATTACCTTAGCTGTGGGACGGGGGTGTCTCATTTTTCTGCCTTAGGTTGTGCATCCCCTGTTCATTGGCATATCTGTGATGCTTCTGTATCTACAACACCCATTGCAGCAGGCCTTCTGCATGGTGCTACTTCTATGTCTGTGAGGTTTGGCAATGTTTGTTCTTTGGCAACATGTGCATCTCCTACCTGTTTCCATGTCCTCATTTGGCCTTGTGTAACTGTTATTTTATTTATTTTATTTATTTATTTATAGTTTTCTTCTATACCACGCTATTCAGCATCAGTGCAGTTTACAATGAACAATAATTTACACATTTCCGATGGTACTTTGTGTTTACAGTTGAACAGGTAATACAACTTGGATAACAGGGGTAACTATTTACAACTTACAACATTATCATGACCTCCTTTTTGGTTTCAGTCATGGGGGTTTTGGGTGGCTTGTGTGGTTGGTGCTATGTCTGCGTTGGTTACTGGGTAATACAGGAGGAAAAGGTGGTGCTTCAAGGCCTTTCTGAACTGAAATAAGTCTGGGATCGCTCGGATGCCATGAGGGAGGCTGTTCCAGCACCTTGGGGCACAGAATTGGTAGGCCCTGCCTGCTGTTGCCTTAGTGCATTGTGTTATTGATTTTGGGACTATCAGAGTGTTGAGAGCTACTGACCGTCTGTCCCTATTGTGTGGTGTCGTCTGGATTAGTTCTGTTAGTGATGCAGACGAGAGTCCTTTGATGGCCTTGAATGTAAGTAGTAGGGTCTTGTATGTGAGTCTACTTTGTATCGGGAGCCAGTGGAGTTGTTTTAGGATGGGTGAGACATGGTCTTTCCTGGATGCTCTGTGTAGGACTCTTGCTGCGGCGTTCATTGCCAGTTGCAGTGGATTCAAGGTGGCTTGAGGGAGACCTTTCAGGATTGAGTTTGCAAAATCAAAATGTGGTATGATTAGTGCCTGATAGATGGTCCTGAAATCGTCCAGCTCCAGCAGGGATCGTAGGTGTCTGAGGGATCGGATTTTGTGGTATACCGCTCTTACAATGTTTCCTATGTGCGCTTTCATATCCAAGTGCTGGTCTAAGGTGACACCGAGGTATCTGATAGTGGGCTTTGTCTGGAGGTCTGCTTCCTTCACTTTTAAGAAGGACGGAGCGGTGAAGTTTCGGTTCCTTGTAATGAACAACACCTCCGTTTTCTTGTGTTGGATCCTGAGGTTTTGGGATTGCAGCCAGTTGGATACTTCATTTATGCAGTTTGTTAATGGTGTGAGGTTAGGGTTCTCTGTTGAAAATGGCATGTATAACAGCACGTCATCAGCGTATATCAGGCAGTTAACACTGAAGGACCGGATCAGGTTGCAGATAGGCTGCATGTATATATTGAACATCAGGGCGGAGAGGGAGGACCCTTGTGGTACACCTTGCTTTTGGTGGAACGGATCTGATGATGTATCACTGGATCGTACCTGTTGCCATCTGTCGGAAAGGTAGGACTTGCACCACTCAAGTGCTTTTTTAAGTACTTTATTTATAGTTTTCACAATACAACACAACAACTGACAAGCACACAAAACAAAAGAAACGTACCCCCAAAACCAACCCCAGCCCCCCACCCAACTCCCCCCCCCTGGGCCCGCCGAGGTGAGAGCATAACCTCGGGCGAAAATAAAGATAGTAAAAATAGAATTCAACGACAGCTAAAAGGGCCAGGACCTATTAGAAAGAACCTCACAGAGAAAACAACACAAGCCCCTAATAATCCCAAGGGCGGTGATCTTCAGAGTACAACGAAACTAGGGGACGAGATGTCTGAGATCCCTCCCATTAAATATGGGACATGGCAACAAAGGTGTCCAGTGCCCGCCATCTATCAAGAGCAATATTGGCCTTATCAGGGAAATGTAGTTTACAATATAATTTCTCAAATTTGACCGTCTGAGAGACAAGATTCCACCACTTATTCATACACAATTTCCGTGAGTCTTTCCAATTGGTGAAAATATCTTTCAAAGCTATGGCCATCAGAAAGTTAAATATAAAATAATTCTCCTTGGATAATCCGGGCACTGGCAAAGACGATCTCAGACAAATTATACCCCAAGACAGATGGACGGTGATTTGTAAGATGGCCCGTATCCTGTTCCATACTGAATGCCAATATCTCTGAACGTGCAAGCAATCAAAAATCATATGCTTGAATGTGCCTAGAGCTGCAGAGCATGTCCAACACTTGGCCCCAGAAGTCTTATCCCATTTGGCTAATCTAACGGGGGTGATGAAAGCTCTATGTAGGAAGAAATATAAAGACTGAGTGATTGCAGCAGATCTCGAGACCCTCGTGACGGAACCCCAAGCTATTTTCCAGACCCTGCTTGATGCATGACGTGAAATCTCCCCCTCCCAGTTTTTCTCAAGCCCACAGAGCAAGGGCGGAGAGGAATCTCTAAGTAGAGCATAGATTCGAGAAACTCCCCCCCTCTGCCCAGCAATTTCTGCCATTTCAGTGATGAATGGGAAGTCTAAACAAGTCATTGCAGGAGAGATACCCCCACCTTGCAAGCAATGACATAATTGAAACCAGTAAAAACATGCAGAGTTTGGAAGGGAACACTCACGTTGCAGAGAGCAGAAATCTTTCCAGCCTGAAGACCCTATCAATTGATCAATTGACCAAATGCCAGACTCTTGCCATTTTTTCCAAGAAAACATCTTACCATGGATCCTTAATTTAGGATTCCACCATAAAGGAGACTTCAGACCCATAGGAGAAGCGGTTGCCAACTGTCCCGCCAGAGATAAGTATGCCACCTGGGTAGCACTAATCACCGAGCCCAGTCGCAACTTCTCTGGATGTCTCGCCCCTAACAGCCACCGTAGCGTGGAGGGGGCGACGATCTGTTTTTCAAATTCTAGCCAAACCGGCAAAGTGTCCAGTGCCTCTACGCAGGTCCAAAGAGCAGCTTGTTTCAGGAGAAGCGACTTGTGGTATGACCGAAAGTCTGGAAAGTGCACGCCCCCCTTATCTTTACCAGCTTTTAGTTTTTTCAATGCGATCCTAGGCTGTCGACCGCCCCAGAGAAAACGAGAAAGGAGACGATCTAGCTCTGAAAAAAGACCCTGAGGTAACGGGACCGGAAGCATACCAAGCACGTAATTGATTTTAGGCATTAAGACCATTTTTATGGCTTCCAGCCTGCCCCACCAGGTGAGATATAAGGGGGACCAGGTTAAAACAGACTGCTTGACGGACCGGAGTAGGTCTTCAACATTTTCCTGGACCGCTCGTTCAAGAGGAGAGCCATATTTAGCCCCTAGGTATTTAATGTTCCCTGCTTCCCATCGAAACGGGAAATCCTCCACTAAATCGGAGGTGGCTAAACCATTCATCGGAAATATGACAGATTTAGACCAGTTTATTTTGTATCCCGATAATCCGGAGTAATGATCGACTAGCTGTAGGATCGCGGGGATAGCTGATGGTTGCGTGAACAAGAGGAGATCGTCCGCATACGCGGACACCTTGACTTGCCAGTTCCCCTCTACAAAACCACTAATAAGTTCATTCTGCTGAAGGGCAAGAAGTAGTGGTTCTAGAGCTAAATTGAAGAGTAGAGGGGAAAGAGGGCAGCCTTGCCGGGTGCACCGATGTAACGAAAAAGAAGCTGAGAGAGCCCCGTTCGCACTTATCCGAGCAATAGGATTCAAATAGAGAGAGCGCACTTTGTTGATAAATTCAAAGCCAAAGCCAAACCAATCTAGAACTTTAAATAGAAAAGGCCACTCTAGCCTATCAAAGGCTTTTTCAGCATCGAGGGAAACCCCAACATAGGGGTGCTGGGCGAGATGAGAACGCTCTAGGAGATGGCAGAGGAGCCGAGCATTATCAGATGTGGCTCTCCCTGGAATAAAGCCGCATTGGTCCGGATGAATCACCTCACCTATAACATTGGCTAGCCTACCCGCCAGGACCGCTGCATAAATTTTATAATCAGTATTAAGCAGGGAGATAGGACGATAATTCGTCACTAAAGTGGGATCTCTTCCAGGTTTCTCTAGAAAAATAACCGTGGCTTCCCCAAAATTACCAACCTGCGAGGAGGAGTTGCCGATCGCCTCAAAATATAAAAGAAGAGGAGAGAGCAATTCCTTTCCAAACACCTTGTAAAACTCACCCGGGATGCCGTCAGGGCCAACCGCTTTACCCGATGGGAGACCAGCAATGGTCTCACAAAGCTCGCCAACCGAAAAAGGCTTGTCCAACTCCACTGATTGGCGGTTAGAAAGGCAGGGATGATTTAACTGCTGTAAAAAACCAGCCATTGCCTCCTCATCCGCAGCAACCTCGGAGGTATAAAGACTCCGATAATAATCTGCAAAAGCGTCTAGAATTTTGTCGGTATTACGCAAAGCTCCTCGGGATTGGTCAAAAATTTCTACAACCCTAGCTCTGTCTTGCCTTCTCTTTAGAGAGTTGGCTAACAATTTACCCGCTTTATTATTCTCCCCATAGAATTGGGATTTTTGCTTAAGTAGCACATGTTCAATCTCCGCATTCAAGATCAAAATATATTGAAAACGAAGTCTCTGTAGGCGCAAGAGAATCCCTGAATTAGCGTTATTAAGCAAGAGTCTTTCCCCGGCTTTAATTTGATCTTCAAGAGACTTCAAACGGGCCTGCCTTTTTTTGTTCTCTGTTATAGAATAGCTGGTGATTACTGCGCGCAACGAGGCCTTGAAAGCCTCCCACCAGGCCCAGGTCGACGTATCACCTATCGCATTCAGATCGAAATATTCCTTGATGAAACCTTTAATTTCTGCCTGAAACAGTGGGTCAGCTAACAACGATCGCTGGAAAGACCAACCCCGAGGAGGGTCGTTCCACGCAGCCCACTCAACTCTCAAAGATATGGCAGCATGATCTGAAATATGTATGCTTAAGATTTCTGCACTCTGCACTGCCGGAGCCAGACTTTTGGAAAGTAAGAAATAGTCTAGTCGCGACCAAGATTTATGTGGCAGTGAGAAAAAAGTGAAATCCAATTCCCTGTGATGAAGAAGTCGCCAAATGTCCACCAGCCCCAAGGACTTGAGGAGAGCCTGGAGAGCTATCCGTGCCTTCGTTACCCTCTCTGTCCTATAGGGGCGCTTATCAAGAAGCGGGTCGAGAGTGACATTATAATCCCCCCCAATTATCAAGGGACAAGAGGAATGCTCCTGCAGAGCTACAAGCAAGTCTGTAAAAAATAAGGGGTTATCCAAATTGGGGCCATAGACATTAACTAAGACACCCTCCATCCCCCCTATAGCCACCGATGCGATCACCCAGCGACCCTCTGTGTCAGAGCGGACACCCAGAACCTTACAATTGAGAGATTTCCTCCCCAAAATCGCCACTCCATTTTTCTTATGCACAGAAGGAGAAGCACCCAGTAGCATGAACTGCCGATTATCTAGCTTCCTAGACTCCTTTAAATCCAAATGGGTCTCTTGTAAAAAGACCAGATCTGCTTTTTGGAGCTGGCAGTAGGAGAGAATTTTTGTCCGTTTTGTCGGATTGTTGATACTTTTCACGTTCAGAGAAAGGAAATGCAACGAGTTAGCCATTTTCAAACATTAAAATATGAAATCCAACATGCCCAATGTAAAATACAAAACATTCCAAAACAAGATAGATATACTCACACACCCCGGAGAGCCACCCCCCCCCAGCCCACCCTCCATCCCCCCACACCCCAAAATGGGTGAGCCAGTGTGGACCAAACACACACAGTCATGCGGGCCCCACATACTGCGGACCAGATAGAAAGCAATTCCATTGAAAAACGTTCCCAACCCCTAGTTAACACTTAACCAGAGAACAAGCACCACAAACATCATACTCATTAGATTAACAAATCTACAGCCGATGGCCGTAGACGCCAGCTTCTAGCCAGGGACGACCCCCAAGTCGCTAGGCAAGCAGAAGCCGAACTTCCAGGGTAGATCTCACAGCTAGTCGAGAGCCATATTGTCACTGCATCTGGAGCGCCTCCTGCTCCGAGATAAAGTTCGCCAGCACCTCTGGATCCTCAAAGTCCTTGGTGACATTATTAAGTGTTACTCGCAGTCGTGCAGGGTAGAAGAGGCCGTAGCGTGCCTGAAGAAGTTGAAGTCTCCTTCTCATGTCCAGAAACTGTTTGCGTTTAGCGACGGTAGGTTTGCTAAGATCGGGGAAGAAATGCAGCTTGTGGCCCTCAAATTGAAACCCCTTATTGGCCCGAGCTTCATGTAGAATTTGAACCACATGCTGATATCGTAAAACACAAAGGATGAGAGGCCGCGGCGTAGCTGATGGCCGATTGACCCGTGCTGTAATGCGGTGCGCCCGCTCAATCTCGAACGGGCGTGCTGTACTGAAATTGAACAACTTGGGGATCATATCCTCTAGGAAAGCAATAGGATCAAAACCCTCGGAGCCTTCCGGTAATCCAATGATCCTAAGGTTGTTTCTACGCGCTCTATTATTCATATCCTCCAGAGATTGTTCTAAAAGAGCCACCTTCCGAACAGCCTTTCCATATTGCGCCACTTTTTCCTCCTGTGCTTGAGCCCTGACCTCGAGGCTTTCGACTCTAGCAACCAGGGACCCCATCTGCTCCCTGAACTCCTTCGAGTCTGCTTGGAGTTCTGATAGGCACTCACCATTGGTGTCGACCCGGGCTCGCACGGCCTTTAACTCCACAAGAATCTCCCGTAGGCCCTCACCGTGATCATGCTGCGAAGCCATCTTGACCGGGGATGGGGGGTCCGCTTTAGAGCGTTTAACACCTGAGGTCGGTGAGTTAGCGAAATCTAATTTCGTTTGCTTGCTGCCCGCCATTCTGCAGCATAAAATAAAGACAATGGTGGTGCTGTCGGAAACTTTTAACAAGGGTTGAGGCAGGATTATACACTTGGTCCGCAGGAGCTCTCCGCTAGACGTCCATGCAGGTCGCTGGCTGGCTCCGCCCCCCCACTCAAGTGCTTTATCGGTGATTCCCTTCTCCATGAGTCGTTCCAGGAGGCGCTCGTGGCTCACGGAGTCAAACGCTGCTGCAATGTCTAGGAAGACAAGGACGAATCCTTGGCGGATGTTATCAATGCCTGCTATGCTACTGAAGAGTGTGGTGAGAAGTGTTTCAACACCATGGGCTTCTCTAAAACCGTGTTGGCATGGGTCCAGTGGTGCGTTGGTTTCTATGTGATCTTGGATCTGTCTTTGTACTTCCTTTTCCATTATTTTTGCGAGAAACGGTATGCTTGATATTGGTCTATATGATTCTGGCTTCTGATGGTTGAGCTTGTTGTTTTTTAGTAATGGTCTTATGGATGTGTGCTTGAGGGTACGTGGGAAAGCCCTTGTCGTGAATGATTGTTCCATGAGTCTGGATATGAAGGGACTGAGGTCGGTCCGAAGTTCTTTGATCCAGAACGCTGGGCATGAATCGGTTTGGGCGGTGGTCGTGTTGATGCCAGCAATGGTGTCCTCGATGCGTTGTTTGGGCAGTATTGTGAAGATGGTGAGTGGTGTTTGATCACATGGCTCAAGGGTAGTGCTAGTTACTGGGTTGTTGTTGATCTGGCAGAGTTTGGATTGCAGATAGTCGGCGAATGTTTGAGGGTGGATTTCACTTATATGTTCTGAGGCAGGTTCCTTTGTCAAACGCTTGTTATTGCTCCCATTTGGTCATTAAAGGTGTTTCTGTACATGCGTAACTGATGTCTGCTGTTTCTCACGCACATCACGGACTTTTGACTGGCCATCTACACTGCTGTGGGACCCATTGATACACACACATATGGTCTACACAGTTGAGGGCTGGTGCTGGGACATTGAGACATGACATTTTGTTAATGATTCTGCATTTGCTTGTGCACTGCAGATCTACATTACTGTATGGCAGCATGGCATTACATCTAGGTATCCTCCATTCTGACCCTATCGCCTTCTGGTTATGTGGGAAGCTTGGTGCACCTGCCTGGACCATGCCCCCTGTTAGTTGTGTGTTCCTGTGCTATTCCCATGATGTTGCAGACAGCGCACATCAGTGCCATCTGGTTCACTCACATCACTGTGTCGCCAATCGACCTTTCAGGTCGTTGCCCAATGTGTGTGTTCTATCATACACAACATGTGTGTAGTGTATTGGACGTTCTGCTGCTGCATTCCTACACACAGATGGTTTCACTGATGGCCACATACATATTCCATTTTAACCCAGGTACATTCATCACTCCCATGTGCCTGTACAGTTGGATGTTGTCTGTCTTGGAGCATTGTGGCTTCTTGTGGGTGGGCATCTCTACTACTTGGGCACATGCATGCCCAGGCTGCTGCCTCTACATCCCTGCCTGGAATGTGTGTGTCGGACATAGCTGGCATTGGTGTTCATTGTCACTGGTGCTGGTGGTGGCTGCGGGACTGATTGGATATGCGCCTGCCTCCTTGTCTACACATCATCCACTGCAGAGCTGTTTATGTGTTGGTGTAGCACTATGGCTATTGCACTGGTCTGCGTACCTGGGGACCAGGATTCAATTCCCCATGTACCATTTGTCAGGTCACATTCCCTGCATTGCTTTGATGGGGTCAAGTTAATCATTGTCACCATTTGATGTACATTCTGAGGGTTATGTTGCCATGTACACTGTTTTGCTTGATATCATGGCCAGGCTCTGACACCCATTACATATATCTGTGTGTAGACTAGCAGACATCTAGCTGTATATGATTTTCCTGGCTTGTGTGTCCTGTATTACTAGACACATATGCCTTTGTGGATATTTCATGACTCCTGTGTGTTTGGTCCTCCACATGCAGCACCCACTGTGTACATGTGCACACCATGCATCTCCTGGACAAGATCTGTCCTGCTCCTCATCTGTTGATGGACCAGTGGCTTTGGTGTGACATTTTGTATAGACATTTGTCTCTGCTGATGCATCACCACACTGACCATCCTGGACCACTGGCAGTTGCCTGTGTGCCAGCCGTCTGCCACCTCACACGGTGCTATGACCTTCCATACACACCTTCCATTTAGTGGTACATATTAGCATTGCAGTTGCTGTGGTTGTTTGGCATAGTGGTTATAGGCATGCATTGGGCCACCATAGGTTGTGGGTTTGATCCCAGCATGCTCCATTCCTCTTGTGTTCTGCTTACCTTACCATGCAATGGCTGCAACTTCGTCACCTCTCCGCACACCCTACCTTCTCTTTGCTGTGCAACACGGTGTGCCCTCTATGCAGCCTATCTTTCAAATATTAGCTGTTACATATGGTTCTTATCTTTATTCTACCTAAGTGAGCAGTTGGCTTGGGGGATTGGTAGTACTGTTGTGATGCTGTTGTTGGACACGTTGTTGTGTAGGTTCGATTCTCATTTGCTCCTTTTTGGTTCTATTCCACGTTTTGCCCTGGTCCACTGACCATGCACACAGCTGTCCCCTCTGCAGGCCCCTGCCACCCTTTCTATTTTGGATCTTCGCTCCTTGGTATGCTATGTTCACGGCATTCCATTTCATGGTGTGTGTGCATATGCTTATCTGTGTCTCTTGTCCCACTTACAGACTGTGATATCAGCTGTGGACGTCTGTTCTGCATTTGTGTTGCATCATGGATGCTGGTGGGGTTGCCCTATCCTGGCACACAACAGGCATTTTGTGTGGTGTCCTGCAGTATTCTTGTATGCAGACATTGCTGTGGCAATCAACATGGTGGTGTAGCCTGCTGGTTTGTTCACTGACTTTCTGCCCACTGGTCATGGGTTCGATTTCTGCTTGTTCTCATTTTTTTATGCCTGTCCTATGCAACTACTTGTCATTCCTTTGGACAGTCATATCTCTGCGGATCTGTGCTGCCAGCCCATAGTACCCTCATCACAGTAGCCAAACATCCTTCTGTCCATCTATCTGTGTGTGTCAGCTGTGTGGCATCCTGTCTTCATGTGCGGGCTGCTACCCCATGTCCTATGCTGGTACCCTTTTCTGCATTGCGACTCTTCATGCTTGCCTCTCTTCTGTCTTCTCGGCATAGCACTACTACTCCTCTGTCCTCCTATCATTGCACTTGTCTTGCCACCTCTACCTCCACTGGTGGACACATATCCCTATCCTCTGCCACCCACTGTCATTGTGACAGTTTACATTGCAGGCACCCTGTACATCTGTACAGCTGCCTCCGATATGTTTGTCCACTTTACCAGCTGCCACATAGGCTGCACGCAGACTGTCGGGTCCATCAGCTCCCACCTCTCCTTCCTTCCATCATTTGTCCATTGCCTTTGCTTGGTGCTTGGTGCAGTGTTAGGGTTACATCTGTGTTTCAGCCTTACATTTCATGCTTGCCAACTTGGGCCACCTTACTGCCCCTACAGCACCATATCTTTGGCCACTTTAGCACAATTATTATAGCACCTGGACCTGGGGCACCTTGGGTTTCTGCACTTTGTAGAGCGCCTTGTAGGGCGCCTTACGCTAGGTACCATGTGCGGTGCTTTGTACCGTGTCTTAGCACAAGGTGCCCTGTACCGCGAGTTGTCTCACGCAGCTTGCCGTGATGATGCACCGCCCATGCCTTTATATGAGCATCCATACCTTTACCGCGGAACCTAACATAAATGGCATTACTGCAGTTTAGTAAACATGCCCCATAGTGTTCTTGAGCTCATGTGGCATGTATCCTTGGTTAAGGGATTGGTTGACTATTTTAAGTAAATAGGGAGCAAGTTCAGTTTTTGTCACCTTAATCCAGCTAACTGGACATGGGTCTAGTGGGGAGGTAGTGTTGTTAATTTTGGTGATTGTATTCAACAGTTGTTTATGTTATCACTGCCCATCAATTAGATGAAAGGTGAGCCATGTGTTTGGGGTTGAAGGAGCTTTGGGAGTGTAAGTGATGACCTCAGAGTTTTGTCTCATTAGTTTATCTGCATAGTGATCAGTGAGGACTTGAAGCTTGATGTTAGTATTGTTTACTTCAATATTTGGCGTTTGGGTTAGGGATTTTACAATTTCAAAGAGTTCTCTCAGATGGTTGAGTGAATTGTGAAGATTTTAGTGTGGTAGTCTTTCTTTTTGTTGTTAATTGCTTCTTTGTATTTATGAAGGGACTTCATGTAGAATAGAGGATTTAGATGTTGTCCATTTGTGTTCAAGTTTCCTTAATTCTTTTTTTAAATTTTGCTCGATCTTGGGTGTACCATTTCTCAGAGGATCTGGGGGCACTCTTAGTTGTGAATTTGGAGGTGCTGCAGCAGTAGATATTGTGGTATTCCATCTATTTAAAGTATTATTAAGGTCCATTAATGGGTTATTTAATTGTGGTAGTATGTCCTTCAGAAAGGTTTCCTTATTAATGTATCCAAATCATTTTTTTCCTGAGGTGTTGTATTATGTAGTTGAGGAGCAGAAGGAAGCATTGGTAGGGGGAATTTTATTATATCATGGCCAGATCAAGGGACTTGTAGTGTTTGTGGAGATGAGTAGAGTGTGTGATTTACAGATATCTTCAAAAGGAATACTAGGTCTATTGTATTGTCTTTAGTGTCAGTAGACATATTTATTATCTGCTGAAATCCCATGTCAGCCATTGAGTTGAGAAATAGCATGGATTGTGTGGTGTGGAGAGATAGTAAGTTAAAGTCACCTAATAAAATGTGAGGTTTCTTTAAGGATATAGAACAGGCAGATTCCAGGATTGAAGTAAGACTGCCGTGATTAGTTGTGGGTAGCCTGTATAGGAGGCAGATAGACAGATTTTTATTCTCAATTTTGATTATGTCCCTAACATCTACATTACTGTATATGCTAGAAGTGACTTTTAGTTCATGTTTACTTAGTATGAGGACACCACCTCCTCTTTTCGAATCTCTGGGGCGATTGAATAGGCTGTATCCATTGATATGTAATTGGTTTAGCAATATGCTATCTGTGTCAGATAGCCAGGTATCCGTGATGCATAATGCATCAGGGTTTTCATCTATAACCAGGCCAATAATAGCTGGTATTTTATTTCTGATGGACATAGCATTTATAAGAATGTATTTTACTGGAATTAGGATATCTGAGGCCCTTTGGACTGTGTTCAGGTTTTGTGGGTTGATGTAGATTAGTCTTTAATGGGTTTGATTATGACCTGTGTAGTATCCCTTGTCCCTTGTTATTTATGTTTGTATGGTGGTGGTAGTTTAAGTTGTGTTTAAGATGATTTTGAATTATTGGGATATGGAAATGTTGGCTTGTTTCAGCCTATAGAGGAAGGGTGTGGGATATAGTAGTGGATAAAAATAGGATGTAGATTATACATAGCAAAGATTCACTGAACTCCATTGTAAGATATTCTGTATAACTGCATATGTTAGAGCTATCTCCTGGTGATTTGCAGACAAGGTTTATGCTATGCAGGTGTATAAATAGTTGGTTCAGTAAGGATAAAAGACTGTTGTATCTGACCTAGTTTCCATTGCACTTATTCTATACATATAATGCTCTGAGTTATAATTATGTAGAGAACAGTTATGAATATTCAGAGTTGCATTCTTGGTTGATGTATCTTTCAGGTTTTGATTGGTGGGGTTATGTTTCTAGTTCTTTGATAAGAGTAAGCTGACATTGCTAAGGTGTGGTCTGGTATATCCCCAGGAAGCCAGTAGTGAGGACATGCAGGGTCGGGGAACACGGCTTACTTTCCCCTTAAAGGTGGAGTTCAGCTGTACCTTTCTTGCAATGGAGTGGAGTAATCTCAGGGAAGGGCCGGTAATTTGGATCCAGTAGGTGACTATGGGGGATGTTTACTAAAAAGCGATAATGTCGCAGCGGCGGTGTTAGCGTGCGAAACGTAACATTAGTGCACGATAAAGTAACGTTATCGCGCGGTAACGTTACGTTTTGCACGATAACATCTCCGGCGGCATTAAGGCACACAGAGGGTGGAGTAAGTCATCTCAGAGGGCGGAGACAAGGGGTCAATGGGCGGAGAGTGGGCATGTGAGGCTCCAGGCACACTAACGCTGTGAAATGTAGGGCAGAAAATTAACGTCAGTGAAAACCTTGTGTTAGAGGCACAAGTGCAGGAGAGAGAAACTATTTCAGTCAGCAATGTACAGCAAAGGCAGGGAGACACAGAACAGTGATAGTAGTGCTACATGTGCAGCAACAGCATAGTGCCCAAGTACGAAAAGGCACTACGGTGAGGCTGCAAATGGGGTACAAGGGGCTGCAGGTGGGACATGCAGTGGAGCACTTGGGGCACAGGGTGGGTGGGGGGCGGGGGGGGCCAACTGAACTTATCCAGGCCTACTGCCAGTGCCCTATGTGATAAGTACAGATTTGCAGTGACTGCCCTGGAGGGTGCCTATTCCCCAGCAGGACTGGGGTGGTGGTCCCCTCTACTGCCTCCAATGTAGAGTGTGGATCTATTGGTGGGAAATCCTGTCCCCACCCTGACCCAGTGAGGGTGGGTTGGGTGGTGCTACATAATCCACTTTTGGGTCCAAACACTACCCTTCTCCTATAACAATTGACCATGGCAACCATAAAGGATATGCATTATTCTGGGTGCATCATTGTCCACAAGAGCTAGACACAACCGTGAAATACAGAAGGACACAGGTGTATCCTAGGTGTGTCTGCAGGGACTACCTATCACACACTAGCACTGATGAGAACCTGCAGCATAGTCTATCTCAGCCAAGTCAGATGCTGCGGACCTGCTGCTGGGCGCCCCACCTCACCCTCAGGGTGAGCACAGGAACCGCACATAGTCATGGTCTGTAGCTACTCTGTGCCAGTAACACACACGGTCAGTTCCCCCTACCAGGCCGAGGTGCTGTGGAGGCGCATAATACATCCTGTGATCAGATGTAGATTGCTGATCTGCATGTGCAGTGCATCATGGGTATGGGTGGGTTTACCCTATCATGGTAACCACAGCAGTTTGTGCGGTGACCTGTAGTCTTTCTGTAGCCAGCCAGCAGTGTGTTAGAAGCTATAGAGATGTAGCCCACTGGTTACTGCAATGACTGTGGAGGCAGAGGTCATGAATTCAATCCCACAGTGGTGGCCTTTAATAGGGCTGTCTGAGGGATTGCCTTTTAATTTAAATCAGTGCTGCCAGCAAAAACACCCTCACAGTGCTATAACCTAAGGTGCCTCATAAAACCCTGCAAAACCCTGCAAAAAGACCAGAGTCCATAGCAAACCTGCCATAACATAATAGCAAGACTCAACAATTTGAAGAGTAACAAGCAGAAAAGTATGAACTAGCCACAAAGGCACATATCCCCCATTTCTGGAATCAGGCATATGGGATGTTCATATGTCTCTCTCACAGGAAGTATCAGGCAGTATCAGAGGCATGTGTGGCTGTGTCATGGGGAATGTTTGGAGCTGCGTACATCTATGTGCGTGTGTGTGTGTGTGTGTGAGTGTGTCAAGTGGAGTGTCAGAGGCTGCCTACTTGTGTGTGTGTCTCTCTCTCTTTCTCTCTCATAGCCCTCCAACTATTACCCAGTATTTCTCTCTCTCTCTCCCTTAGCACCTCCTCAGCCATGACCCAGTGTCTCTCTCTCTCATAGCCCCCAAGCCGTCACCTGTTGTGTCTCTCTCAGAGACCTGAGCCATGCTCAGTGTCTCTCATTCTCTCTCATATCCCCAAACCATGACCCAGTGTCCGTCAGTTATAGCCCCCCAGCCATCACCCAGTGTATGTCTGTCTCTCTCTTTCTCTTAGGCCCCAGTCATCACCCAGTGTGTGTATGTCTCTCTCTCAGCCCCCCAGTCATCACCCAGTGTGTGTGTGTGTGTGTGTGTGTGTATCTTTCTCTTAACCCCCTGCCATCCCCCAGCATGTGTGTGTGTCTCTGTCACATGGCCCTCCTCCCTGCCATCACACAGAACCCAGCAAATCAATTTCACATACTCTCACATACTGTATAGTCCCCCCACCATCACTTGGTCTAAGCCCCCAGCCATCACCCAGTGTGTGCATGTCTCTCTCTTAGCCCCTAGTATGTGTGTGTGTGTGTCTCTCTCTCTCTCTCTCTCTCTCTCTCTCGCTGTCTCTCATTGCCCTCAGCCAATATCCCCCCAGAGCCAACATTGGATGTTTCCACCCGCCTACACCGACAACACCTGATGTGTCTACCCCCTTGAGCAGCCAACTCCCAATGTTTCCATGCCCTCCATGCAGCAAGTACCCGATGTGTCACTTTCTCCCCCAGTGTGCAATCAGAGTGGTACTGCCGAATGGCCCTCCTCTCGCACAGTGATGGAAGTAAGCTGATCTTGCTGTTTCAAGTCTTGCAAGATCAGAACAACTTCCTCCACTGTGGGGCTCAAGTTACATGCACTGAGCTGATCACAATGGAGGGTCAAAGAGCCCTTGAAAATCAGAGCAGGGCTTTGGAGTCCATGCATGCACTGCATGGGTTTCAAAGCCCTTCTCTGATGTTTACTGCTTGTCTGCAGCCTGCCGCTTGCTGCTTGCCTACCCCACAGCAGGGCCGGGTTGGCTCACTGTGCAGACTGCCACCCTCCCAAGACTGCCGCCCTGTGTGAGTGCACGGTTTGCACAGTGGGTCGCGTCGGCCCTGCTGGTACCCAAAGGACCTATGGCTAAACATTTAATTGGGGCAGTTTCTCAATCACCTTCAGTCAATGTCTTTCTGGATAGAGTCTCTTTGACCTCCTCTCAGAGACCCCATCCCCTTCTGACCCAGCAGTTTCCTAGAATTTGTCTTCAGTGTCTCTGGATTGGTCATCACAGTTACTGAAAACTGATGTTATTGATTTAAAAGTTGCTTCTGTTCCTGTTCCTTGATCTGTTGTTATTCCAAAACAGGTCTCTTTGGTGTCACCCTCTAATGTGACCCCAAATCAAGAAGTCTCACGAAGGGATATTTGGACAGTAGTTACTCAGACATGACACGGGAAATTATGTAAGTTCACCACTGATTCCACTACTAAATTTCTGAAATTGATAGTCATATGAGTACTGTTGAGAAGCAGATGGCTAATATGGATTCTAAAATTCATTCCTAGTATCTTAGCTATTAAAGATAATTTGCAGATACGATGGGAATGCTGGAGAATCTATCTACATCCAGGAACCTGCATTTTCTTTTCCTATTTGCCATTTACTTTCAGTGGAGATAATATTGTGCAAGTTGTTCAAAAAATATTGACTATCCCTAAGGAAAATCTGATTTCTATTGTGAAGTTGTATTATATTTCTTCTAAGGTTATTTCTGATCATTTATCTGAAGGTCAGCCTAAGCAGCTTCAGCAAATAGAGAGTTTTGATTTGTCTGTATTATTGAAAAGTTTGATGGTATAGCTGCTCGTACTATCTTGTTGGTAGTTGTAGCAAATAAAAGAGATACAATTTATGTTTTGAAGTCTTACTTTAAGAAGACTATTCCATTTGTGGACAATTAATTCAGTTGTTTCCTGATGGCTCTCGGTCCACACAGGTAGGGCAGAAGACTTTTCTCTCCTTTAAATCTAATTTTCTTTCCCATGGTGGTTTGTTCTTTGCACGTTCTCCTTGCAAATGTCTTGTTACGACTGGGAAGGGGGGAGGTTAAGTATATTTTTTCAGATCCCTTTTATTTAGAAAAAGTTTTTAAATTTGTTTCTGTTTGAAAAGGTGATAGCTGAACTGAGTTTTTGGGTATGTTGGGTTCTGGTGGTTAAACCTCTATAAGTTACAATTTGTTTTGTACTATGCTTTTCTTTGTTTTTATTTCCTTTATTTTGTCACTTCTTCCTCCATTATACGGGCAAATGTTTGTATGAAGTTCATGATTTTTTTTTTTTTTTTAGAGTTTGTCATTTTTATTTCATGGCAGAATGGAGTGTCCCGCGGGGCCCCCTCTGCCCAGCTGAGCCCCTCTGCACCGGCTTTCAGATACGTGAAGGGAGAGTGTCTCCCTCGCATCTCTGTTAGGGAAATGATAAGGAAATTATCAGCCTATCTCCTTCCTCCCTTTTGCATCCAGACTACTTGAACATGCAATTTACCACTGCTGTCTCAACTTTCTTTCCTCTCAAGACATTCTGGATCCACTGCAATCTGGCTATCTTCTAAAGAAACAGCCCTTGTCAAATTCTCCAAAGACCTGTTACTGGTCAAATCCAAGGGCATTTGCGCAATTTTCATCCTTCTTGACCTACTAGCACTCCTTGTGGCCTTGGGCAAGCCACTTAACCCTCCATTGCCTCGGAAGAAAGGACTGGCAATCTACTTCCGGTGACACTGCCAAGAAAATCCAGGAGCTTCTGGGTCGCAAGGAGTCAGGACTGACTCGAAGGCACACATTGCATTTGACCTATATGTTGGTTTTGATACTGATCACCACCACCTTTTCAATACCCTGGTTCTTGCTTCAATTTTGGGGCTCTGTTCTGTCTTGGTTTTCTTCTTTTCTATCCCATAACACGTTCAATATGTGCTCTGGTCAGGGCAGAGCTGTTTCAAGCCATTGCTGCTGCTGTAGGTCCCAGTGAGGGGTGCCAGTGGCAGCAATGGGGCCAGCTGTCTAGGCAACCACCTAATTTGCCTAATGGTAGCACTGGCCCTGGTTCTGGTGGATCCTCCACCACTGCTATCCCACTTTCAGTCAGTGTACTTCAGGGCTCTGTCTTGGGACCTCTTTTCTCCAAACTTGTTTTCTTGGTTTCCTGACATTCTCACATGGTTTTCAGTACTATTTTATGCTGATGACTCTCCACCCCAGAAATCTCTCTAGGAATCCAGACCCAAAACTTTGCCTACTTATCTGACGCTGCTGCCTGGATGTCCTGCCACCATCTGAAACTGAACACGGCCAAGACAGAATTTCTCTTCTTTCCCCCTAAAACAGTTCCCCCTTCCTTCCTTCTCTGTTTCTGTGCATAATACTGTCATCCTCCCTGTTTCCTTGGCTCGCAACCTTGGGGTCATCTTTGACTCTTTTCTTTCTCTCTCATACATCCAACAGATAATTAAAACCTGTCATTTCTTTCTGTATAACATCAGCAAAATTCCTCCCTTCCTTTCTGAACACACTACTAAGACCTTTATCCACTCTCTTATCACCTCCCATCTAGACTATTGCAACTTGCTCCTCACAGGTCTCCTGTTGAATCATCTGTCTCCCCTTCAATCTGTTCAAAACTCAGTTGCATGGCTAATCCTCTGCCATTGTCACTATGCTCACATAACCCCTCTTTTCAAATAATTTCATTGGTTCCCTATCTGTTTCCACATACGGTTTAAACTTCTTTGACTGACTTACAAATGGATTCATTCTGCAGCTCCTCATTACCTCTCCTCTCTTATCTCTCCCTACACTCCTTCTCAGCAACTCTGCTCATCAAGCAAATCACTTGTATCTATATCCTTCTCTTCTATGGCCAACTCCATACTCCATTCTTTCCACCTTGCTGCACCATAAGCCTGGAATAGACTACCTGAGTTGGCATGCCAGGCTCTATCTCTGGTCCTATTCAAATCCAGAATAAAAAATCTCTTCAAGGCTGCTTTTGGATCTTGACTCCCTTATTCTCCTGTCTATGTGTGTTTTAAACATTTCCCTTAAAGAATTGCCCTAATCATATAATTTTTGTTTGTCTATCTTAGCAGATTGTACAGTAAGCTCTGTTGAGCAGGGACAGTCTCTTATGTGTATATGCACAGTGATGTGTATGCCTAGTAGTGCTATGTTAACGATAAGTAGGAGGAGGAGGAAGAGGAAGAGGAGGAGGAGGAAGGTTAGCAGCCATATAAATGAGATCCCTGCTCATCTGCATTAGTAGCTTAATTTCATGAGAAATTTTTCACATGATCTTGGCTGTGACAACGTACAAGAAATTTGGACAAAAGTACCACTCTTCAAGTGGCAGCATCAAATGGCTAATGATTAGACTAATGGCTTCGTAACTTCCTGTTCCTAGCCCTAATCTGGGTCTCAAATTGGAAAAATAAATCTGTTCTGCCATTCAACTATGCCTTTTCTTAGGCAGTCCTATCCTCTTAATGAAAAAATATGTGATATCAACCCAACCCCCACTTTTCCCATTTCTCCATAACCTCAGGTTTCCCCAAAATGTTAAAATCCAAATTGAAATCCAAATCCACTTTGCTTTGCGTAGATTTTGAGCTCTACATCCTTTCCTGGACTCTGCTGCACAAGAATCCATCCTACTTAGTACTGTAATCATGCAACTTGACTACTGCAATATCATTTTTGCCGGTCTTCCTAACTACCAATTGGAGATGCTTCAGTCTATTCAAAATACTGCTATTTGGGCATTAGCTCAAGCCAAGAAATTTGACCATGTGACCGCGCTCTTCATTCATCACTATTGGCTCCCGCTCCTCCAACGTATTCAGTATAAGAGCTTCACTTTGACACATAAAGCTCTTCACAATAATGCTCCCCGGTATCTCTCGTGTCTCACTATCCCATATGTACCTCCCCACTGCCTACACTCCCCTCATGACAACAGACTAGTTCAGCCTCTTCTGTCCTGTGCCAAATATGAATCCACTAGGTGGGCCACTTTCTTCTTTGTGGCCCAGCCCTTTTGAATTGTCTGCCTTCACATATCTGCATCAAACTCTCTCTTTGCAAATTTAAATCCGTTTCTTTGAGCAGGCTTTTGACCTTTGGACAGACTAGGAGAGCTGTATGTTGATATATATATATATGTGTGTGTATCTCTGCATGTCCCTCACTTGGTTTGCAGCTTGTCGTGCTGTGAGGGCATGTGTGCATCAGAGATGCTGAGAGCTAAACTATCGGTAGTTTAACTACTGGCAGGGTCTCCCAAGATGGACAGGACTCAGCTGAGGTGCCAGACCAAGACAAACCACTCATCTGGGTAGCAGCAGAATGGGATAGTGTTGTCAGCAGAGGATCACATTTCTGTGACAACGGCAACAACAGAAAACTTAAACTGCGCGGAAGAAAGGCCTGGCAATCTACTTCTTTATCTTGCCATGAAAACCCAATGGATAGTTACATCAAAACAAATTGTGCTATAGTGCTGGAAGATGAAACCCCCAGGTCGGAAGGCACTCAACTAGCTACTGGGGAAGAGCTGAAGACTTTTCAGAGTAAAGCCAGCATTTATGATGTGGTTGGATCAAAGCCCTCGTGACGTCTGACTGCTCATGTAGCTGCACATGAAATGAGAGTCAGAAGCTGTAAAAATGTCTTACACATTGGAACATGGAACGTATGAAGCATGAACCAAGGGAAGTTGGAGGTGGTCAAGAATGAAATGGAACATGTACAATTGATCTGTTGGGTGTCAGCGAACTGAAATGGACTGGCATCGGGCACTTTGCATCAGATGATCACATGGTCTACTATGCTGGAAATGAAAGATAAAGAAAAAATGGTGTTGCATTTATAATAAAGAAGAAACTTGCAAGAACTGCAATGAAATACAATGCAGTCAGCGAACGCTTAATCTCTATTCGTCTACGAGGAATTCCTATCAACATAACTATAATTCAAGTATATGCCCAAACAGCAGCTGCAGAGGGGAATGAAATTGAAGAGTTCTATGAACAAGTACAAGCTGAAATTGACAGAACATGCAAACAGGATATCCTGATAGTCATGGGTGACTGGAACGCAAAGGTTGGCAACAAAGAAGAAGGCAAAGTAGTTGGAAAATATGGACTTGGCAACAGAAATGAAGCTGGAGAAAGACTGATAGAATTCTGCAAGACCAACGATCTATTCATCTCAAACACCTTCTTCCTGCAACACAAGTGGTGACTGTACGCATGGACTTCACCGAATGGATTGTATAAAAATCAAATTGACTACATCTGTGGAAGTCAACAATGGAAAAGCTCTATAACATCATCAAAGACATTACCTGGAGCTGACTGTGGTACAGATCATCAACTACTAGTATGCAAACTCAAGCTAAAGTTGAAAAACAGCAAACCACTCATGAATACATCAAAATAGGACCTTGAAAATATACCACTGGAATTTAAAGACTGCCTGCAAAATCTATTTGCTGCTTTAGATACAAATGACAGAGCTCCATAAGAGTAATGGAATGACATCAAGAAGGTTGTGTTGGAAGAAAGCGAGAAGTCTCTACAAAAGGTGAAAAAGCAAAAACGGCGAAAATGGATGACGGAAGAAACTCTGAAAATTGCCCAGAAACGCAGAGAAGCTAAAGCCAGAGGAGAAAGAAAGACAATCACAGATTTCCAATGGGCAGCAAGACAGGACAAGGAAAAATACTACAATGACACATGCAAGGAAATAGAAGCAGAAACTATTAGAGGAAGAACAAGATCGGCTTTCCTAAAGCTACGAGAGTTAAAGAAAAAGTTCCAGCCTCAAATTGGAATGTTACAAGATGCTCAAGGTTCTATGTTGAATGATGCTGAAAAGATCAAGAAAAGGTGGAAGGAATATACAGAGTTTTTATATGATAAAGATCAAGTGGACCAACAACCGATTCAACCTGTATCTTATGATTGGGAACCATTGGAGATGAAAGAAGAAGTTGAAGCAGCATTGAAAGCCTTATCAAAGAACAAAGCACCAGGCATTGATAGCATTCCCATAGAAGTATTACAGCAATCCGATGCAGCTGTTACCGTACTTACAAGGCTCTGCCAAGAAATATGGAAGACAATATCATGGCCAACTGATTGGAAAAGATCTGTGTTTATACCAATACTAAAGAAAAGTGATCCAACTGACTGTGGAAATTATCGCACAATCGCTCTGATCCCACATGGCAGCAAGATTCTACTGAAGATTATTCAAAAGAGACTACAACCATACCTGGAACAAGAACTACCTGAAGTGCAAGCAGGGTTCAGGAAAGGGTGAGGAACGAGAGACATCATTGCGGATGTGAGATGGATCCTTGAAAAGACTAAAGAATACCAAAAGGATATCTATTTGTGCTTTAATGACTATAGCAAGGCTTTTGACTGTGTAAACCATGAGAAACTCTGGGCCACATTAAGAAGCATGGGTATACCAGAACACCTGATCATACTCTTGCATAATCTGTACATTGATCAAGAAGCAACAGTTCGAACGGAACAAGGAGAAACAGAATGGTTTAAAATAAGCAAAGGTGTAAGACAAGGCTGCATACTTTCCCTCTACCTGTTTAATTTATATTCAGAACAGATCATCAGAGAAGCAGGATTGTATGAAGACAACAGAGGTGTGAAGATTGGAGGAAGACTCATCAACAACCTTCGCTATGCTGATGATACCACATTACTGGCTGAAAGTGAAGATGATCTGAAACATTTGCTTCTCAAAGTCAAAGAACATAGTCTCAAAATGGGCCTGCACCTTAATGTAAAGAAGACAAAGATCATGACAACTGGCATAATCAACAGGTTCATCGTCGAAGGAGAAGAAATTGAAATCGTGAACAGCTTTAACCTACTTGGATCAACTATCAATAAAGAAGCAACAAGCTGTCAAGAGATCAGACGATGCATTGCTCTTGGCATAATGGCTATGAAAGACCTAGATAAGATTCTCAAGAGCAGAGATGTCTCTCTCCATACAAAGATTCGACTTGTTCAGGCCATGGTATTTTCGATAACATCATATAGATGTGAAAGCTGGACAGTGAAAAAGATAGACAGGAATAAAATTGATGCCTTTGAATTATGGTGCTGGCGGCAAATACTGTGTATACCATAGACTGCTCAAAGAACAAACCATTCAGTACTAGAGGAGATCAAACCTAAGCTTTCTTTAGAAGCTCAGATGACAAGACTTCGACTTTCATACTTTGGACACATCATGTGAAGAGAGAAATCATTAGAGAAAGACATCGTGCTTGGCAAGATAGAAGGTCAACGCAAAAGAGGAAGGCCAGCAATGAGATGGATCAATAAAATAACAGCAGCTACGGGTACCAGTCTGTCAACAATGAGCCGCCTGACTGAAGACAATTTAGGATAGCTATCCAGAGGGTCGCCATGAGTCGACTCTGACTCGACGGCACTTAACAACAACAACATCTCTGCATGTATGTAAGTTTGTATATTTAATTTCCTTCCTTTCCTGTACCATGATGGCATTCCTTTCTGTTTTTCCTGTTTTTAAGTGATTTGTAAACCACCCTGTATGCCCCACAAAGGGTGGTACATACAAACCTGATAAACAAAAAATTCAGCAGAGGGCAAGAGATATCTTCAGATTCCTGCCTCAGCAAAGCCAGCTTGAAAAATTGCAACACCAGACCTCTAACGACATGTTCTGACACTACTAAAGGACAACCACTGCTGTTTTTTAAGATGAATGTACTGGGGCAGGAGCAGGTGGGGACACTCCTGCTCCCATCCAGAGGCAACATTTTGTGAGAAGTCTATGGTGGGAGGACTGAGGTCCATAATGGAGCCACATTTGTTTAAAGGAGATGATTCTTAACATGAGGTATGCATTTCTTAACTTTTGGCCCTGGCATGTGACTGGTGGGAAAAAATAGGCCATTAGCCCATGACGAGTCCTCTGACATCGGACCAGCATAGCAACCTCTTCTTAAACTAAAGCTATCACCGTGCAAAGGACGCATGGGTTCATGCAGAAAAAGAATAACTCTGCAAGGTGCAGACAGGTCAGTTTTGAGCCATGGCAGTCAGAGTTTTTTTTATAAACGCTGAATATTCAGTATCATTATCCAAAAGTGGCTGCTGCTGAATATTACCGCTATATGACTAAACGTGAGTTCTCCCTCCACTCCACTCACAAAGTCACTATCTGGATGGTGTTGAGATGGTATGTCATGATACTCAACAGTACTATCTGTACGGTGCTGATCAATATCCTTTTGCAATACATATCCGGTTAGCACTTGCTGCTAATTGACTAAGTGCTGCTGAATATTAAATACCTAAGGGAATATTTTTGCAAAAATGTGTCTGCAAAGCTTTTTGCATGCCTGTTTTTGCAAAATTATCCTTTAATTAACTTTGCTGCATGAATTTGCTTCATTCATCTGGAATTTAAGTAATCTTTTGCTAACATAAATCCCTCTTCTGTCAACTGACTTTATAAAACTGTGTTTCACATGGAAAAGAGCACAAATGTCAATGTTTTTGTATGTTTGCACATTTTTTCTATTTTTTTTTATTTCTTTATTTCTATTTTCCAACAAAATACAAAAGAAGAAAAAACAAATTATAATAAAATTAAAATACTAATATTTCTCTTTAACATAAAATAAAAAAACAAGGCTATTCACAGTCTACCCCATCCTGTCCATCCCAACATCTTGCGATCATCAAGGGCTATATAAAAAGAAAATCAGCTAAAGGCCTACAAAGGCTACAGAACCTCAAACACTACACTATTTAATCAAAATAAAGCCAAAAATATTTGACTAATATCCCTTATTAAATCTCATATCGTGCTTTGGAAATGTAATTCTGTAGGGGTTTCCACTTGAGAAGAGTGGAGAATGCAAAGATTCTATCACACCATGACATTTGCTCATATTTGCAGCATAAGCACAAGCCGTTCCACCATTTGTGCCAACTAAGCTCTGCAGTATGCTTCCAGTTAGAAATAACGAGATGTAGGGCCAATTGACATCTGTAATGACGAGATGTCAATTGCTGACCGAAAAACGACCACAGACCAGGAGAGAGTGGCCCTTAATCCCAGCACCTCTTGAATGAGATTCCATATTGAAATCCAATAAGACTGAATGTTAGGGCAATCATACACCACATGTCTCAAAGTGCCGGCATCTCCCCGACAAGACCAACACTCATTCCCAGTTGCCTTATCCCACTTAGCAACCCTAACCGGAGTAAAGTGCGCTCTGTGTGCAAAGAAGTATAAAGCTTGTGAGAAAGAGGCAGACTGAGAAATCCTATTTATTTATTTATTTATTTATTTATGCTTATTTTCTATACCGCTTTTTCCAAAGATCAAAGGCGGTTTACAGGTAACATTTAGTGAACATGGTTTTACATAGAACATCTGTTTTTTTTCATAACTATGTACAGTTAACTTACGATAAACGATAACATGGAACATTGTTACAGAACTATATACAGTTTAACATTAGCTAGTAATGCTTTGACTATTTACATTGATTCTTCGTTAAATTAAACCTAGTTTCTTAAGTGTACTGAGTGTTGAGGCTTGTTGAACTGTGGTTAAGGAGGATTGTTATGGTTGTGTGGTGTGTTGGATGGAGGGGATTCATTAAGATTTGCGAAGTGTTCTCTAAATAGAAATGTCTTTAGTTCTTTCCGAAATGTTTGAAGATCTTTTATTTTACGGAGTTCTAGCGGAAGTTTATTCCATAGGGTGGGGGCTGCATAAGAGAAGGCTCTTGAGCTTGTGGTCTTTTTTGTTTTTCGGATGGATTTTTTTATTTCTAGTGAGTAGGTTGCGTTTTGTCTGCGGGTTCTAATTTCTTTTGGAGCTTGAATCAGAGTGGTTAAATGTGAGGGTGAGATGCCGTTTATAATTTTAAATGTGGTTAAGAGTATTTTGTATGATATTCTACTATTTATGGGAAGCCAGTGTAGTTCGGCTAGTACGGGAGTTATGTGGTCAGTGAGGCGGGCTTTTGCTGTTACTCGAGCACAGATGTTTTGAGCTCTTTGGAGTATGTTGGTGCTTGTAAGAGGGAGGCCGATAAGTATGCTATTGCAATAGTCGAAGTGTGGAGTGATAAGTGTGCTGATGACAGACCTAAAGTCATGCGTGTCAAGTAGTGGTCTTAAGTGTTGGGTGATCCTAAGTTTATAGAGTATGGTTTTCACTGTTTGTTTTATGTGAGGAAGCATACTAAGTGTGTGGTCTATTATAATGCCTAGGTATTTTACTTCTTTTTTGACTGGGATTATTGTGTTGTTAATTGTTATAGTTTCAGGGAGATTCGTGTCTGGTTTTCTTGATACGATCATTGCTTCAGTTTTTTTTAGGTTAATGCTGAGATTATTGTTTTCTAGCCAAGTATTTGCTTCACTGATACAGTCTAGTAATTTCTGGTATGTGGGATTATTTGTGTTTATCGGTAGGGTGAGCATGATATCGTCAGCATATATGTAGTGGTTTACTTTATATTTTTTAAATATATTTGTGATGGGTTGTAGATACAGGTTGAAAAGAAGGGCAGATAGTGCCGAGCCCTGTGGGATACCTTGTCCTTGTGTGAAGGGTTCTGAGGTGGTTTGGCCTAATTTAACGCGTATCGATTTGTTTGTGATATATGATATGAACCATTGCAGAATTGTTCCACCTATTCCTAGGTTTAGGAGTCTGTTAATGAGTGTGTTGTGGTGGACATTGTCAAAGGCTCCAGTTATATCAATGAATATGAGGATGTATCCTTGGTTGTATGTGTCGGTGCCTTTGATGAGGTCATCCATAAGTGTTATTAGTAAGGTTTCGACTCCGTGGGATGGTCGGAAGCCGAATTGGTGTGAGTCAAGTGGAGCATGAGTGTCAATAAAATCTTGTAGTTGTAGCTGTATTATTTTTTCTATTATTTTGGCAATAAATGGTATGCTGGCTATGGGTCTGTAGGAGTTCGGGTCTTTAGGATTGAGTTTATTATTTTTTATTATTGGGCGTAAGGAGGTAAGTTTTAGTGCTTCTGGCATGATACCTTGAGATAGTGATTGGTTTACTATATTTTGTATATGGATAGCCAGATCAGTTTTGGTGTTCTTTATCCATGATACGGGGCATGGATCCAGGGGGGAGGTAGTGGTGTTGATCATTGATATGACATTGAGCAGGTGTTTGTGATCAATGTTTTGGAAGGTTGTCCATATATTGGTTGTTTCTATGTCCGTGAGCGTAGTTATGGTTGTGCTAGATGATTTATTTCTTAGTTTATTAGCAAAATGAGTTGCAAGGGTTTGTGCGCTTATTGTTGTTTGTTCTGGTTCTGTTGTTTGGGTTTTTGTTAGTGCTTTTATAATTGTGAATAATTCTCTCGGGCGGTTGACTGCCATATTTATCATTTTTGTATGGTATTCTCTTTTTGATCTATTAATTGTGTCTTTGTATTTGTTGAGGAGACTCATGTATTGATCTTTATTATCGCTTGTTTTATCTTTCCTCCACCGTTTTTCTTGTTTTCTTAGTTGCTTTTTTAGGTTAGAAAGGTCTTTATTAAACCATTTTTCTGACTGTTTTTTTATGAATTGTTTTTGATTAGCTTGTTTGGGAGTGGCTGCTTCTTTTATTATTGAGTTCCATTGGTCTATTAAAGTGTTGACTTCGGTCGAGTTATTTGTGAGGTTGGGCAGTACAGTATTTAGGAAAGTATCTTTGTTAAAGTGGGTAAAACGGGATTTATAATGTGTTGGGGTTGTTTCAGTGTTGTTGTTAGGTAGTGAATTTAGAGTGAAGGTTATTAAGTGGTGATCTGACCATGGTACTTCTGTAATAAGGGGTGATGATTGTAGTTTGTGTTTATTAAATGGTATGGGAATGAATACAAGGTCTAGTGTGTTTCCTTTTATGTGAGTGGGAGTCTGTATGATTTATCTTGCTCCAGAAATTTGTCCAAGTTTCCGGAGAAAGAACTTCCCCAGTGTCATGTTCCCAAATTGTTTGAACTCCAATGGACTGAGAACTGTTGTTCTGGACCACCCGTTTATAGTAATAAGAAGCCACCCCAGAGGCCATATGCACTGACTCTATCCCATTCAACATCCCCCAGTCATCAGATAATGATGTAATATCCAAATGGGATTTTTCTATACAATGCCTCAGCTGAAACCACTGAAGGTATAGGGACTCAGGCAAATCAAATTCACTTTGTAGAGAGGCAAAAAATTTCCACTTGCCATCCATTATCAGTTGGCCCACGCTCCAGATGTCCCTGCTAAACCATTGTTGCCATGCAAATGAACTTTGATTTATTTTAAAAAAAGGACTATGCCAAATGGGTATTTGTTTCGAAAGGCAATCCTCTTTAGGAATTGAATTTGCTAGCTGTTGAAAAACCTTCTGTGTGTCCAATACAACCCTATGAGATTTCAACCTCTTAAAAGACACCATGCCAGGAAGGAGATTTAAGGGGAAGGGAGCACTTAATCTCTCTTCTAGTTCCAGCAATACTGGACGTATACCTACGGCCCCCTCCACCCATCGTGAACCTTGCTTTAGCAAAAAGCACAGTGATAGGCCAGAAAGTCAGGGAAATTCACCCCTCCCTCCTCTATTTTAAATGTAAGTTTCCTAAGAGCAATTCTAGGCGGTTTATTTTTCCATAAAAATTGAACCAGAATCCTTTCAATTTGATGATAAATTTTACTTGTAAGAAAAACTGGTAACATTTGTAACACATAATTCACTTTAGGAGTGATTGTCATTTTTATAGCTTCAAGACAACCCCACCAAGAAAGATAGACCGGCGACTACTTTGCTGTTATATTACGGACTGCAGCTAGGATCTCCTCTTCACTGTACTGTAGGGTTGCACTAAGTGGATAGCAATAGTGAACTCCCAAATACTTTACCATCTTAGGCTCCCATACAAAAGGAAAATCCTCCAGATCCATCTTATACACTCTTGAGTTCAAATGAAATATGACAGACTTTGACCAATTGATTTTATAGCCAGGCAATCCTGAGTATTTATCTATCAATTCTAAAATGTCCAGTAGGCGTGGTGAAAAGCAGCAGATCATCGGCATATGCAGATAGTTTAATTTCCATGCCAGCAATAGAGACTCCTTTAACCATGAGGCTTTGCCTTATCAATAGGGCCAGAGGTTCCAAGGCCAGATTGAAAAGAATAGGAGAATGAGGACAACCCTGACGGGTACCATGCCCAAGAAGAAATTCTCTAGACTGAGTCGCATTCACGGAAATTTGTGCACTTGGTCTCGCATACATAAGTTTGATTAGGTTGCAGAAACCCTCACCAAATCCAAACTACTTCAGAACAGGAAACAGGAAAGGCCACTCTAGCTGATCAAATGCTTTCTCTGTGTCTAGCGAAAGTCCCACAAGAGGGTCCTCTATTTCCTCTGCACCTTCTAAAACGTGACAAAGCACTCTGGCATTATCAGCTGTGGAGCGTCCCTCAGTGAAGCCACACTGGTCCGGTTGAATCAGAGAAGGGATCAATTTGGAGAGATGACCAGCTAAAATGGTCGCAAAAATTGTATAATCTGCATTTAACAACAAAATTGGCTGATAATTACTAACTAACTGAGGGTCCCTCCCAGGTTTTTCAAGAACAACAATGTTTTCAGAGGCAAACGCTCCAGTCTGTGTCACATTGTTCAGAAGAAGTCCATAATATTGTTGAAGATAAGGCCCTAAGGTTTTGGAAAATGTTTTATAGAATTCAACCAGAAGGCCGTCTGGTCCGGTAGCCTTGCCCAACTGCGTGGAGTCAATAGCCTGAATAATTTCCATGACTGTAATCTGCTTATCTAAATCAGCAGCAGTTTCTTGGTCTAACACTGGCCTTTGAATATTATTTAGTAGTCTATCAAACTCCTCAGCGAAATCTATTTCTGGGGAGTATAACTGAGTGTAAAATTAGCAAAAGGTCTCTGCAATATCAGGGTCCTTGATAATCAATTGTTGCACCTGAGGATCCCTTAAAGGTGTGACGTGTGAAGCTTCCTTACAATACTTTAACGAGTTAGCTAGCCACCGTCCAGCTCTGTTATCTTCCAAGTAGTATCGCCCTTTCTGCCCTTGAATATTCTGTGAAGCCTCAGTGGTCAAAATCAAGTTATATCTAAATCTAAGGCACTGCAATCTTATCTGAATATTACGATCAGTTTTCTGACATAAAATGCGTTCTCCCACTTTAATCTGCTTGTCTAGTGCACCAAGTTCTGCTTTACACTGTTTGGCCTGCTTAATAGCAAAACTGGTAATGGTGGCACACATACTAGCTTTGAAACCTTCCCACCATGCCCACCCCAAAGAGTCTTGAGGTAAATTGAATTGAAAATACTCTTCTATAGCCACCAGGATGCTCTTAGGAAATTCTGGACTGGTCAGTAGAGTCCTATAAAATTGCCAACGTGAGTGAGATTGATAGCTCGTTGAGTCAAATAGGGTGAATGAGATTGCAGAATGATCAGAGATGTGAGATGTGTGAATGTTGGATTCACTGATTCTAGAACAAAGTCCCTTGGAGACTAGGAAAAAGTCTATAGTGATAATGAGTTATGAGGAGGAGAAAAGAAAGTGAATTCTTTGTCAGTAGGGTGTTGCAACTGCCATATGTCTATCAGGCCCAATTCCTCCATTAGAGATACAAGAACCGGGTGAGCCTTGGGAACCCTAATGGTTCTCACTGGACTCCTATCCAGCAATGGGTCTAGCACGAGGTTGAAGTTTCCCCCAAGAATAGTCGGATATCTGGACGCCTCCTGCGCCAAGGCCGCAATGGAGCAGAAAAAAGTAGGGCAATCAATGTTAGGAGCATAAATATTAATTAAGGCCAGTTCAGTGAATCCAATTTTAATGACCGCCATTGACCAATATAGCGTTATTAGAAAAGGTACAGAGAAGAGCCACCAAAATGGTAAAGGGGATGGAAGGCTACTCCTATGAAGAGAGGCTACAAAGGTTAGGGCTCTTCAACCTGGAAAAGAGACGACTGAGGGGAGATATGACAGAGGTCTATAAATTAATGAATAGAGTGGAACGGGTAAACGTAGATCGATTGTTTACTCTATCAGAATATAGAAAGACTAGGGGACATGTAATGAAGCTACAGGGTAAACTATTTAAGACAAATATAAGAAAATATTTCTTCACTCAACGTGTAATCAAACTCTGGAATTTGTTACTGGAGGATGTAGTAAGAGCTGTTAGTGTAGCTGGGTTTAAAAAAGGTTTGGACAAGTTCCTGGAGGAAAGGTCCATAAACCATTATTAAAATGGGACCCAGGATATCAATGCTTTGACCCAATACAAACATTGTGGAACCTGTGTCTTTTGGGGATACTGCTAGGTACGTATGACCTAGATTGGCCACTGTTGGAAACAGGATACTGGGCTTGATGGACCTTGGTCTGACCCAGTATGGCATAGCTTATGTTCTTATGACCACCACCCCTCAGTATCAGACCTGGTTTGAATAATCGTGGGGGATAAAGCTTTCCTCACTGGACACAGTAAGCCCTAAAGGTTTAAACATCGCTATTGAATGGGCTGTATGTTAATGAAACCTATTCATTACGGCATTTCGTCATTTTGACGTTTCTAAGGGTTTAAATAGCAGATTCAACCTTACCCCGCATGCGCGGCGTTTTTTTGAAGAGAACCAGTATACAAGTAGCCGTGAGTACTTTTCAACATATGAAGACCAACTTCCTTCTCATTTTAGCAGTACTTATTGAACTAAGGTAAATGTTTTAACTTTCCTAGGCAATCCCCTGAAGAAACGCGATTTGTGAAACGCTGAGGCGCCTAATTAATGCGTTGGGAATTGATAAAGAACAACACTGCTGAAGACATTTTCAGTCAAGCATTGGGCTTGGGAAAAAAATGACAGACACTGTTGAAGGCACTTTAAAATAGAAATCTAGTTGGACAATATAACATTGGGAGTTACAACATTAGAGCATTATTACACCGTTTAAAATTTTAAAACCACATTGAATGTGGTAGAATACCCAATGATACAAGCCTACGGGAATTGAAAAAGAACAACACTGCTCTCAGTAAAGCATTGAGCTTGAAAAAATGAAAAGCACTGTTGAAGGCACTTTAAAATAGGAATAGAGTATTATTACATCGTTTGAAAATATTAAAAGTGCACTGAATGCTGTCGGCTGCCCAATGATACAAGCCTATGACATAGAAGACCATATGTTTTAATGGCAGTGCAGTTTTTATTGAAAAATTAATTAAAGAATACATAACAAAAAGTATAAAATATCTTAAAAATTAGCGATGATACAGATCATTGATGTATTGACGGCAGTTTACTGCATCCTTTAAGTTAATGCAGTATGTAGCCATATTCGATTCTGAGATCTGATCGCTATTATTGAAAAAATGCAATGATAAAATAAGAAGTTGGTACATGGTAAATGAGTAGAGCTTATCACATGTTTTGATTATAATATTCCTCACTAAAATGACTACCCCATTTTTCTTATGATGGGCAGCAGAAAAGGCCACTAATGAAAAGGATTTTATATCTAGTTTTAATGACTCCTTCATATTCAAGTGTGTTTCCTGTAACAGCAAGATGTCAGCACTTTATTTTATATCATACAAGAGAATCTTTTTCCTCTTAATGGGATTGTTGATGCCCTTAACATTCAGTGACATTATCTTAAAGGAAGACATATTGACAATATAACACAGATTGCCAGTCATATGTTGCAAAAACATACCAACTTGTAGCATATAGTTTTACATTGTAGAACAACACCTTAGACACATTCAGAGTGTTAGCTGTACTTATAGCCCAGAAAAGAAAGCCCAAAAGAAAAAGCCACCAGTTAACTGTAGCCCCTGCACATGATCGCTCACAGTAAGAACACATAATTCTGAAAAACAAAACACCAAAACCACCAAACCCAGGGGGGGGGGGCTATAAAACACAGACAACTTAGCGGGTGAGACCACCAGGACAAGACAGACACGGAGGACAAATGATCTAGTAATTCCCACTTCTTTGTCACTTAGAATATCGCATCTTGTCCACCACCCAGAACAAGAATAGAGACAATGTACCCAAACCCAAGACACCAGAGCAAAATGGCAGGACATCCCCCATCAAATCAGTGCATGACCTAGAATACCCCAACCTAGTACAGAAGGGCCATCCTGCTCTTTCAAGCCCCATTACTCTCTCAACCACCTTAGACATCACAGACAACGTAGAACACAAAAGAAGAAAGAGAGAAACAACAGGAGAAACTTCTTAACCAGGAAAGTATCCTGGAGCTCCTTCAAAAGAGACAGATTGAATATCCCAGTATATAACAAAACTGCATGATTAAATGTCACTTCTGCGAGGATAATTCTCCACAACATGACCTCAGACCAGTCAAACCAGTCAGACACCCATGATAGCAAGCGCCGTAGAACTTAGCAGATAAGAACTGCAAGGTAGATTTCACAGCATCATCGCTGCCTCCTTCTCATCCAAAAATGCATACAACTCCCCTGGATCATCAAAAGTCCAGGTCTGGGTGTACAGCATGACTCTCATGCGGGCAGGATAGAGCAGCCCAAACTGGGCCTGTAGTTGTAACAAGCATGGACGCAGCGCCAGAAAATTCTTTCTCCGATCCACCGTCGCCTTTGCGAAGCTTGGGAAAAACAGGAGTTTGTGTCCCTGATATTCCAAAGTTGAAAGTGCTCTGGCTGCTCCCATTATTTGTGATACTTGTCGAAACCGCAAGACTTTCAAGATAATTGGGCATGGGTGCTTGCCCGTGGCCACGGACTGAGTAGGCACTTGATGGGCGCGCTCGATCTCGAATGGCAACTGCAATTTTAACACACCCGGAATCATGGCCTGCAGAAAGGATACCATATTAGGGCTGTCTGCTCCCTCAGGAACTCCCAGTATTCTTATGTTGTTGCTCCGAGAGCAATTGTTACCATCTTCCACTTCTTTTTGCAGTGATCGAATCAGCTTAACCTGCTTCTCAACGGCCTTAAGCCTTTCACCATGCAATTCCACCACATTTTCTACCTTCTCCAAATGAGCCGTAATTGACTCCAAAGAAGTTCTCAAGTCTTTGATATCTTCCTGCATTGCATATATCTACTCTCCATTAGATTTGACCAAATCTTTGCCCGAATCTCATCCAGGAGCTCCTGCAAGGTCTCAGGACAATCTTGGATGACCGCCATCTTGTGAGGAGAGAGAGAGATTCCGTTTTGGTTCTCTTTGTGCTGGCACCTTGAGATACCTGGTAATCCAGCCGTGCCTGTTTGGGGCCTGACATATCCGGGATCAAATGATATCAAGTAGGTAAGAACTATTAGATTAAAGACTGCAGAAGTCAGGATTCTTGCCTGTTGCCTTCCGGAGCACTGCTCTTACACGTCCATCTTGACCAGAAGCCAGGCTCTGCCCCCCCCCCCCCATTTTTTTCTTTTTTTCATGCAAAGCCCACTTTTGTGGAGTCATTTCAGAGCTTAATACATCAGACTGATTCTTTAATAACATTTGATATACCACCGTTTTTCTATTGTAAACAAAGTGGTTCAAGGTTGCATACTTATTCCATGATTTATACGTATATTTATTTTATCCCATTTTTTCTCTTGGTAGAAGTCTATTAGACAAATTCATCAGCTATTAAATCTAATGATAATAAGAGTAATTCGATAAGCCTCATGAGTGTGTAGAATAGCGTATTATGTGCTCAAGTAGGAACATAGATTTCCTCAGGTATATACATGCAGAAAAGTAGGGGCTCAGATAATATATAGGTCAATAGTTAGCCATGGCGGTCAGCATTTTTGAGAAATACCATTTGGTGCGCCTTAATAGACACTGTATCTTCAGCACTGGCATCTGCAGGGTGGCTGGCTCTAGATAACTGGTCTTTGTGATCAGACCTGGCCACTACCCATATAGTAGCGATTTTCAGAACTGCTATATAGATAGGTAAACCAATAGCAATTTAGCTCAGCTTTTCAAAGTCCAAAGCTATCCATATAGCAGCACTGAAAACTGCCATTTTACAGATCTCCACCCCAGCTCTGTCCCTGGACTGCCCTGGAACTCTCAAGAGAGAGCCAAGGCGATCAGGGGGAGTATTCAGCCGCACTTATCTTGTTAGCAGGTGTGGCTTTCAGGATAAGAGACTGTGAGTACTGACCGTGTAGAGGGTAATACACGTGTTTTATGCCTGTTTTATAATGTCAAGTCTACGAGCCTAATTACAAAAGCAAGTGTGTATATTAAGCTGCAATCACTTATTCCAGCCCTGGAGCTGGTGTAAATGCCGCAGCCGACTTTTTTGTAATTATGTAGGTAAATAGGAATTTTATAATCAATATATCCAAACTTCACCCATATGCACGCCCACAGTGAACATACGAACGAGGCAAACTACATGCATACTTTCTTGCTAGTTGGTATTTTATGAGAGGTCATATAAGTGTCTAAAGGGGTTATTGTAGAAACTCTATTTGTGTTATGGTCATCTGAAAAAGGGGTATGCAGACATCCAAACCAAAGGGTGATCCTGGAGCCATTTTAGAAACCAGATATATGGACATCCCTAGCGTTAGGATGTCCAAGTAGAACGGCAGTATGGTGGAGGCTGGCCTGGGTGGAGCAAACGTGATTTCAGAATGGTGCAAGCATGTCTGGCTCTGGTTGCTGAGGCATCCATGCCTATACCTGCTCCTGACCATGAATAAGAAACAAAATGTGTTTGTTTCATGGTGGGAATGCTGCGAGGTGGAAGAGCACAATGTGCTATCATCATCACTGGGCTCTTGACATATTTCCTAGACAATGAAACCTGCAAACCCCAGATTACTAACCAGCCACTGCATGACTGCATGTCTGCAATGTCACTTGAGCATAAATATCCCCCATCTGGAAAATGCTGTCTGGGAAGTCCAAGAAGCCTTTTCTGTGGCCATCCATTTGGGAACATCCATGTTTCTAAAATCGGACTGAAATATAAATGTCCCTAGGGTTTTCTCGGACGTTTAGTCCTGGATGTCCCAGACTGCACCTGGACATCCTTTCTAATATGCCACTTTACATTGCCACTTACATGTGCAAATGACTAAAATATAATTTATGTTTGTTGTTCATACTTTAATCAAAGCAGTTCTTTATAAAATTACCACCAGGGTAACGCAGCTATCTTATTACCTGTCTGTACTAGGATAATTTGGTTTATCATCTTTATGTCAATATTGAAACTTTTTGCCCAGGTAATCTTAGGAATTACCAAAAAAATAGTTTCAAATCCTTCCTAAGTGGTAATTTTACAGTATAAGGAGCCAGCTAAAGTTACATACTCTCAATGCACATAAATCACAGTATTTGAGTGATTTATGTGCATAGCTTAATCTAGAGTTGCCAAGTTACCCAGTTGCAGGAGTGAGATTTTTTTGCCAGTTCTGTTTTTAAATTTGCATTGCAGTGCATTATGATATTTGTAGTCCCTGTTTTTACCCATTGGAATCAGTGCTGCAGGTCCCATAATGCAATAGGATGAGATTGTCATACATCCAGGACTGCTTTAAAATCTCACCCCTGGAACTGGGTAACTTGGCAACTCTGTGAATCAATCGCTATTTTACAAGCATGTGTGGCTCCTCAATGCACACATGGATAGCTTTGGGGAGGAGCAAGGTTAGAGCACAAAAGTACAGGTATAAATTATAATATTTCTATCATTTATGTGCATTCTTCACAAATCTATGCACAGGCATTTTCAACAGCTCTAGGGCTGGTATGAGTGATTGTGGCTTAAATTAACACGTGTATTTATTTGTTTATTTAACAAGATTTTTATACCGCCTTATCATAAAAAATCAAAGCGGTTCACAGTAGAACTCAAAAATGTTACAAGAACTCATGGAATAGCTAGGGGTGGCATGCAGGACACGCTCGAAAGCATAACTTATATACATTTTAACATTTCTGCATTGATTGATTTAACCACTTACGCTAGGCACCTACTTGTCCTTATAAAATAGGCTTCAAGTAGGTGCTTTTTATATTACCTATTTTAACTAGGCACCATCTTATGAAACAGCCTTCATAATGCCTACTTTTACATGATATTTGCTTAGATATTATTGGGGGTGTAGAAAAGACAGAGCAGGAATAAGAACATAAGATATGCCATACTGGGTCAGACCAAGATCCATCAAGCCCAGTATTCTGTTTCCAACAGTGGCCAATCTAGGTCATATGTACCTAGCAGTTTCCCCAAGAGACACAAGTTCCACAATGCTTTTACAGGGTCAAGCATTGATATCTTCGGTCATTTCTTAATACACAGGTACACTACCAAAAAACTGCCTCCAGTTTTGCAACTGATTCCTATAGATTTTGGGGTGCTGAATCCAGGAAAAATAGCCAAAATGTTCCATCACGTCACGTTTTCTTGCAAAATTAGATTTCTTACCCATATAAGGAATGTTCACATAATTTCTTTTTAGCCGACTGCAGTTTATTTTCTTGGCCCAAAATGGAGGTTGTAATGGTTAACTAACTAGAAACACTCCCTCATGATATTTTAGAGTGTTTTGTATTCATTTTATACATTAACAGGACAATTGGGAGGCGGGGGGCTAAATCCAGTACTCGCGCTGGCGCATGTTCTTTCCTGTTCGCCTCGCCTCGTTCGCTCACTCAAACACGGTGGTTGCGACATGAACGTTCCTGTCAAATTTCAGTTTCTTGCAAGTTCATTATTACCTTTTGTTTGCTCAGTCGTAATCCAGCTTTATTCCGAAGTGGTTCACTACAGTTGTAGTTTGCAGTGCTGTGTATTTGTGATGGCTCACAGAGCCAGAGGTTGCGTCAACTCTCCGGACAGTTTTTGTTTTATTTGTGGGGAATATACCGTGAAAAAGCGGCAGAGGAACATTTCTGCATTTATTAAAAAAGTATATTTCGCCTATTTCGGTTTGAAGTTAGGCGATCAAGACAAACCGTGGGCTCCTCACAAAGTGTGCAAGACATGTGAGGAAGATCTACGCTTATGGATGAAAGGTAAAAAACAAGCATTTCGTTTCGGAATACCTATGATGTGGCGTGAACAAAGAGACCACAGCAGTGACTGCTATTTTTGCTCTTGCATTGTGAAGGGATACAACTTAAAAAATAAGAACGTAATAAGTTACCCCAACCTTCCCTCAGCAATTAGGCCTATGCCTCATAGCAACGAAGTACCTGTGCCTGAACCACCAAAATCTTTGGATCATATTTGTGTGGACGGTTCTGATCATGATGAGACTCATCAGATGGCTTTTCCCGATGAGTCCAGTACTTCCGAGTTTGAAACTGAACCAGATCCGAAACCTGAACTTTTCTCTCAAGCTGAATTGAATGATTTAGTCCAGGATTTAGGACTCCCAAAAGATGCTGCCCAACTGCTAGGTTCTCGGCTTAAACAGAAAAATCTATTGTCACGAGGAACAACTTTTTATTGGTACCGCAACCGCGAGACACAATTTTTGAAGTATTTCAGCAAAGAGGAAGATTTGGTATTTTGCAACGATATATACGGAGTGATGGAAAAGTTTAAACTCAAGTATGATCCTGCTGAATAGCGGCTGTTCATTGATTCGTCAAAAGACAGCATAAAAGGTGTTCTTCTTCATAATGGCAACACATTCGCTTCAGTTCCTATTGCTCACTCTGTTATTCTCCAAGAAAAATACGAGAATTTGGCCCTGATTCTTCAGAAGATTCGTTATGATGAGCATAAGTGGATGATTTGTGGAGACTTTAAAATTCTATCCATGCTATTAGGGCAGCAATCCGGTTTCACCAAATATCCCTGCTTCCTTTGCTTGTGGGATAGCCGGGCCCGCGACCTACACTGGGGGAAAAAAGACTGGCCAATTCGGGAGTATTTGAGACCCGGTGAGAAAAATGTTCTTCATGAGAGCTTGGTACCTCGTGATAAAATTCTATTACCACCTCTCCACATTAAATTGGGTCTCATTAAGCAATTCATCAAGTCCCTTCCAAAAGATGGTGAGTGCTTTCGGTACCTTTGCTCAAAGTTCCCCCGACTTTCTGAAGCAAAGCTAAAGGAAGGAGTGTTTGTTGGCCCTGATATAAGGAAACTCATTTCAGATGGAGCATTCGCTGAAACGATGTCTGAGAAGGAAAAAGAAGCCTGGGATTCCTTCAAGCATGTTGTTCTCAAATTCTTGGGGAACAGGCGGGATGAGAACTATAAGGATATTGTTGCCAGGATGCTCAATGCCTTCAAAGAACAAGGCTGTAACATGAGCCTGAAAGTCCATTTCTTGCACTCCCATGTGAACTACTTTCCCGAAAGCTTGGGGGCGTACAGTGAAGAAAAAGGTGAAAGGTTTCACCAGGACATCAAGGACGCAGAGAGAAGGTACCAAGGAAGATGGAACACCACTATGATGGCTGATTTCTGCTGGTTGCTGCTGCGGGAAACCCCAGATGAAAAATACGCCAAGCAGCGCACCAAGAGAAGCATTCGGGGGAAGAAGAAATGGGCTCACCAGGAGATTGATTGACCCAAGAATGACTTTAAAATCTAAACTGTGTTGACAAATATCGTGTTTTTACTAAACTTTGATATAAAAATTTGCTAGTTATTACCACAGTGTCGGATCTCATTTATTAGAATTTTATTTTCACACCATCGGGTGTTTGTCTTCATGTATTGCAATGGTGCGGTTTGCGTTTTCTATTCTTACATACATACCTGTACAACATTTTTTGCACATTTCTTTGCTTTGCTTTGTGTCTAACCTCGCTCTTATATGCTCAATGTTTGTGCACATGTATGTGGCTGTTTTAAGTGCAGACAATTTTGCTACCATCACAGTGTGTTTTGTTGACATTACTCTATTCTTATGTGCTGCCTTGTTACAATTTTCTTTATTCTTATTTTTATAACTACTAAACAATTAGTATAAAGAATTAATCCAAGAAACTTTTATCTCGATCGCACTCAATCTGAAACGTTCACCTCAAACTGCTAACCCAATGTAGCAAAAAATCTGTACGTGATGGAGCAAATTGGTTACCAGATTTGGATTCAGCGCACCAAAAAACGTAAAAATCAATCGAAACATTAGAGGCAGTTTAAAAAAAAATTTTTTTAGTGTACCTGTGTAATGGTTTATGGACCTTTCCTCCAGGAACTTGTCCAAACCTTTTTTAAACCCAGCTACACTAACAGCCTTTACCACATCCTCCGGTAACAAATTCCAGAGTTTGATTACACGTTGAGTGAAAAAATATTTTCTTTTATTAGTCTTAAATAGTTTACCCTGTAGCTTCATTGCATGTCCCCTAGTCTTTCTATATTCTGATAAGGTAAACAATCGATCTACGTTTACCCGTTCTACTCCATTCATTAATTTATAGACTTCTATCATATCTCCCCTCAGCCGTCTCTTTTCCAGGTTAAAGAGCCCTAACCTTTTTAGCCTTTCTTCATAGGAGTATCCTTCCATCCCCTTTACCATTTTGGTGGCTCTTCTCTGAACCTTTTCTAAAATCGCTATATCCTTTTTAAGATACGGCGACCAGAATTGCACACAATATTCAAGGTGCGGTCTCACCATGGAACGATATAGAGGCATTATAATATCTTTTGTTTTATTTTCCATTCCTTTCCTTATCATACCTAGCATTCTATTTGCTCTCTTGGCCGCCGCTGCACACTGGGCCGAGGGTTTTACATGGTATCCACAATGACGCCTAAATCTTTTTCCTGGGTGGTGGTTCCTAATGTGGAACCTTGCATCGTGTAACCATAGTTTGGGTTGTGCTTCCCTAGGTGCATAACCTTGCACTTGTCCACATTAAATTTCATCTGCCATTTTGATGCCCAGTCTTCCAATTTATCAAGATCCTCTTGCAATTTTTCACAATCCTCTTGGGTTTTAACAACTTTAAATAGTTTTGTGTCATCTGCAAATTTGATAACCTCACTCGTTATTCCACTTTTCAGGTCATTTATGAATATGTCAAAAAGCAGCGGACCCAGCACAGATCCCTGGGGTACACCACTATTCACCTTTCTCCATTGGGAAAATTGGCCATTTAGCCCTACCCTCTGCTTTCTATCTTTTAACCAGTTCCTGATCCACAATAGTACACTGCCTCCTATCCCATGACTCTTTAGTTTTGCCAAAAGTCTCTGATGAGGGGGGCGGAGCCTGATGTCCAGCGGGTTAGACGCTTCGCGCTGAAGCTCCCGAGAGGCCTACTCAGAATCCTGACTTAATACCTACATTAACTTAATATTTTGCTCCGAACTTACCGGGGTACCTCGGGGGGGATGGCGGCCCACAAACCAGCGCGCTTAGACTTCGGGTCTCCCTCTTCTTCACACGGAAAACGCTCCAAAACAGAGTTGTCTTCCCCACAAAACATAGTTCCACTTCGGGAAAACCCCGAAATGCAACAGGAGATCTTGGAGGAAATACGCGGTGTGAAGGAACTGGTACAGTCCAACGGAGAAGCGCTCCGAGCCATGCGAGAAGATTTCGGTATGCTTCAGGACCGGCTTGAAGGTCTTTCACTACGGCAGGACAACATGGCGGGGGTCCTCGACTCGCACGCGGTGCGCTTGGTGAAACTGGACAAGGCTGAGCGTCAGATACAGAATCTTCAAAAAGAGTTAGAGGATAGCAATAATCGAGCCCGTCGCAACAATGTAAGGCTCATTGGAGTACCGGAGGGGGCGGAAGCAGGAGATATAAGAGAATTCCTGGTCAAAACTCTACCCTCCTTGCTTAAGATCACTTTTCACAGAGATCTGGAAATTGACCGAGCACATCGTGTTCCTACCAACATGGCGCTCAATCGGACGACCCCCCGGCCTATCATCTTTCGATTACTGAGATATCAGCAAGTTGAGCAAATTCTAAATGCTGCCCGGGCGAATCATCATCTGGAGTTTGAAAGTCATAAAGTCTTCCCTGACTTGGCAAAGCCCACAGTTGACCGTCGGAAGAGACTCCTTGCTTTTCGCCCTAGACTTCAACAGCTACAGGCTCGCTTTGGCCTATTGTATCCAGCGAAGCTCAGAGTGACTCTCCATAACCAAACTAGAACCTTCGAAGATCCTGACCTACTAGCAACATTTTTAGATTCCAAAGAAGCAGACCAGATGCGCTAATCCAACAACTTGGATCTGTAATCCGCCGGATCTGCCCGCCATTTTGAATGGCCCGACGCGGTGATCACAGCCTGGAACAGAGACTGCCTGGACTTTTCTTTCTTTCTATATATAACTTTCTTGGTCTCCTTTCCCTCCATGATGTGCACCTCGGTTGGATTCGGAACACGCACAGCTATACAGGTTATATGTTTCAATTTAGGCCTTCTCTGGGGTTTCTCCCCGCAGACATATGGTCGCCAGTAATTTCTGGGGTTCTGCTTCTTCTCTAATGCACTTCGGTGCTTATTTTTTTATATGGGGCGCTGCATTGTTTTTCATTAGCTTATTTTCTATCATGTCATGTGTACAGCCATATACAGTTAATATGAGGGACATTGTGAAATTATGTGCGTTATCATGTTCTTGCTCAGAATTTTTAACCCTTCTGAATGGCCTTATGTAAGATCTTATCACTGAACGTAAAAGGCATCAATAGTCCAATCAAAAGAAAGAAAATCCTTAGCTATCTTAATCATGAGCATGCTGATTTAGTGTTTCTTCAGGAAACGCATTTAAACTCCGTTGAAACACTGAAACTTAATGCTAAGCCTTACATGGTGGCTGCCTACTCTCCCGCCGTTTCCAAACGGTGTGGGGTAGCCATCTTGGTTAAGAAGTCTTTGCAAGCTACTGTAATGGATACTAGCACTGATAAGGAGGGTAGATGGGCCCGTGCACACCTTAAGGTTGGAGATAGTGAATTCACGTGTATTTGTATTTATGCTCCGAATGTGGATAACCCTGCTTACTATGCAAGTATTGCGCAGTTGGCACAGGCCTCTGCCAATACTCCATTAATACTTGGCGGCGATTTCAACCAAGTACTTGATCCTTTGATAGATAGACTGCCGCCTAGAACGAGTGGTCCACCCAAGAGTCTTGATACCCTTACAGCTCTGATGAAAGATCTTGCGTTAGTAGATATATGGAGGCTGCTTCACCCCTCCGACTTAGAGTTCACCTTTTTCTCAGCCCCCCATCACTCACAATCTAGAATAGGTTTTTTTTCTTATCTCCAAAGCACTGATATCCCAAGTGGACACGGCTAGGATTCATCCTCTCCATATTTCAGATCATGCTGCCATATCTTTCTCATTACATGTCACTACGCAAGGTGAACATCCCCGTGCTTGGTTTTTTGATAGATCCCTACTAGACCAAAAAGATTTTCAGGTTGACATAAAGGCCGCTATCCAAGACTACTTTCATTTTAATTCACCCCATGACACTGCGAGCTGGGCTTGGTGGGAGGGTTTCAAGGCGTCTATCCGTGCAACTATAACTAGCTATCAAATTCGACAGGGGAAACAAAGAAAGCAACATTTACTGATTCTAGAACAACAGATACAAGCTGGAGAGCGTCTCCTCACGTCCCGTACTGACCCATGTATTTTACTTCGCTTACAACGCCTTCGTTTTCAATACAATCAGCTTTTATATACCGCTGCTGCTAAAAATATTGAATCACAACAAGGGATGTACTATCGGGAAAATAACCGTGCTGGCAAATTGTTAGCCAATGCCCTGAAAGGTCAAAAAGAAGCCAAGCGTGTTACCGCTCTCCGCGATCCGTCGGGGGGGAGCTTGGTCACTAAAGATACAGAAATATTAGAACTCTTTCGTGATTTTAATACTCGGCTTTATCAATCTGAATGTGACTTCGAGCCAGAAGCATTTGAACGATTACTATCAGGGGTACAACGGCCGACCCTATCTGACGAAGATAGAGAGGCCATGGACAAACCATTCACTTTATCAGAAATTCAATCTGCACTCAAGAGATGTGCCACAGGTCGAGCCGCAGGCCCGGACGGTCTCCCAGCTGAATTCTACAAAACTTTTAACGCTGACTTAGCTCCGTTTTTGAAACTTTATTTTTCTGCTCTGGCCGAGGAGGGATCTCCTTCTGGATCCTTCTCAATGGCAAATGTAGTAGTTTTTGAGAAAGAGGGGAGAGATCCGCAACTAACAGCTAATTATCGTCCAATTTCCCTACTAAACGCAGACTATAAAATATTTGCCACCATTCTCTCCACCCGGCTCTCTGACAAGATGTCTACTTTAATACACCCAGATCAATGCGGTTTCATTCCCGGTAGATCAACTGCTGATAATGCTAGGACTCTATGTCATGTACTGACTGCCGCAGTTAATCTTGATCGACCATTGGTTGGCCTCTCACTTGATGCTGAGAAGGCCTTCGACCGCTTAGAATGGCCCTTCTTGTTTGCAACTCTCCGCTGGTACGGATTCGGAGAAGGCTTTCTCTGTTGTCTCCGAATCATGTATGCACAGCCTACAGCTAGTATCTGTGCTAATGCTTTAAAGTCTCAGCCATTTCCCCTGCAACGCGGTACTCGCCAGGGATGCCCACTGTCTCCACTTCTTTTCGATCTCGCACTCGAACCCTTAGCTTTACTAATCCGGCAATCCAAGGATATTCATGGAGTCCCCTTCTCTCATAGGGAAATCAAAATTTCAGCATATGCTGATGACCTTATGCTCTTTGTCTCCCTAGACTCAGTGCCGGCTGTCCTAGAGCAAATTGGTAAATATTCACAACTCTCGGGCTATAAGATAAATTGGACCAAATCGGTAGCCTTTCCACTAAATCCTCTGATCCATCAGGCAGATATGCAATCCTTTCCCTTTTTATGGCAACCTCGCATGGTCAAATACCTTGGGGTGCACTACTGCTCTCCTTTGGAAGACACCATCACCTTTAATGCCAAAGACTTAACCTCTAAGGTCCGGGCGCTTACTCAACGCTGGACTCCTTTAACACTTACTTGCTGGGGCCGCCTAGAAACCATTAAAATGATGATTGTTCCCAAAGTGAACTACATTTTAGAAATGCTGCCATGTCTCCTACCTCGACGTACATATAAAGATTTAGAGGGTCTTCTGACTAGATACTTATGGCAAAACAAGACACCTAGGATAGCGAAACATAAGTTACAAGCAGATAAAGAAAATGGTGGTGTCAGATTCCCTGATTTCCTGAAATACCACCATTCTTTTCTTCTCAAACAAGGCGCTCGATGGCTGGAAGACCTAACACCGAGTAGACCAGTGTGGCTAGATATAGAGGAGGACCTTTGCAAACCAATTCCTCTTACTTATCTCCCTGGTATGACTCTCCCATCAGACTCCCACTATCCACCAATGCTCTTAGACACTTTAGGTGCCTTTAATACCCTTGAGCAATCTCTAGACTCCCGACTTTGTCCGCTAGATAGACTCCCGCTTTGGCACAATGCTCGATTTCAAATACAAAATAAACCGATGGCGTGGAGCCCCTGGTACACTAGGGGCATTTGGATCCCTAACCAGCTGTTCTATGATGGTCGCTGGAAAACTTTTAGCGAATTACAAATTGAATTTGGTCTCCCAGCGAAACACTACTTTCAGTTGGTGCAACTTCAGCATTGTCTTCGGAGTGCTAAGGTGCTCCCGCCATCGGAAACCCATACCCAAGGATTGTCGGAGATAATCCGATCTATCGGGAGCTTATCGGGTGTGGCATCTAACTTTTACAAAACTTTATGTAATACTGTAAATAGAGGCACTCCTACAGCACAGAAATCCTGGGAGCGGGAAATGCATGTAACTTTGACCCCGGAGCAATGGAGCCTAGTCTGGAGCAAGGTGACACGGGTCTCTCGATCCGCCTCACTCACTCAGACACTTTTCTTTCTAGCCCACCGATGTTTCTATACTCCTGACAGGTTAGCCAAATGGAACGCCACCCAGAGCAATAGATGCTGGACATGCCATGCGGCCATTGGTTCACTAACTCATGTTATATATGAATGCCCCGCATTACAGTATTACTGGAGTCGGGTCTGGGGTCGTATTCAATCTATTTTGCACTTTCAAGAGCCCCTCTCTTGGAAGATAGTGGGACTCCGCTCAGCTGCGGGGATCCCCTCTCTTCCCAAATCGGCTTACTTCCTTTTAGACTTTATGCTGGGCATAGCTATTTCCCTAATTACGAAATACTGGAAAAATAGCTACCATCTGAGCCCCAATGAATGGTGGAATCATGTCTGTCTCTACAGTAAATATGAGCAAATACCTCGTATGATAGCTTCTTCCGCTCAGACTCCCCACCACTTGTCTAAATGGAAGATGCTCAACGACTATGTTCAAACTGCTAAATGCTCTCATCTGACTGTTTAAATCTGTGTAAATCTCTGTCACATGATCATTCTGTATCGCAGATACTATTTCTGTTTGTTTTGATGTACAATTACTGTTGTTTGTAAGCGCTTATATGATGATACTTATCAGCTTAGAGAAGAAGCATAGGGGTGGGGGGTAATTGGGGTTGCTTTTTCCTTATTGTATGCTTGTATTTGTTTCCTTTGGTGTGTTGTTTCTTTTTGCTTGTTGTAAAATGAAAATAAAAGTTAAAAAAAAAAAAAAAGTCTCTGATGAGGGACCTTGTCAAAGGCTTTCTGAAAGTCCAGATACACAATATCAACCGACTCACCTTTGTCCACCTGTTTATTCACTCCTTCAAAAAAACATAACAGATTAGTAAGACAAGATCTTCCTTGTCTAAAGCCATGTTGGCTGTCTCCCATTAGGTTGTGACTATCTACATGCTGAGCAATTTTATTCTTAATGATGGTTTCTACCATTTTTCCTGGTACTGACGTCAGGCTCACCGGTCTGTAGTTTCCCGTATCACCCCTGGAACCCTTTTTAAAAATTGGTGTTACATTGGCGATCCTCCAATCTTCAGGTATTAGAGATGATTTTAATGATAGTTCACAGATTACTGATAGCAGGTCTGCAATCTCATATTTCAGTTCTTTCAACACCCTTGGATGTATACCAACCGGCCCAGGTGATTTGCTACTCTTCAGTTTATCTAATAATTGTAAGACATCTTACCGATGTATCGATATTTCCTTCAATTCTTCCGCACCTTTAAATACCACTTCAGTCATGGGTAACATCCCTACATCTTCCTCAGTAAAGACCGAAGCAAAGAATTCATTCAGTCTCTCCGCTATCGCCTTGTCGCCTCTTAGTGCTCCTTTAGCCCCTTTATCATCTAATGGAGCAACTGAATCTCTCACAGGTTTTTTGCTACGAATGTACTTGAAAAGGTCTTTATTTCGCGTTTTTGCTTCCGCAGCAAGCTTCTTCTCAAATTCTCTCTTTGCCTGCCTTATCAATGCCTTGCATTTGACTTGCCAGTGCTTGTGCTGTTTCCAGGTTTCGTCGTTTGGCTCTTTTTCCATTTCCTGAAAGATGCTTTTTTGGCAACAACAGCCTCTCTGACCTCACCTTTAAACCATGCTGGCAGTTTTTTGGACTTCCTTCCACTTTTCTTAAAGCGTGGAATACAGCTGGTCTGGGCTTCCAAGATAGTATTTTTCAACAACACCCAAGCTTGATGTACGTCTTTAACCTTTGCAACTGCTCCTTTTAGTTTTTTCTTAACTGTTTTCCTCATTTTATCATAGTCTCCCTTTAGAAAGTTAAAAGGTAGTACTGTGGATTTCCTTACTATCCCTCCTCCACTAATTAAATCAAAGGCGATCATGCTATGATCACTATTGCCAAGTGGACCCAACACCCTTATCTCTTGCACTAGATCTGGTGTTCCACTAAGGACTAGGTCTAATATGGCTTCCCCTCTGGTCGGTTCATGAACCAGCTGCTCCAAGAAGCAGTCATTTATTTCATCTAGGAACTTTATCTCCCTAGCATGTCTTGACGTGACACTGACCCAGTCGATACCGGGGTAATTGAAATCACCCATTATTATTACTGCGCTGTAACTTTTGTTAGCTTCCTTGATTTCTTTGAGCATTTCATCATCCATTTGGTCATTCTGGTCAGGTGCTCGATAGTACACCCCCACTGCCATTGCCTTCCCCCTTTTATATGGAATTTCAATCCATATAGATTCTACAGCAGATTTTGTTTCCTGCAAAACTTTAATCCTTTCTGAGTTAATGCCCTCTCTAACTTAGAGCGCAACCCCTCCACCAATTTGATCAGCTCTATCATTACGATATAGTTTGTACCCAGGTATCACAGTGTCCCACTGGTTGTCCTCCTTCCACCATGTCTCTGATATGATTGGAATATCTAACCTTTCATTTAGTGCTATATATTCTAACTCTCCCATCTTATTCTTTAGACTTCTAGCATTTGCATACAAGCATTTTAGAGAATGTATTTTGTTCATGTTAATTTGGCTATTGTTAGACATGGGTAAATTGGGATCTTTAAGCTCTGTCTGCTCCATACTTGAGGGCATTTGGGCTACTTTACTCTTTTGTGGAACCTCTCTGCTTTTGGTAGTATCCTTCAAGGATACATTCTTCCGAACCATCCGCTCTTGGGCGACTGTCGGCTTTCCCCTAATATCTAGTTTAAAAGCTGCTCTATCTCCTTTTTAAAGGTTAATGCCAGCAGCCTGGTTCCATCCCGGTTAAGGTGAAGCCCATCCCTTTGGAAGAGCCCCTCCTTTCCCCAGAATGTTCCCCAGTTCCTAACAAATCCAAACCCCTCATCTCTGCACCATTGTGTCATCCACGCATTGAGACTCCAGAGCTCTGCCTGCCTTTTGGATCCTGCACGTGGAACAGGAAGCATTTCGGAGAATGCTACCATGGAAGTTCTGGATTTCAACTTCCTACCTAAAAGCCTAAATTTTGCCTCCAGAACCTCCCTACCACATTTTCCTATGTCATTGGTACCGACATGTACCAAGACAGCAGACTCCTCCCCAGCACTATCTAAGACCTTATCTAGGTGGCGCGTAAGGTCCGCTACCTTCGCACCAGGCAGGCATGTTACCAGGCGATCCTCACGTCCACCAGCCACCCTGCTATCTACATGAGCACACATAAGCACAGATCACTACTGGCACACATATGTGCAACCTTATATTTGTAAGTCTTTGCTGGATTAACTATTTTATGAGAAGCACATGCACATATATTGCTCTTATAAAACAGGTGAAACAGAGGTGGCTTTCTTGCCTAGGTACCCTGTTATTACTCCAATAAATCTAACATGAAATGTCCACTACAGAAATGGGATTTGAAGTCCTGTGCTCCAACCACTAGACTGTTCCTCTACTCCCTCATGACTCTACTTTTATACTCTATTCCACAATATAGATTTTGATTCAACATTTGTTTACGTTGAACAGGTCGGAAGAATTGTTAGAAACTCCACATCTAAAAATATTACAGTCCACCTACGGAGCTTTATACCTGGGTAGTTTTCAAATTTCCAGGTGGCTGCAGTTCTGTGGTTATCAATGATATAATCAAGGCTTCAAATAAGCTTGAGGGCTAATCAGCTTTTATGTATGTGGGGGTGGCATTAGATTTCAAAGTAGAATTCATTTATTTATTGACAAAATGATGGCATGCCATGCTATTTATTTATATATTCTTTTTGAAGTCTGAAATCCTGATTTGGTTTTTTTTTAAAACACACTGAGGAAATCAACAATATGAAATGAAACAGATTTATAGGAGTGTTATTGTTAGAAATGCAAAATGCATTTTGTTTTTCGGTATTATTTAGGAAAGCCGTGGAGCTAGAATGACCTGCTCTGAATTAGCACTAGCCTTGTAAAGAGGTTGGATGATTTTTAAAGGAATTCTAGACTGGGACTGTAAAAATTTCACAACTGTTTGTAAAGAAGTAAATTACAAAAGCCCTGGCCCTGGAGTGTATTATCTAGTAACCTTTCAGGCGGCATCTCGTGAAATGCCTTTGTGAAGGCTTGCTAAATTGCATCTACCTAATTCCCTACATCCTAATATTTATTTTCTACTTCAAAGGAATTGTCAGATTATTTTGACAAGTAGCTTTGTCTTTTAAAAATGTGTTGGATTTCACTGCTGCTTAAGATACAGAGCATTTGCTATTGGGATGATGGACAACCCCATTCTTAGAACATAGTTCCTTACATGGCTTCAGACTTTCAAAGCATCAGAATTATGCCCCTTACTCCAGAGGACTATGGCCAACTTTCATGCCTTTTGTCTTGATGGGAGTACCAAGTACCACTTTTGCTGATAGTACCAAGATTGGGGTACTATGCACACATAAGCTGCTACAACAATGTGATGGTGCTGCATAGCACGAAGGAACAAAAATCTGAAAATACTGAATTCTGCCCAAGATATGATGTAGAGGTCCAGATAAGCAGGAAGCGGCAAAACCATGTAATAAAAAATAATATATTCCTATCAATGATGGGGGTAGTATCATTGTACATTAAATGATAGTTTGCTTGCAACTCTCATTCAATAATTATAGCAGGGATTCTCCACTCCATTCTCAGGACACACCTAGCCATTCGGGTTTTCAAGATAACCACAATGAATATGCCTGAGAGAGATTTGCAGACAAAAAAGGCCTTGCATGCACATCTCTCTCAGGCGTGTTCATTGTGGTTATCCTGAAAACCTGACTGACTAGGGGGTATGTTTACTAAACCGTCTTAACGTGCGCTCTGCGACATTATCGCGTGATAAGGTACCTCATCATGCAATAATGGTGCTTTATCGGGCGCACAGGTACCTTAGCGCGCGATAACGCGCGCAGCGGCGCAAATGAGCGCTGAAGGCGGAGAAAGGCTCCCGGAGGGCGGAGGAAGGCTCCCCAGGGGCGGAGAGAAGGGGTCAATGGGCGGAGAGTGGGAGGGGAGAGGCTCCCTGCACACTAACGCTGTGAAATCCGAGGCTCAAAACTAACGCCAGTGAAACCCTGATGTTAGAGCTGATTTAAAGGGAGAAGAAACCATTTACGTCAGCAATGTACAGCAAAACCAGGGAAACCTACAAAAAAGTGATAAGTGTGATACATGTGCACGGAACAAAAGGGCAAATAAACTCTGAAAATGTACAGAAGAAAATGTAAAAATAAAATAACCAAGCTGGCCAATAGTGATATCAATGGGAAACATCAAAAAACACTCCCAAGAAAGCTCCAAAAAAAAGATATGAATTTTGGAAGGCTCTATACTCCGTCCCCATACAAGGTGAATGAGGCCACAGTGTAATTGCGCTGAGCAAGGTTTCCAACTCCATTGGCCAGGTTTCCTATGGCATGCACATGTTCCACAACAGCAGGGCAGGCATGTCGGAATGGGCAACTGGACAGATGCTGGAAAAGGGGACACAGAGGGCTGCAGGCGGCACATGCTGTGGGGCAGCTGGGCCATAGTGCAGACTAGGGTGATGCCTAGCTGGCCCGTAGGAATGCTGAAACAGTAGAGCAGCCAGACAGCAACTGCTGAGGGCCCAACATGGGCATGAGTGTGCTTCCCACAGTGTCACAGGGGATAGTACCCAGCAGGTACCCCGACGGGCACGGAACATTGGCATGCGGTGCTGGGGGGAAGCGTGGACTGCTATGCAGGCACCCCTACCCCAGAACCCGCACCATAGGCAGCCGCTAACCCGCACACTGGATGGCCTGAGACTGCGCTCCACGAGCACCACCAGCAGAAGGGCATGTCAGCATGGTGGCAGAGGGATACTGGTGGTGGAGGGGGCAGTGGTAGCTGCCCAGAGCAGACTGTGGCCTAGCCCTGTGTAGGTAGATGCCATGCACTGCAACAGACAGGCCCTGTCTGACGAACAGTCATGGTATCACCAGGGAATGCACTGTCTCTGTGGCAACACAGTGGTGCAGTGCACACAGCCAGTGTGTTCAGAAGCAGAAGGTCACAGGTTCAAGTCCCACCTGTGGTTCCTGCCAACACAGTCCCCATATTTTACCCACTACTAAAACGTGCTAGTACAGACAGAGCCTTTAATGCAGATGACGTAAACATGCCCAAAACACCTACATTTTATCCTACAGAGCACAGACACCATAAACATGTGCATTACTTAGAGCAGAGTCTCCCAAATGCAGTCCTGGAGGGCCAAACACCATTCAGGTTCCATGCTGTCACTAATAAAGATGCCTGTGCTGCATTTCTATGTGCCGCCCCCATGGTATGCAGATGTATCTCATGCATATTCATGAGGGACAGCATGAAAACCCGAACAGTGTCTGGCCCACCAGGACTGGAGTCGGGAACCTCTGGCCTAAAGCAGCGGCCAACAGGGGCAGACACACCCGCACCCTCAGGCTCCATTATCCAATGCCTCCTGGAGAGGCAGGATGTTGGGCCCTGCATGCATCTCCCAATACTAGCACTTTCATACCTTAGAAATGCCACCCAAAACCTGGGAATACGGTACACAGCTATCAAAAAGTTGCTATGATTACTGGCAGATAGCAATTCCAAGGTTAAGTACAATTTTCTGAGTGAGCTGCATCATAGCAACCTTTCTAATGTCTGTGGAGTGTGCTACAAGTCTTGTGTCTGACAGTGTTTACCACCATGGGGGGTGACTCCAACAGTATTGCATACCATAGCCATGCCTGCACTGCGCCCAGGACTGGTGCGGTGGCCAGGGCTGCCAAACACCTCTAAAGTTGCACAATGCTGGCATAGGTGTGGGGAGTGTGTGTCTGTCTATCCAGTGTGTGGTGGCTGCAAACACCCTCCACAGCCCACACTGCTAGCACTGTTGCCAGTGTTGGCCTGCCAATGTGCATAATGAGGAGCAAGGTACCGTGGGAATAGCCAGGATAGGGAGGCCTGGCCTGGATCCATCTGTACATAGCATAGGGCAATGGCTCGGACATTGTAGTGGCCGGCCACCACCTGCACAGACAGGGTGGCCACAGCATGTCCTGCTGGGGGGGGTCACTCTCACCCTGACTGAGCAGTGACCACGGCATGGCTAGGTTCCCCTATAGTGCTATATGGTATTTTTCTTATGTGATATTTATGGGTTCTCTTTTGGGGCCCAATCATTGACGTGTCTGCTTTGTGTGTATGCTGACATCCCAGTTCTGGGTACGCGCATCTCTGGCAGGAACATGCATTATGGACTAGCTAGCAGAGTGTCTGCAGCTAGTATGTGTCTTGCTGGAATACCTTGCAGAGTGCAGCGGCTGGAGGCTTGCTGCTGGAGAATGTCAGATAGTGGTGGGGGGCAGCTGTGCATTTCCAGGCCTACTGTCTGTCTGCTATTGCTTTATGGATGTGTACAGCTCTTGTTGCCTGCCCTGTAGGGTGTCTGTTCTCTAGCAGGACTGGGGTGGTGGTAGAATGTGGATCTGTTGGTGGGTTTCCCTGTTTCCCACCCTGAGCCCCAGAGGGTGGGTTGTGTGGTGGTACATAATCCGCCTATAGGTCCAAACACCCCTCCCCTCTCCTACATCATGTAACCATGGCACCAACACAGGATATGCACGATTCTTGGTACATCATAGCCCATATGGGCTAGACATTATTGAGAAATACAGAAGGACACAGATGTATCCTAGGTGTGTCTGCAGGCACTACCTATCACACACAATAGCACTGATGGGGACATGCAGCAAGGCGTATTTCAGTTATGAAAGGTGCTGTGGAGCTGGTGCTGGGTGCCCCACTTCACCCTCAGGGTGAGCACAGTACCCGCACAATGTGACGGTCTGTAGCTACTCTGTACCAGTACCACACATGGTCGGTTCCCTCTACCAGGCCGAGGTGCTCTGGGGGTGCATACCCCATCTTGTGCCCATCTCTAGACTGCTGCTTTGCATGTGCAGTGCATCATGGGTATGGGTGGGTTAACCCTATCCTGGTAACCACAGCAGACAGTTTGTGTGGTGACATGCAGTCCTTCTGCAGCCAGCCAGGGGCTTGTTAGCAGCTGTAGCCCACTGTTTACTTCACTGCCTGTGGGGCCAGAGGTCATGGGTTCAAACCTATGGTGGGGTTATTTGATAAGGCTGTCTGAGGCATTGTCTATTTTTAATGTACATTAGTGCTGCCAGCAGAAACACCCTCAGTGTACTGTAACATAGGATGCCCCATAAGGCGCCTTATAAGGTGCCTTATCAGGTGTCCTCTAAAGCACCTTATAGGGTGCCCTATAGGGGACATTATAGGGTGCCTTGGCGGACAGTGCACTTTATAATGTGCCCTATGGAGTGCCTTATAGGGTGCCTTATGCAGCACCTTAGGTTACGGCATGTGAGGGTGTGTTTGCTGGCAGCACTAATTAAACTACAAATAAAATGCCTCACAAATCAATACTTACATGTAAAAGCTACTGCCTCAGCCATCCTTATAGATTAGGCACACTGGGGGATCAAACTCATGACCCCTGTATCATCAGTTGGTGTATTAACCATTGCACTACACCTCTTTCTGTGTTTGCATGTCTGCGTGCCTACTTAAGATTACCGCGCGTTAACGTGCTTAGCGGCGTCTCGCCGGATAATGTGCGCAGTGCAAGTTATCGCTCGATAATCCCGTTTTGCTACTTTAAGAACGACACGCCCACTCCTTTTATGGCAGCCTGCACACTATCGCCGGGCGCACGTTAAGACGGTTTAGTAAATGTACCCCTAGGTGTGTCCTGAGTACTGACTAGAGAACCCCGTTATATAGGTTGAAAAGGACTAGAGCTCTACTCAGACTGCAAAGCTGATTAAGCTAATATGATAGTTTTTAATTTGTTGGGGGGGAGGTTGGGGGGAGGAGAGGTTTTTATGCTTTTTAAAGGAGGTAGGTCATATCCATCAGTGTTTCTTTTAGAAAGACGGCCACTATTCCCATCACAGACTGAGCAAAACCCTTACAGTTCCTGATAGCCTGAGGACCAGAAGCGGGATCAGGGAATCAACTTGAATTTTCTGCCCAAGAGCATCCTGCACTGGCACTGGTCAATGAACTCCACCCCTATTCCTTCTAACCTTGTGAAGAGAATCTAAAATAACCGTGAACAGAATGATGAAAATTGCTGTCAGGCTCATAACATAACCAGAAAATATCATCTCTATGGAATTTCAATGAGAACCAGAACTGATCCATGTTGGTGATTCTCACATACAAATTTCCAATAATCCACTTCATTTTAGGTTTCTGCCCACCTGGAATTTCTATTCCTACAGAGGAGTATGTGTGTGCTAATGAGATAAAGAGTAGTTACTCACCTGTAACAGGTGTTCTCCAGGAGCAGCAGGAATCAGTCCTCACTTATGGGTGTCATCGATGCCGATGAAGCCCCAGCGGAGCATTTCCCCAGCTTTCCATGAAAGCCTTTGGGAATGCTGGCACGCATGCGCGGTTCCCTTCCCGCCTAAAGGTGCCATCTTACCTCAGTCAAATGACATAGCTAAGAACAGCACACAAAATGTAAAAATTAAACTATGTACAACTGCAACTCCAAGGGGAGGAGGGAGGGTAGTGAGGACTGATTCCTGCTGCTCCTGGAGAACACATGTTACAGGTGAGTAACTACTCTTTCTCCAGGACCAAGCAGGAAGTCAGTCCTCACTTATGGGTGACTCCCCAGCTCTGGGCTACCAGGAACCCAGGCTGAACAAGAGAACTCCCTCTAGTCTCAGCAACAAGGAAAGGCTTTTCAAGGACATAACCTCCACAGGTAGCCCAACCAGAGGGCAGGAGGGCAGGAGTTGCCTAGACCTCAAAGAGATTCCGGAGTACTGCTTGGCCAAAAGCACTGTCCCTACGGGACTCCCTCTCCAGACAGTAGTGGGCTGCAAAAGTCTGGCTTGAAGACCAAGTAGCAGCCCTGCAGATGTCTTGCAATGGAACAGAGCGGAGATGAGCCACTGATGCAGCCATGGCCCTCACACGGTGGGCCGTGACCCTACCCTGCAAAGGAAGGTCAGCTGCCTTGTAAGCCCAGGTGATACAGTCAGCCACCCAGATGGACAAGGTATGCTTGGACAGAGGCCTCCCCAAGTTATTGGGGTCAAAAGACAGGAAGAGCTGAGAAGCCTTCCTGTCACCTTGCGTACGTTCAAGGTAGAAGGATAAGGCCCTCCTACAGTCCAAGGTATGGAGAACTGTTTCAGCCTGACTTGCATGAGGCCTAGGGAAAAAAGTAGGAAGAACCACCTCCTGGTTGAGGTGGAAAGAGGAGACAACCTTAGGAAGGAACTTAGGGTGAGTCCTGAGGACAACCCTGTTCTTATAGAACCTGGTGTAAGGTCTATCACAGACCAAGGCCTGAAGCTCACTCACTCTCCTAGCCGAAGTAAGGGCTATCAGAAAGAGAGGCTTCCAGGAAAGGAAGCATAGAGGGCAAATAGCCATAGGCTCAAAAGGTGGGTGAGTCAGTTGCTGCAAGACCACATTAAGCTCCCACTCAGGAGCAGGAGGACGTATGGGAGGCTTCAGCATAAGCAAGCCTCTGAGAAACCTAGACACCAAAGGGTGCACAGACAAGGAATGGCCCTCAACTAGGGAGTGGTGAGCTACCAAAGCAGAGAGGTGGACCCGAACAGAGTTGGACTTGAGACCCTGATTGGACAAGTGCAGCAGGTACTGAAGCACTACTGACACAGTACAGGAGAAAGGATCCTCAGCACGTAGCTGACACCACACAGAGAACCTTTTCCACTTGAGAGCATAGGTCTTTCTAGTGGATTGTTTCCTGGAGGCTAGGAGAACATCCTCAACCTCGGGAGGCAGGCCCCAGGGAGCCAAGACTACCCTTGCAGCCTCCATGCCATCAGATTGAGAGCTTTGAGATTGGGATGCAGCAAGGAGCCCTGATCCTGAGAGAGAAGGTCGGGCTGCAATCCCAGAGGCAGAGGCAGACCCACTGCCAGTTGAAGCAGGAGGGGGAACCAAGGCTGCCTTGGCCACCTGGGAGCTACCAGGAGGACTGAGGCCCTGTCTCGGAGAATCTTGAACAGTGTCCGGGCCACCAGAGGGGTGGGAGGAAATGCATAGAGTAGGCCCTGAGTCCAGGGAATCAGAAAAGCATCTGCTGCTACTCTCAGAGGATGCGGTTGCCTGGAGCAGAGCCTTGGCAGCTGGTTGTTCAGTGGACTGGCAAACAGGTCTATGGAGGGAAGCCCCCATCTCAAGAAAATCTTTTGAACCACCAAAGGATGTAGCTGCCACTCGTGTGGTTGCAGAATCCTGCTCAATCTGTCGGCTAGGGAATTCTCCTGGCCTGGAAGATAGACTGCTTTGAGGAGCATGTTGTATTTCAGGGCAAAGGAACAGAGGTCCTGGGCTTCCTGGCAAAGGGGCTGGGAACCAGTCCCGCCATGTTTGTTTACATAGAACATGGCTACCTGATTGTCTGTCTGGATCAAGACAGACTGTTGTGCCAGGGAAGCAGTAAAGGCCTTGAGGGCCAAGCGAATAGCTCTGAGTTCCAGCAGATTGATCTGCTGGGACGCCTCCCAATGAGACCAGAGGCCCTGGGTGCACTTGTCTAGGCAGTGTGCTCCCCAACCCTGCAGAGAGGCATCGGTGGTCAGAACCACTGTATGAGGTGGGATCTGAAAGGGCACCCCCACCAGCAGATTGGGGGGTGTAACCACCAGTTGAGGGAGGCCAGGAAACGGTGGGACACTCTGATCCTGTCTCTGAGACTGCCTGAGGCCTGTGACCACTGAGTCCGAAGGCACCACTGGGCAGGCCTCATATTGAGCCTGGCATTGGGGGTCACCTGTACCGTCGACGCCATGTGGCCCATAAGTCTGAGACAGAGTCTGGCGGAGACCAGGGACCTGTGCAGAAACTTGCTGGCGAGGTCCATGAGCCTTTGTGCTCGGTCCACTGGTAAGAATGCTCTTGCCAGCTGAGAATCCAACCTTGCCCCTATGAACTCCAAGTTCTGGGAGGGGAGCAAAGTGGACTTTGCGGTTGATGACAAAGCCCACCTTTTGGAGCAGTTCTATGGTCCTGTTGGTGGCCTGTTGAACTTCCAGGGAAGTCTGGCCTCTGATGAGCCAGTCGTCTAGTTAAGGAAACAGAAAGATGCCCTGATTTCTCAGGTAGGCTGCCAACTCTGCCAGGCACTTGGTAAAGACCCTGGGAGCGGAGGCCAGTCCAAAAGGCAGTACCCTGTACTGATAATGGTTTCCTCCCACAATGAACCTGAGGTACTTTCTGTGGTCTGGATGAATAAGGATGTGAGTGTAAGCATCCTTTAGATGTAAAGAGCATAACCAATCTCCCTGCTGGAGGTAGGGCAGAAGAGTTCCAAGAGTAAGCATCTTGAACTTCTCTCTTACTAGAAACTTGTTTAGGTTTCTGAGATCCAAAATGGGTCGAAGACCACCGGTTCTTTTTGGCACCAGGAAATACCTGGAGTAAAACCCGTGACCTTGGACGTGGAGAGGCACAGGCTCCACCGCCTTGTCCAGCAACAGACCCTTTAACTCTTGAAGGAGAAGGGCAGTATGCAGGGGAGGCCGAAAAGGTTCCCCTGGGAAGTGTGGCGGAGGCAGTTGTTGAAAATGCAGGGCATAGCCTCGATGGACTATGTCCAGCACCCAACTGTCCTGGGTTATCAAGGGCCACTGGTGAGCGAACAAGGCTAGGCGGCCTCCTGTGCAGGGCTGGGTCTGCAAGGGAGGAATGGCTATACGCAAGGAGTCAAAAACCCCCACCCTGCTGAGTGGGAGCAGGGGCCGGAGGCTTGGGGGTATTCTGCCTACGGGGCCCATTACCCCGGCCCCTGGCTTGCTGACCCTGGGGGGCAGTTGGGGCAGCCTGAAACTGGGGGTACGGTTTGTAGGCAGCTCCCTTCCTCGGATAAAAGGGCTTCTTACCCGGGCCCTTCCTCTTAGAGGAAGGAGCAGAGGTCTTCCTCGACAGCCTTGTCCTCGTGAGGTGCTCTGTTTCGAGCTGAGCGGCCTTCTCGGCCACAGGCTTGCCAAAAAGGTTTTCACCTCGACAAGGGACATCGACCAACTTGTCCTGAACCTATGGCTCGAGGTCCGATGACTGCAGCCACGCCTGGCGTCGAGCCGCGATGCCGGCAGCCGCTACTCGAGCCGAAACCTCGAAGCCATCGTAGGCGGCACGGGACATGAACTTAGAGCATTCCCAGATCCTCGAAGGCAAGGACTTAAAACTCTGCAAGGGTTCCCTGGAGAGACCAGCAGAGAATCCGGCCAACTCCTTGGCCAGGTCTCGTAAATACAAGCCCATGTACAGCTGGTAAGTCTGGACACGGCAAGCAAGCATCGAGCCCTGAAAACACTTTCTACCAACACCATCAAGGTTTCGGGCTTCCCGTCCAGGAGGCACCGCGGAGTGCATCTTCTGACTCTTCAGACGATGCATGGCCGATTCCACAACCATGGAATGGTGTGGTAGCTGTGCTTTTTGGAAGCCAGGACTCTTACGGAGTCAATAGATGGAATCAACCCACTTGCTCAAGACCGGCACCGAGGCCAAGGCCTCCCACATACGGAAGAGGAGCCGTTCCAGCATCGGAGGAACCGGGACAGTAAAGGCCTCCTTCGGAGAAGAGTCATACTGCAGAGCATCGAGCTCCTCGGCTCGAGGCTCTTCCTCGGGGTCAGCCGAGATAGCCAGGGCAGCGGCCATATCACGGACAAATTACGAGAACCTAGTGTCCTCCGGAGGGGATCTACTCCGGGGCTCAGACTCAGGTGAGTCCGAAGGGACACACCGAGTCTTGAAGGTGTCAGGAGACTCCTCGTCCTCGGTCTCCCAAGCAGACTCGTCCGATGTCGAGTCGAGCTCGGACCCCGCGGGGCCTCCAGGCACCCGCCCCGATGCCGGGGGCACCGGCGTCGAGACCCTCGGTCCCGAATGGGAGGTCGAGGGAGACCTCGACCGAGGACGACCTCGAGCCGCAAGGGACTCGAGTATCGGCTCGGTCTCCGGGGTCGACTTCGAAGACGATGTCCCGGTGGTCGGGGCAGATGCACCAGACAGGCTGGCCATCAGTGCCCGCTGTTGGTCCATGAAGGCAGACATTCTGCTCTCCAAGGCTGTCAACCTGAGACTCAGCTCAGGTGACGCAGCAGCCCCCAACTCGGGCGCCGGCGGCGCCGGGCCCGACGTCGGTACTCGGGGAGGCGAGTCCACAAGGACAACAGGACTTACGTGTCCAGCAGATTCCGGCTCCACACGAGGAACTTTAGTGGGCTTCTCCTGGTCCACGGGCCCGGGACGACGGTCGGGGGTCTTAGACCTGGCCCTCGAGGGCCCAGGGACCTCCTCCGACGCCGCCCTCGCAAGCCGCTTCTTCCTCTTACGTTCCCGGTCAGGGGACCCCCCTATCCGAGGAGCTCCAACGCCTCTCGGGATCGGAATCCCGAGATGTCGAGGCCTCAGATGAGGTCCGGGCCCGGGTAGAGGCCGAGTCCGAGAAAAGCCATTCACTTTGCTGCTGACGACTTCGGAGTGCCTTGGAAGACATTTTTCCACATGGCCCGCACGATTTAGAATCGTGGTCTGGGCCAAGGCACTGAAGGCAGCAGTCGTGTGTGTCGGTGAGAGACATAATCTTCTTACACCGATCACACTTCTTAAAACCGCTGGAAGTCATCGGGGAAAAAAGGGTCCCCACGAGGTCAAAGGACCGGCCTTCCAGGGAAAAGAAAAAAGATTTGGCGCGAACGCCTAGCCATGAAGGGCAAAAACCGAAAAGAAAAAGAGAGGATTCGATACCGGCGTACCGAACCCGGCGGGAGGGGAACCGACGTCGAATCCAAGGAAAAAAGCGAATAACGCCTAGAAAAAAATAACTCTTTTCCGGGGAAAAAAAGGACACACGTCCGATGGGCTTCACGGAAAAAAAGAGACTGAGGTAAAATGGCACCTTTAGGCGGGAAGGGAACCGTGCATGCGTGCCAGCATTCCCAAAGGCTTTCATGGAAAGCTGGGGAAATGCTCCGCTGGGGCTTCATCGGCGTCGATGACACCCATAAGTGAGGACTGACTTCCTGCTTGGTCCTGGAGAATCATGCACACTACTAATAAGTAACTTGTTATTCAGATGGTAATTACCCTAAAGGACAGGTTTACTGAAGTGCCATAATGATTAGGCTCACTGTAAAGGCTAGCATGTCCTATAATCAGCTAGTGTGTTAAAAATCCTGCACCAACTGCTTAGCACATGGGAAGGCGTGCACTGGGTGGGGCTTATTTATTTAACAGTTTTTTTATACCGTCTTTCTACAAGTCAAGACAGTTTACAAGTAACTGAGTGTTGTAACAGGAAACAAGTCAAACAGTAGTGCACGATACACTGAACATATTGAAGATATTGTAACAACTGCTATTAACAAACGCTCATAAAAGTAGAAGAACTATGTACATGTTATGATGTAACTTGCTTATTGCTCAAGGTGTATGTTCTGTGCGTGGAGGTGATGTGCTGGTTAATTGTCACTTGTTGTTGGGCCATGGTATTCTGTGAATAGGAGGGTTTTCAGGGATTTTCTGAAGTCTGCAGGAGTTGACTGTCTCTTATTTGTGGTGGAAGTGAGTTCCATAATGCAGGGGCATGTAGCGAAAAGGCCATTATTGGTCCTTTGGCTGCATTTTGTTCTTTCTGCTGGGATATCCAGCATGTTAGACATTCTCTATCTTGTAGGTCTATTGCAGCTGTGGGTTGATATAAAGGCATGCAGAATGAGAGCTGAGGCGTTGCGAATGATTTTGTAAGTGTAGATAAGGATCTCATATTTGATTCTTTGTGATACGGGTAGCCAGTGAAGCTGGGATAAGCAGAGAATATGTGTGTTAGCTGGTGACAGCTCATTCAGGGGATGGTAGCGCAGCTGCTGCTCATCAAAAACAGTAAGCTGCAGCAGCCAATGCACTGATCCTCAACTCTGATCCTCCCCATAAAGTATCCCCTTCTTCCAAGCCCCACCCATAAAAGACTCTTAACTGTTGTACTATGAGTATTTCTAAAGGTTGCCACTGCCATTTTGTAAGTCTCCACAGCTGGGGCAGGAGCTGAGGGAGAATGTTCCTGACCCATTCATCAGGAAGAACAGTGAGCCCCCCAACAAGGACCAAAGGGGGTTGGACCTTTGGAGAGGGCTGATGGGGGGTTGGTTTTGCTTTCCTACATTGGCAGTGCTGAAGAGGGAATATGCCAGGGGGATAGGACCAATAAGTTACTTTGTTGGGGGGGAGGGGATGATGGAGGAATGGAGATCATTGTGGCAGCCATAGTTGGAACGGTGTTTCCTGCCTTGGCAGGTAGTGTGGGTGCTCCTATGCTACTTGCTGAGGCATGGAACATGGCTCTCATGTGTAGTAAATGTGCCCTGCTATATCCCCTGTGTTTATCATACAGGCTTCTCATTTACCACACCTTGACATTGTCAGGTAAGATGCGGCAAGTGGAAAGCCTGTATGATAAATGCAGGGGCCGTGCACATCATCTGACCCGCACATGAAAATCCCTAAATCTTATACTGCAATATAATAGCTCATACCAAACTTTTTGTTTATTGTATCTTCTGCTGGACTCAGTGCTTTGTTTACAGTGAGCTGTATATTTATATTGAACTATATCATGAGCAATGTTCCCTCTAATTTTCTGTAGGCTGTGTGCGCATAAAATGTCAGCTGTGCAGCTTTTGAAGGAAGGTTAAATTTTTGTGCGCCACATAACGACACTCGGAGTTATATACTTTAAAATTTGACTACACGTCAGAATGCAGTATGTACACCACATTGATTGCACTAGAAAATATTGTAGAACTTGTGAAAACCGTAAATACACAACAACTTTTCAATTTTAAGAATGTCTGTGTTGTTTTCTATCAGAATCAGAACCATAATTTTTGTGCGCGCTGTTGTAAAGTATGAGCGCTCACTCGGCGAGGTGTGTGTGCGCGCACACGCGCACAGCTTAGAGGGAACAGTGATCATGAGCATATAAATGTAGGAGTCAATATTCATGGACACCTATCCAGTTAGCAGCATCCACTAACCATATCAGTGACAGCCAGAAAGAAATTCAGCAGCACTATCAGAGAGAGATTCTGATTCCCAACAACGAATAGCAGGGTTGGACGTCTGGGTTGGATGGTGGCGGTCCTGAGAGGTCCTGGGGGTGGTGCTGGGGTGGAGTAGGGGTGGTGCAGGGGAGGGAAAATGCTGGACATCGTTTCCCAGCTCCAACCTAAATGCCCGGCTTATTGCACCCTGATGGTGGAATACGTGATGGGTGCATCCCACACCGTGCACCGCACACCCCTGCAAAATGGTCAGCCTTCCACACCATGCCCCTGCAGCCATGATCTGGCACACAGATGCTGCCGGTGATGGCATAGCATTCCAAGATGTCCTATGGATGGCTCGTTGCCATGGTGCCAGGACACCACTGCTCCCTCACATGAGCAGTGGTGTTCTGGTGTCTAGACGGGCAGCTCCCCATATGCCAAGCAGATCGGCATATGGGGAGCACCCGGGCATCTTAATTCCCTGATTCTGCCATTGCGGGTATGTCCAGGCCCCGCAGTAGCAAAATTGGGTCCATCTCGCGCACATCCATTTTTGCCCGGTCAATGCAGGTAGATGTGCGGGAAACGGAATCAGCCTCTATTGGAGGGGTCCAGGGAAAGAGCTTGGGCAGAGCTAGTACTTCCCTAGAGAGTGAATATCTGGATTAATTTAGGAAATCTGCAAGGCCGTTCTAAATGTATCCAGCTGGATAACGCTGGCAATCAGCATAAATCCAGATATTCAACACTATCTACCATCTGGATACATGTTCTGAATATCTAAATGTTTTTCAATTGTGGTGGCTGACATTAAAAAATAAAGCACCAATTATTGAGACTGAATATCAACCCGTTAACAGAAGAACATAAGATTTGCCATTCTGGGTCATACTGAGGTCCATTAAGCCCAGTATTCTGTTTCCAACAGTGGCCAGTCCAGGTCACAAGTACCTGTCAAGTTCCCAAAAAGATGCATTGTTTCCATGTTGCTTATCCCGGGGTAAGCAGTGGATTTCCCTGGTCCTCTTGAATAATGGTTTATGGACTTTTCCTCCAGGAACTTGTCCAATCCTTTTTTAAACTCAATCACCCTAACAGCTTTAACTACATCCTCCGATAATCAATTCCAGAGTTTGATTACGCATTGAGTGAAAAAATAATTTCTTCAACTAGTCTTAAATGGGCTATTTTGTAGCTTCATTGTGTGTCCTCTAGTCTTTTCACTTTTTGAAGGAGTAAACAATCAGTCTATGCTTACCCATTCCACTCCATTCATTATTTTATAGCTCTCTATCATATCTTTCCTCAGCTGTCTCTTTTCCAAGTTGAAGAGCACTAACCTTTTAAGCCTTTCCTCATAGGAGTATCCTTCCAATCCCTTTTTCCCTGGCTCTTCTCTGTACCTTTTCTAATTCTGCTATATCCTTTTTAAGCTATGGCAACCAGAGTTGCACACAGTATTCAAGGTATGATCGCACTATGGAACAATACAAAGGCATTATGATGTCCTTTGTTTTATTCTCCATTCCTTTCCTTATGATTCCTGGCATTCTATTTGCTTTCTTGGATGCTGCTGCACACCGGGCAGAGGATTTCAACATATTAACCATGATAATACCTAAATCCTTTTTCTGGTTGTTGGTTCTAAATGTGGAACCTTGGATCGTGAAACTCTAGTTTGGGTCGTTCTTCCCAAAGTGCATAACTTTGGACGTCCACACTGGCATTTTAAGATGAGTCTTATGACTTTTCACAGGAGGCATGAGCAGCATAGTAGGCATTGATTGCCTATTATTGATCTTCCATAAGAACATAAGAAAGCCATCTCAAGAATAGCAGGGGTATCAGTGACTATACCCAGAGTAGCATTCTGTCTACAAAAAAGCTTAGTACATGAATATAGTTATAAAAAGAGACTCACAAGTTGTCCAGAGACATCAAGAGTCATTTTAGCAATTACTGGAAAAACCCAGATCAGAGAACCTTATTAAGAGTCACTGGTATGGAACACACTACTATATATAGTATAGAATTTAGTTTACTTGGTGGCTGATAATATTTGAAAAAAGAAATCTACTTCAAGTTTAACTAAAATTGTTGAATTCTTATCTTGATAGATAATATAGTATGTTCTCATTGTGTACTGATCATAAGATCTTTGAGGTAAATTAAATATCACAAATGTTTTTAAAGGAAAACACAACATGTAATTGGTCATTAATATGAATAGGAAACTTAAGACCTTTGTTAACTGATCTGAAAGTAGACACAATGAATTCATATATTTTTAGTTTAATATAAAAGATTACCCAAGATTATACAAGATTTCACAAGCACAGGAAGTCAGCTAGTCTTCCATGTGCAATAAGATTAGATTCTTGCAGTTTTTTGCAGACATAGATCTACTTCCAGTGCCAGATTATATAATATCTCAAAGGCAGACAATGTTTGTTTAAGACAAAGTCAAGGAACTAACAAAGCATTGCACAGGAATTCAAATAATCCCTTTCTCGGTGTACTCAATTATTATTTTACAGCTTTGTAGACTGGAAAAAGAGCATTAAGCATTTCCCTGGCATTCAAATTGCAATACAAATGATATAGTTAGGAATATCTGCACGGAGCATCCAGGAAAGACTGGAAAAAGAGCATTAAGCATTTCCCTGGCATTCAAATTGCAATACAAATGATATAGTTAGGAATATCTGCACGGAGCATCCAGGAAAGACCATGTCACACCTATAATGAAACAACTCCACTGGCTCCCGATTCAAGGTAGAATTACATTCAAGACCTTGCTGCTCACCTTCAAAGCCACCAAAGGTCTCTCGTCAACTTCACTAACTGAGCTAATCCAGATGACACCCCACAACAGAGACAGAAGGTCAGTAGCTCAAAACACCTTGATAGTCCCAAGATCTATAACTCAATGCTCCAAGTCAACATCCAGCAGGACTTTCAATCTTTATGCACCAGTGATCTGGAACAACCTCCCTCACAACATTAGATCAATCCCAGACATATTCCAATTCAGGAAGGCCGTGAAACACTACCTCTTCCTCATACATTACCCTGAACCTAATAGAAACTCAGCACCATTTGCCGAAACCACCCAAATCACCACTGTCTAAAACCATACAAACACATGATCAGCCTACAAATTGTATATATCGTATATTTTGTGGTTGTACATAGTTACCCTGTTAGCCAAGTTGATTATCCTGTTCATATGTAAACACAAAGTACTATTGGAAATGTGTATGTTCACTGTTTATTGTAAACCGCGCTGATGCTGAATAGCGCGGTATAAAAGAGACTTTAAATAAAGAAATAAATAAATAAATATCACTATACTTATCTTAGTACTGTAGTTGTGAAGGCCGATTTTAGATCGGGCATGGAGAGAGGAATCAAGATATTCAGGTCAAGACATAGAAAATTGTCACTATATTTTATAAAGACTCTGGAAAATACAGAATCTCTTGGAAGAGTGCATATCAGTGCCTCACCAGGTCCAGTGGAAGCAGAGATTTTAGAAAGCTCCAGGTAGGGGAACTGGAGATTGCTCTTGCTTCTGCTAAACTACCAGGGACCCCAGTAAGAGCAGAAGAAGGGGGAATGGGAGATGGGGACGAGGGGAACTGGATGTTGAGGTGTCCAGTGTCCAGCAGATTAATTGATGTTGGAGGGTGTCCAGTGGATTAGTTGATGTTGGAGGGTGGGTGAGGGGCTGGATGCCGGGAGTGTCATTTGGGGTAGTTGATGTCTAGGGGTAACTAAAAGGGGGGATTGGATGTTGGGGATGCCAAGAGGAGGAGCAGGATGACTGGGAGTGTTGTGAGGGAGACGAGATGTCAGTGGTGATAAGGGCATCTTCCTTTACACCTGCCCCTTCACCTGCCTCTGGACAGGTGTAAATGTCAACATCTAGAATTTTTTTTTTATCGATGTGTATTCCCCTTGCAAAATAGGGAATACAAATTGATATTTTAGACCCACTTAAGCCATTCTTTCCATACCCTAACTACACCTGCTAACTACATAAACCCACTGTGCCTGACATTAATAGAAAAATATGGGATTAGGATTAAACTAATTTTCAATGTATCAGAATCAGATTTTTATAAATTAAAATAGGTTCATCAGTTTAAAACTAACTGAGGAGAAAGAGAATTGCAGATAATATTGCAGGCTCTTTAAGTGTTTTGGATTATTAAAACGTGCTATATGTGGGCTTAAAAGCTAAATTGTTGAAAAAGTTGTAGATTGTGCAAAATACTATTGCAAGGTCTCTGTTGGGGGATGAGAAAAATGAGAGTATCCAACCATTGCTAAGGAAATTACACTGGCTTCCTATTAGAGAAAGATGCAGTTTTAAATTGTTAGTGCTGATATTTAAGGTTATGAGAAATAGGAAATCATTGTACTTCAACAGATTAGGGTTTTATGTGCCCAAGAAACAATTGCCCTCTTCACAGGGTAATTCATTAGAAGTCCCAAATTTGACTTTTATCTCAAAGTCTAATTGGAGAACTAAGGCCCTTAATTTGGCTGGTCCGGAGTGTTGGAATGATTTACCAATGCATTTAAGATTGAAAACTCATGTTTGGCATTTTAGAAAGGGAGCAAAAACTTTATTATTCCCTATAGAAGAATAACTGAGGTTTTAATTTTGTGGGTGTTAATATGTTATGAAGAATTCTGAAACTTTTTATTTGTATTCTGATTATTCTATCTGAATTGTAAACCATTTTCAATTATGAAAATTAAGAAGATAGGAATAAAAAAACTTGAAATAAATATATATTTGGTGGCACTAACCGGCCAGTGCTACAGAATCCACACAGATCTCCTTGCCCCAATCAGATAGTGCCAGGGAAGTCTATGGATGGGATGGGACGGTCCTGGCACATATCTGGTCAATGGCGATTTTTGCCTGCTAACCAGAGAGGTAACTACATACAGTTAGGACAAGTCAGTGGCTATCCTAACTTTGGGGTATTTTACTAAGAGGTGTGCTATAAGCATGCAGTCAGGTCAAGAAACTAATGCAGCAGAGATCTGCACCATCTTCAGGGGGCCTGTGCATATGTCCCTCTACCATTGACACATAGGCAGTTTGTGGCACCACAGAAACCGGCATGTGAGTACACTTAACACCACATATTGACATGGCATTGTGCACCCATGCTAACAGCAACAATCATGGTTGGCACACATCCATAACTCACAAGCTAACTGCGATATGCCATCAATGCCCATGTTCCACCCCAACCCACCATGTCTCTAGCCAATCACACAGTAATCTGTTAATATGGGATTTTTAGTGCCAGGCCCCGCATTGACTTTTAATACTGTGTGCTTACCATGCACTAACCCCCATGTTAACGGTTAGCACAGTTTAGCAAACATGCCCCTTTAGGTAGTTTTGCTATCCAGTCAGCAGCTGAATTTCACCACTGACCAGATAACAACAGAGGTCTGCAGCAAAACCTGATATTCATTGTCGGAGGATATCCGCCATCCAGTGCTGAATATCCAGTTTCACTTTTGCCCACCACTTTACAAGCGCTGAACACTGTGGGCTGAAGATTGGACCCATAGGATTTTACCTATAATGCACACAATATCAGCCATAAAGACATGGTTTATGGTTTATTGGGATTTGATATACCACCCTTGGCTAGGCAGACAGAGAGGTTTACAATAAAAGCAAATACAATTCACATAGAGAAAAAGGAAAAGAACTCCATAAATTGACAGGATAGCGAAGAGTAGAACAGGAAAGAACATAAAGATGAGCATTTATAGATCAAGGGCACGGCTTCTTTCTGAAACTGCAGCTCATTGGGAAGGATCAACACCATATGCTTGTGTAAAAAGATGGGCTTTGAGGATGCTCTTAAATGTGGGGAAGGATGACTCCAGCTATATCTAGGAGGGGAGGCAGTTCCAGAGGGTGTCTGCTAAGTAGAAGAATGCAGAGCAGTGCATGGAACCATGCTTTGTGCGTAAGGGGGAAGGGAGGACCAAGTGATTCTCTTGTAGATACCTGAGACAATGTTGGGGTATATACAGGATGGTTAAGGAGGACAGGTAGTGTGGGGCATGATTGTGAAGCACATTGTGTGTGAGTGTAAGGATTTTAAATTGTATTCTCTGTGGAATGGGGAGCCTATGGTATTGGATGAGTAGGGGTATGACATGGTTGTACTTCCTGTCTTGGGTGAGAGTGCAAATAGCAGTATTCTGTATTGTTTGAAGGCATTTCAATTGATGTTGTGGGAGTCCGGCAAAACAGATATTGCAAGAATCAATTCAGGAAATAACTGCTAAGGAGAAGAGTGGTCAGTGCTGCCTGATCAAAGAAAGGGCAAAGTGCCCGAATTCTGTGCAGAGCAGAAAAGGTGGATCTAGTTAAGTGAGAGATGTGCATGGAAAGGTATTTAAAGGAAGAGTGTAGCATGATGGGGGTAGAGCTAAAAAAGGGAGCCAGGGAGTGGGTGGTCTTGGAGCCTGTAATCCAAGTTGCTGTGGTTTTGCCTGGGTTGAGCTTTAGAGAGTGTGAAACCACGCTGAAATGTAAAGGGGATGGAAGGATACTCCTATGAAGAGAGGCTAAAAAGGTTAGGGCTCTTCAACCTGGAAAAGAGACGGCTGAGTGGAGATATGATAGAAGTCTATAAATTAATGAACAGAGTGGAATGGGTAAACATAGATCAATTGTTGACGTTATCAGAATATAGAAAGACTAGGGGACATGCAATGAAGCTACCGGGTAACCTATTTAAGACTAATAAGAGAAAATATTTTTTCACTCAACGTGTAATCAAACTCTGGAATTCTTTACCGGAGGATGTAGTAAAAGCTGTTAGTGTAGCTGGGTTTAAAAAAGGTTTGGACAAGTTCCTGGAGGAAAGGTTCATAAACCATTATTAAAAGGGACACGGGATATCACTGCTTTACCCAATACAAGCATTGAGGAACCTGTGTCTTTTGGGGAGACTGCTAGGTACTTATGACCTAGATTGGCCACTGTTGTAAACAGGATACTGGGCTTGATGGACCTTGGTCTTATGTTCTTATGTACTTATGATGGAGGAGAGATCAGGAGTGTCATAATGGGTGAAGAGCAGGTCAAGGGTGTGCCTTGCTGTGTGTGTGGGGCCGCTGATGAACTGGGCAAAATCATGATCCTCCAGAAACTGTCGAAAGGTAAAGTCATGCGAATGGGTGGGGGTGTGCTCTCTACCTTCACTGAATCACATTTAATGCCATATCAAATTTATTATAAATGCTAAATCATACTGAAGACAATTTTCATAGTTATTTTCTTGGGTAAATACTGATTTAACTGGGCAAATTTGCCTATCCTCTCAGGCTACCGAGGTCTTGTCAGAAAGACCTTTCTGCATGTAAAGCTTCATTTAAATGAGGAAAAAGGGATTTTCTAAAATCCCATGGCAGTATGCACACATATACTGTATGTATAATAATGTGGATATTCATATGCATACTCCATTTAGGCATTGCCAAAAGTAGAGTTGGGGCAGAGCTGCAATGTCTGTGTGTATTTTAGAAAATAGGCAGCCTTGGAGCAGGTATAAATTTGTGTGCCACTGAGGCTAGTCTTGGTGCCTATTTTATAAAGGCACATAGGTGCCCATGATGACATTTAGGGATGTACACTTGTTAGTATACATTCAAGGCCAGATATTCAGCACCAGTGGCTAGTGCTCCTACAGCGGCTTACCACTGGAGCTGAACCTTAGCCCCAGATATCCAATGCTAGGTCTATATCCAGCCACGGGCATTGACTATCTGGTTTAGCAACAGCCTGTATATTGACTATCTGGTTTAGCAACAGCCTGTATATTGCCACTGGTTTAGCAGTGGCAATATACAGCCTGGTTAGCTTCTGAAGCAACAAAAAGGCCAGTCTGCTGTGCCTTACTTTTTTTTTTTTTTACATCTTTATTTAACTTTTCAAAGCTCTACAAACATAGAACAATGCTTAACAGAAACTATTGCAGAATACATCTATATTCCCAAGCAGTTACACTAACTATCATATGCCAAAAAAGAAAAAAAGAAACACCCCCCCCCCCCATCACCCTCCCCTCCTGGGTCCACAAGCAAATGATATATCTAACAGCTAGCAGCAACATCGGGCTAAAGGGCTTGGGCAACTCTCAAAGTCATTTCAGCGAGCATGCACCACAAAATCATTTAGGGCCTTCCATTTAAGGTGTTTAAACAAGTCCCTCGACAAACCTTTTCTGGGCATTTGCTCATATTTACTGTACGTACATATAAGATTCCACCATGTTAACCACTTGGTAGGTATAGGTATAGGATAGGTATGTTTCCAATTCAGAACAATCAAGTGCACCTCTACTCCCACCATAAAATCGAGCAAAAAATGGCATTCCTTTTCAACAGAGGGGATCTCTGCAACTGATCTAAATCCTACTATGGCCCAAGAAAGGGGGGCTTTGAAGTTCAAAATTAATTGAATCCATTCCCTTACTTGCGACCAGAAGTTCTGGATGCAGGGGCAGCTAAACACTGTTCTAGGGTACCTATCAATTCCTGACAGGACCAGCATTTATTGCAGGAAGCTTTGCCCCACCTAGTCAATCTGAATGGGGTATACTAAGCCCTGTGGGCAAATAAGAAGAGCGATTGGGTAATGGAGGCTGATTTGGAGACCCTAACAGACTTTGTCCAGTATTTCTCCCATTTCAATGCAGAAAAGGCAACCCCTGTATCATGTTTCCAGACATGTTGCAACCCATTGTTTGAAGGGGAACATTTTGATGCAGTGTTTTATAATTTTGGGAAGCTACCCCAGCCGTTTGTGTGACCTTCTGAATCATAGAATCAATGCCATTCTCTTTTCCCAATCGCTTGAAATCTACCCCAGCTTTCACAACACAATGTCTAATTTGAAGCCATTGGAAACAGAGTGTTCCTGGAAGGTTAAACTCCCGCTGCAACCTGTCAAAATTCTTCCACTCTCCCTCTTCAACAAGATGACCCAAGTTCCAGGCGCCCCGCGAGTACCACTGATTCCAGGCAAACACCTATCGCTGTATTTTAAATAATGAGTTGTACCACAAGGGAATGGACTCAGAAATATCCTTTCTGCAGTTCAAGGAGTGCTTCAAAGTTAAAAAAGCTCTCTGCATATCACAGATCACTACTGGAGCAGCCCTGCTTGGGCATAACATATTAGGAAGAGCTTACTAGGAATGGGAGCAGTTAGTTTCTGTTCTAGGGCCAACCAAACTGGACTTTGTTCTGATAACTGTTCTGTCCATCTGGAGCCCTGTTTTAATAAGAAGGCAAAGTGGTAGGACCAGAAATCAGGGAAGTTAACCCCTCCATCCTCTTTTCTAGTTTTAAGTTTTTTCAATGCAATTCTGGGAGGTTTATTATTCCAAAGATATTGCCTTAGCAGCCCCTCGATCTGGCGTGTGCCTAGGGAGATAGCACGGGAGCATTTCAAGAACATAATTGATCTTTGGGGTGATGGTCATCTTGATCGGTTCTAGCCGACCCCACCATGATAAGGCCAAAGGGAACCATTTATTAGTCATAGCGCGGGTTTCGGCTAGTAGTGTCATAGAATTGAACTTAATTGTCTCCTTCAGTGGGTAACAGTATTGTACTCCAAGATATTTGATCATTTTTTATTCCCAAACAAAGGGAAAGTGCTCCATGTCAATTTTCTTTGCATATGAATTTAGTAGGAAGGCGGTGGACTTCGACCAATTTATTTTATACCCTGATAAACAGGAGTGCTTGTCGATTAAGCTGAGAATCTGTGACACTGAGTTTGGGGTAGTAAATAGTAGTAATTCATCAGTGTATGCCAAAAGTTTGACTTCTAATCCAGCGACGGAGACTCCATGGATATTCCAGTTTTGTCGGATTAACAGAGCAAGAGATTCCAGTACTAGGTTGAATAGTAGCGGGGATAAGGGGCATCCTTGACGAGTGCCTCGGCCAAGTTCCATGGCCATCAATTGAGTATTATTTACACAAATAGTGGCAGTGGGGTGGGTGTACATCACTTTAAGCAAGTTAACGAAGCCCTGTCCGAAACCAAACCAGTCGAGGACTGAGAACATAAAAAGCCATTCTAAGTGGTCAAACACTTTCTCAGCATTGAGAGAGAGACCAATGATAGAATGACTCACTTGTTCAGCCATTGCAAGGGTGTGACACAAAAGTCTAGCATTATTGGCAGTTGACCTGCCTTCTACGAACCCGCATTGATCCAGGTGGATCAACAAAGGAGCCACCTTCGACAAACGATGAGCCAAAACAGTTGCATATATTTTGTAATCTGAGTTTAACAGTGAGATGGGGCAGTAGTTGCTTACCAATTGGGGGTCTCTACACGCTTTTTCCAGGATAATTACATTTGCTGCTGCGAAAGCTCCAGTTTGAGCAGACTCTTGCACTAGGGCTCGGAAGTATAGCTGGAGCTGCGGGGTTAATGCTTCGCAAAGGTTTTAAAAAACTCTATAGGGAGTCCATCTGGGCCGGATGCTTTCCCCCTCACCAGTGAATCAATAGCTTGTTTTATTTCAGTAACCGAGAAGGTATCATCTAACCTATCAGCTACATATTTGTCTAAGACAGGTCTTTGTGTCTTAGCTAACAAGGCAGCGAACTCTTCCTTCGCAAAATCTGTTTCAGATGCGTGAAGAAAGATCTGAAGGTCTCAGCTATTTCAGCATCTGACACTAGGAGCTTCTGAGTTTGTGCGGCCCGAATGGCCGAAATTCGACTGACATCTCTACGGGCCCGTAAAGCATTTGCCAGTAGTTGCCCTGCTTTATTGCTTTCCCAATAGTAGACTCCCTTTTGCGCTTTAAAACTACACAAGGCTTCATTTGATAGAAGTTGGTTATATTTATATCTCAGTCACTGTAGTCGAAGCAATATGCAGGGGTCTGTGCACTGGACAAGGATACGTTCACCAGCCTTTATTTGTATATCTAGATCAGTAGTTGTTCCTTGGCCCTCTTTGCTTGAGTGATACTATAGCTTGTTATTATAGCTCTGATATACGCCTTAACCCTTCCCACCATGCCCAGACTGCAGTGTCCTGTAAATTGTTGAGCTGAAAGTACTCCACTACAGCTGCCTGGATTTTCAGCCGAAAATCCCCATCATCTAAAAGGGATCTGTCAAAAAGATAAGTCAAGAGTATCATCCCTAATTGATAAAGATATGGCTGCATGATCAGAGATGTGGACCACATGGATGTTTGTTGCTATTACCTTTGGAATCAATGCTTTAGAAATCATCAACAGATCGATGCGTGATGAGGACTGGTGTGGAGGAGAAAAGAACGTGAACTCACGGTCTACTGGGTGTTGAAGCCTCCAAACATCGACCAGCCCAGCATCCTGCATCAATGAGTGCAGGATAACCTGTGCACTGGACGGCTTCGCTGCTTTGTGGGGGGGGGGTTGTCAATTAACAAATCCATCACAAGGTTAAAATCACCTCCTAAAATCATGGTGTTGGCAGTGTAGCAAGAATCTCCTCTGCTAAGGAGTTGAAAAATTCTGGCCTGTCTGAGTTGGGTGCATATATGTTAAAGCATGTTAACTCTGTCCCCCGACCTTTAATAGGACTTTAGTCCATCTGCCTTTTTTATCAGAACGTGTTTGAAGCACTCCTGGGACAAGTGGTTTCCTTACCAAAATGGCTACGCCATTTCACTTATGTATAGCTGCGGAGTAGGCTACTAACGTAAAGGGTTTCATACTAAGTTTCAGAGATTCTCTCATATTTAAGTGTGTTTCCTGGAGAAACAACACGTCGGCATTCTCTTTTCTCCCATATAGAATTATTTTCTTTTATTTGATGGGATTATTAATCCCTTTCACGTTTAATGAAAGTATCTTAATAGTCGCCATCTTTATTACTTAACAAACCTGTGGCTGACTAAACCCGTACATCAACATACTTTTGCGCACGTCTCCCACTACCAATCCTACACCATTTTCTTATGACCCAAGATTCAATCTCACGACTAATGCTAAAGCCACCCGATTGTGCTGCCAGACTAAACATGGACTCTCGTGATGCTGCAGTGAACATAGGAGGGGAAACTATCCCATCAAGGTTAGTGGGAAAGCCCAGGGGAAAACAAGATGGGCACAGAGGGCAAGTATTAGAAAGATTATCCCCAACATACTATTTACCCGAACATTGATCATGCCACAGATAGAACAATCCCTGATTCCTACACCCCCTTCTACCACACACCAATTAACATGGCAACATTTGAATAAGTTATACTGTTCAAATCATTTCTCAGCCAACCACTACTTCTGCGCATATCACTAGACAACTAACATAAACATGCTAGCTTTCGTCCTAGAGCGATTACCCCCCAACATAGAAGAAGGGAGCACCTTCAGCAAAGCAGAACAGTGAGATCTTATACGATTCCCCGCTTGTTAAATTATCTCATCTGTGTCAGTTCCTTTACCTCAAGGTATGCGGCTAGAGCCTCCAGATCCTCGAAAGTCCTTGTTTGGTTGTGCAAAGTCACCCTCATCTGAGCCAGGCACATCAGCCCGAACCTCGCAAATGGGGCCTCAGAACCAGAAAGCCTTTCTGCCGATCCACTGTGTACTTGGCAAAATCTGGGAAAAAGAACAGTCTGTGACCCTCGAATTCTATTGGTGAGCGTGTACGCGAGGCCTCCATGATTTGCTTCACTTGCTGGAAACGAAGGACTCGAAGAATAAATTGGCCTCGCACGTTTGTTGTTGAGTTGTGGTTGACAGGGAAAGGGAACGCAAATGTTAAGTTCAGCACTTGAGGAATCATTTTCTGCAAAAACGTAAATACATCTTTTCCTTCAGCCACTTCTGGCACACCAACAATCCGCACATTGTTCCTTCGTGCTCTGTTGTTCCCATCCTCCAGGTCTTTTTGTAGCATTTTAATTTGTTTCACTTGTCTGTCGATGAGATGAAAACGCTCTTCATGTGCGTCCAGCACTTGTTCTACCTTATCCTGTCTTAGAGTGAGCGTCTCCATACAAGCTCTCATCACCCCGATATCATCTTGGACAGCCGTTAGCAATTCACCATTCGAGCGGACCATCTCTCTAATTGCTCATACCTCAGAGAGCAGCTCTTGTAGAGCCTAAGGGTCTCAGGCGGCCGCCATCTTCTGTGGGGAAGGAGGCTCCGTCTTCGATCGCTTCACGCTATTATTCTGCATGGTGGGGAAGTCTTGTCACGTCGGCTTGGGCCTGAACATTTCCCCTGGCTACCTCTCTCCAAAATCACTGCTTCCCAACAAGATAAATAGTATGCTGGACAGGATTCTTTTCAAGCCCCTCCGGAGCAAAGGTTCTACGCAGACATCTCGTTTGGCGCTAGGCTCCGCCTCCTCTGTGCCTTACTTTTACCACATGTCACTAAGGGAGTCATGCAGAGACGCGAATAGCAAGGATGGAAGTGCAGCTTGGACACCCAACCCCTACTATATACACAGGGAGTGGATTTTGAGTCCCAGGCGCCCCATATGTACAGAGAGCTTGTGCGGGGAGCACTGGACAGGGTGGGAGAGGGAGGGCCACAGGCAGAGAAGCAGAGGAGCAGACCAAGCCTATGAATCCATACTTACAGGGCCTATTCTTCACCTCGGAGGTGGAATAAGTCTCATTGCTGGAGGGAATCGGCCTGGGTTGCCCCACTAAAGCGGAGGAGCAGCTGCAGGAGGCTGCCCCCGCAGAGGACTGAGCGGTGAGGAACAAAAAGCAGCAGCGGTGGCAGGATGCCTGTGTTCCTGTTTTGGTCCAGGTGTTCAATGACATTCATCCCAGATGATGTCTTCCCATTTCTTTCTATGATGCTGCTATCACGGTTCTTCCCAAGGAGGGAAAAGACCCGTTACTCTGTAGAAGTTATCGGACTATTTCTTTGTTGAATCTCGATTATACAATCTTTGCAAAAATTCCATTTGCTTGCCTGGACTCTAAGATTGCAGACATTGTTCCTGGAGGAAAGGTCCATAAACCATTATTAAGAAGTGACCGAAGATATCAATGTTTGACCCAGTACAAGCATTTTGGAACTTGTGTCTCTTGGGGAAACTGCTAGGTACATATGACCTAGATTGGCCACTGTTGGAAACAGAATACTGGGCTTGATGGACCTTGGTCTGACCCAGTATGGCATATCTTATGTTCTTATGTTCTTATGTCATTGACCAAACCGGCTTTATTAATAGAGGTATGGTTTTGAGAATATTAGTGCTCTTAATGTACCCTTTGGCTATGGCGGGATCTGGGGCAGTTTGCTATTCTTTCTCTGGATGCTGAAAAAGCATTTGATAAGGTAGAGTGGCATTATCTGTTTGAAATCCTGGAGCACGTTGGGGTTGGACCGACATTCAGGGGATGGATAGCTGCTTTATGCGCTAATCTTCGGGCCTCAGTTCTCATGAATGGGTTTCTTTCCCCTGCTTCTACTCTGGGGCAAGGAATTAGGCAAGGCTGCCTGCTTTCTCCACTTCCTTTAGCTTTAGTCATTGAACTCCTTGCCATATAGTTTCGTCAACGAGCACCCGGTATTTTCCTTGGAGGTTGCAGCCACGTGATTTCACTCTACACAAATAATACTCTTATCTTTCTTCACAACCCTGTATCCTCTCTGTCGGACATAGTGGATGTTCTGCACTCCTTCTCTAGGGTCTCTGTTTTTACAGTAAATAAGCTAAAATTGGCTTTGCTTCCATGTGTGTTGGCTGTTTGTGTGACTCTTCCTCAGGTGACAGGTGGCTTCTTGGTAGTCGGACGGTTTCATTATTTGGGTATTCTGATCCCTCTTATATCTGCTCATGTAACTATTCTGCATTCCTGGAGGCCATGCAGAAGGATTTGGTATCGTGGAGGTCAGCTTCAGTTTCCTGGATTGAGCGAATCAATGTGATCAAGATGTTGCTTCTCCCTAAGCTTCTTTTCTTATTTATCCAGCTCCCTATTATGGTCCCTCACGCTTTCTTTAAATCACTGCATCAGGCCATTACCAGTTTCATATGGCAGGATAAAAGACCACAAATAAGCTGGCCTGCCCTAGTCATCCTAGAAGCTCTGGTGGTCTGGGTCTCCCAGATCCCAAGCTTTACTGCCGCTGCTCTTGCATCTGTGCCATGCATCTTTGGTTATCTGACTCTAGCTCAGTGTCGGTTCAATTGGAGGGTGCTTGGGTGGCTCCTATTCCCCTGGCTGCTACTTGCTTCCTGCAAATGTGAGGGAAACTAAGTTTAGTCCTTTCACAACCCTTTATAGGTCCAATATGTAGGGCCTGGAAGGCTATCAGTAGCAGATTAGACGTGACTTCACAGTTCTCTCCATGTACACTTCTTTCCTCTTTTGCACTTGTATATGACTTCAGAGAATGGCTTCTAATTCTAGGGTAGACCTTGCGGATTGTGTCCCTTTTGAGCATTCTGTCTTTGTCTCAAAGATGCGTCTTCAACAGCTCTGGAATGCCCACTATCCTTTTTCCAATACTTCTGCATCAGTGTTTTGGCGTCCATTCTCAGATCCCGGAGGGGGTATGGATCCCCCGACCTTGGAAACACATACTCTTCGAGTCAAAATGCTTTAAATCACTTTTGACTTGACTTTTCAAGGCCATGGTTTTGGATTTATCCTACACCTCCCATGTTCCCACACATCAAGTGAATTGGAGCCTTGCCCTCCCAGATAAGACCGAAGACTTTTGGGATGTAGTTTATCGCTATTTCCCTATCCTTGGTAAACACCCAGCTACATATTCTCTTTCATTTATCTATTCTCCTTACTTTTCTTTTATGTTGGGGATGGGCAGATGATCCACTGTTTGCAGCTCTGTGGTCACCAAGGTGATTTTGTGCATATGTGTCAGTCCTGTCCCGTGGTACAAGAGCTCTGGTCACTAGTTTAGAATCACATTATGCAGGGTCTGGGTGTATGCTTCCTTTTTGAAACTGAATCCTGTGTGCTGGGTTTCATAGCTCCAGATACTCTCACTGATGAACTTTATTGTCTTACCAACTGTTTGCTTTTCATGGTCCAATCGTCCGTAGCCCGCTATTGGAAGAGATCCCGCGTACCTTCCCGTGTGGAATGGATGGCTAAGGTGAGGAATGTTTATTGCATGGAAAAACTTATAGAGGATGTTTTTGGAAATCCAGATCTTGTGAAGGGCCTCTGGTCTAACTTCCTCCCTCTGGGGAACTGATCCCCCCCCCCCCCTTAGGACGGGGCTTGGATTGCTTTTTGTTGCTCTTCACCCTGCTTTCCCTTTGGTGATGTTTGGTTGTTAGGGGTTGGGGGAGGGAAGGGGGAGGGTGGCAGAAGGAGTAGATGGTGGGGGTGGGGTAGGGCTTGGGTTGGGGTGAATTGCTTTTGGGGGGGATGCCGAATGTCTCTGTGGGACCTCAAGTGGCGACGATGCTTCTGTATTGTTGTTTTTCATGGCTGGTTTTGGCTGATGATCTTTCTCTTCTTCTTTCCTACCTGTATTTGTCTCCGTCACTTCTGATATACAGGATGAGTCTGTTGTACATTTGATTGCATGATGCTTTGTTCTGTATCCTATATACCTGAGGCTGTATTACTGTTTGTTTGGTTTTTATCTTTTGTCATTCAATAAAATTTATACACAAAAAAACATGGAAAAATAAATCCTCTTATGTTGGGAAATCAGGTTGAGATCAGCGCGAGACCTCTTACCTGGTGGGATCCGGTGGGGAATCAGAGGATGAACTAGACCATGTGGACAAGCAATGCACGAGACAGGATATCCACGACTGGTTTAAGGAGCTGAGCAAGAAGATTGCCCTAGTCTGAGAAGGCATTTGAGAGACCTAGATGAAGATTCGGGGTAATATCCGAGACCTCGGCAAGAGTGGAGGCCTTACAGATGCAAGCTAAGCAACAAGACAAAAAGACGAGAGTGCCCGTTGTTCAGCTGCAACTATTGAGGACTGAGTAAGAGGTCTTGCATGATAAGACTGAGGATTTAGAAAACTGCAAATCTCCCAGAGTGTCAGGTGCCCCCTCCCCCCGAAGCTCGAGCGGTACCACCACATTCATGCTGGCAGAGATTCCCAACCAAAGAACAGTGCCGTCAATGCCTTTCTTTGGGCCATGTGGGGGGAGAGGATCGGCACATGGAGACCCTTGAGACAAATAACTGACTGGGACGTAAGCTTTTGACTTGGACTTTAGTGTTTCCATTTTCATATCGGAGAACAGATCAATGCTTAGACACCCGTGTGAGTTGTAATCGCTCTGCTCCGAGATTGCTACTAATGGAGAGGAGTTTGAAAAGTAGAAATTAGTTATTCCTGGTCCCCCTCTCCCTTCTGAGCATGAATTGGATGCCAGGTACAAGGGTGGGTGAGAGTGGGGAATGCGTGGGAAGTGCGACTAGAGAGATGGCTGGGAGTGGGGCGACGAATGGAAGTAGTTGTGTAATAGTATGGGAAGTGGGCGGCGGGCAAGGGTGTGTGCATAGGGGATAATAGGTGTTCAGTGGGTATACTTGGATGGGGGGGATGATCAGGGGGAACTTGACTTTGGGAACCGCCACCTGCCAGGGGTCCCTTCCTCAAGAGGACATGCAGAGAGAGGCTCTTCAGGTTATGGGAGGGGAGTGTTTTTTATTTTGGTTTGATTCCTTATTCTTTGGGCGGGGTAGTGGGTTGTTGGGGGTTTTTTGTTTGCTTCCTTATTCTTTCGAGGAGGGGCAGGGGCAGCTGGGGGCATAATGTCGATGGCAGGTAGGCTGACAGTGGGAATGCTTAACGCCCAGAGTTAAATATTCCTCAGAAATGCAATACAAAGATGGCAGAGTGAGTTCGTTCTAGTTGATCTTTGGAGGGCAGCCCACCTGACTGCACCAGACATGTTCTATTCCATAGTGCATACCAGTTACAGCTGCATTGACTAAATAATAGGGGATAATTACTGGACAGAGAGCCTGAATGGGGCTAAGACTGGCTTTATTACATGGTTGGACCATGCACCATTGGAGATCTTTCTTGAGAGCTCTCTGGAGCTCCACCCACATACGTTTTGGAAACTGAACTACTATTTGTTGCAAGGGAAGAAAGAGGTAAAAGCATTGGAGAAGGCTGTGGGGGATTATTTGGAGCTCAATGATTAATGGGAAGTGGGGTCACAGTTTCTGTGGGATGTGCAGTTGGGAGCAAGAAGGAAGAGGGAGTAGGAAGAAAAGACCCGCCAATTGATGGCCCAGGTGGAGGATCTGGAATGGGAGCATAAGCAGATGGGGTCTCGGGGAGTGAGGGACCAATTCGAGGAGATGAGGTAGCAGCTCCAGGAGCTGCAACTGGAACAGATTTTGTTCCAACTTATAAGATCATAAGATATGCAATACTGGGTCAGACGAAGGTCCATCAAGCCCAGTATCCTGTTTCCAACAGTGGCCAATCTAGGTCATAAGTACCTAGCAGTTTCCCCAAAAGACACATGTTCCACAATGCTTGTACTGGGTCAAGCAGTGATATCCTGGGTCCCTTTTAATAATGGTTTATGGACCTTTGCTCCAGGAACTTGTCCAAACCTTTTTTAAACCCAGCTACACTAACAGCTTTTACTACATCCTCCGGTAACAAATTCTAGAGTTTGATTACACATTGAGTGAAAAAATATTTTCTCTTATTAGTCTTAAATAGTTTACCCTGTAGCTTCATTGTATGTCCCCTAGTCTTTCTGTATTCTGATGATGTAAACAATTGATCTGCGTTTGCCCGTTCTACTCCATTCATTAATTTATAGACCCCTTTCATATCTCCCCTCAGCCGTCTCTTTTCCAGGTTGAAGAGCCCTAACCTTTTTAGCCTCTCTTCATAGGGGTATCATTCCAGCCCTTTACCATCTTAGTGGCTCTTCTCTGTACCTTTTCTAATAACGCTATATCCTTTTTAAGGTACGGCGACCAGAATTGCACACAAAGGGTTTGGCAGAAATATTACAAATTCAATAAGTCAAGCATGTTATTGGAATGGAAACTGCATGAGCAGGTACAAGTTCACATAATTGTGAAGCTAAAAGGTCCCCAGAACTGTCTTCTTTACAAGGGGACAGAGATCTGCGAGCACTTTGTAGATTACTATACCGAGCCTTATGCGGAAGAGCCTGGAGTGGATCCGGAATGGATTGTGATTATTTGAAGGAGGTGGGAGGGGGTTTGGGTGTGTTAGAGGGAAATGCTTGAGAAGGGTTGGAGAGAGACATCACCGAAGAGGAGATTCAGGTGGTGATCCAGGGTTTGGCGCCCGGGTTGTAAAAAACTAGTTAGCATTGCAATGCGTATTCAACGCCATCCTCCAGGGCAAGCAGTTGCCCCCTTCAATGCGCAAAGCAGTGATTGTAATCCTCCTGAAGCCAAGATTTTGGCCAAAGTGCTAGCAAATCAATTCGGTCCTCTTCTCTCATAGGTGGTAAACTCAGAACAAATGGGGCGGCAGGTGGCAGTGTGTGGAGCATTCTTCAACTGGCCTGGTTGCACAACGGCCAGGCAGCGATGTTGCTCTCCATTGATGCTGAAAAAGCCTTTGACAGGGTCCAACTGGTGCTAGATCATGTCACCTGGGTCCTCGCTTTGTGTCCTGGCTCATGGCACTCTACTCTGGCCCCGAAGCAGTAGTCTGCATTAATGGGGGGTATTTGGGGTTTCCCTTTGCAAAGGGAATGAGGCAGGGCTGCCCACTCTCTCCTTTGCTGCTCACACTGGCCATGGAGCCCCTGGCTGCGTGGGTTCAGGCCTCGCCTGATATCCAGGGTGTTCATGTGAGGCCTGAACAGCATAAGATCACCCTCTTTGCTGATAACTTGATGCTAATAATCACTTGACCATTAACCACTTTGCCCATGCTTCTTCAAGAGCTGCAAGACTTTGGGAGGTAAGCAGAGTTTAAGATAAATTTCATTAAAACCAAAGCACTCAGTGTCTCTTTGGGAGGATTGACGGTGATTCATCTGAAGTCAAATTACCCTTTTAAATAGGCTTCATGGGCCATTCTATATTTGGGAGTGTAAGTGATGCCCACGGCGGAGGGGGTCTACGCAGCTAATTACCCTCCCCTGTTTGGTCAACTGGGATGGGATCTTACTCGCTAGAGCAAAGGGGAGATATCCTGGCTGGGACAGATGGCTGTACTTAAAATTAATGTGCTTCCTCGATTGCTCTACCTTTTCCAGACTCTCCCAGTCAAGGTGGCCCTGGGGGACTTGCAAAGCTTCCAGTGACAGGCATTTGAATTTGTATTTCTATTTTGCGCAGAGGAATAGAGGCTTAGTGGTACCTGATTTTAGGAGGTACTACCGGACCTTGCAGATGAGACAGATGATGGAATGGTATGAAGGTGGGCGGGATGCGAAACGGTTTTGCATGGTGGAACAATATTGGGCCAGGGAGGTACCTCTGCACCATCTTCCCTGGGTATGGGCCCCCCCCCAGCCAGGGTGGTGGCGGGATAATGCTAGTCTGTAGCATTTATGGAATTAGTGGCAACTGGGTTAGAAGCAGGTGGCACCAGCTGCTTGTTTCTCAGTGATGGCCCCGATCACGGCACTCCAGGGGTTTGTGCCCAGCCAGGAGGGCGCTTTTGCACAGTGGAGACGGGCATGGATAATGTATTTTTGCAAAACTTATTGATATTTTGCAAAACCTATTGATCTAGTCCCCTTAGTCAGTGGGCCTAGAAAGATGTTTTGCAAAACACCCTTTTAGCCCCACTGACCTTCCGCAAAACAAAACAGACCACAAGCAACAGAGCATTCTCATACGTCACCCCCATACTCTGAAATGCTCTTCCAGACACATTGAGATCTATCAATGACCTCCAAACATTCAGAAAGAAAATCAAAACACTACTATTCATTGAACACTATGGTAACAACTATGGTAAAAAAGGCATTTATCCAACCTAAAGTCACACACCTTGAACACCTCAAACACTACTGACACCAGGTGAAATTACTTTCAACACTTAAATGCCTTCAATTGAAAATAAGATAAATGTAAAAACTGTAAATGTGACATATGTAAAAACCTGTAAATAGTTACATATGTAAATAGTTGTGTTTAATGTTCCACCTTTGGCATTGTTCTATGTAACTTGTTTGTTTATTGTAAACCGCCCTTGATCTTGGGAAGAGGCAGTATAGAAAACCATTAAAAACACAATAAATAAATAATTGATAACAGGGATCCTATGGCCTTTTGTACCACTTGCCAGGAAATGACCTTTTTGCCCATATCCAAGTATCCCATTACTTGCGGCAAGGCCCGATACAGGCTATGCATGAAGAGGAGTATAATGACCTAGAGGCCTTGTGGCATAGGTATCAGAGGAGCCGGGGATTGATCCGCCTCCTTTACCAGGCCCTACAAGGAAACCCCTCTCAAAAATTGCATAAACAAGCATGAGAGGAAGATTTAGGAAGGGAGATGGAGGAAAAGGAGCGGCAGTGTACCTGTGAATGAATAACCAGACAAGCCCTGTCTGTATCAGTGCATGAGACATCCTGCAAGCTATTATACAGATGGTATTATACTCTTGAATGATTGCGGTGGATGTTTCCCCAGGTCTCTGACCAGTATTGGCAAAATTGTGGGAGGGGTGAGTTTGTTCCTTTACATTTGGTGGAAATGCCCTGAGATGGTTTGGTACTGATGCATGCCCAGATGCTGAATAGCTTCCAGGTGGATGTGGGAATGGATATAGGCTTTTGTTTACTTGGGATATGGCTGGACACTGTGCCTATGAGATGGACTGCAGGCAACCTGGAGGGAGATAGCTTGGGCCTGGAAACAACTAGCGGCCTATGACACCGCCCACCCCTTATCCTTGAGGGTTAAGGAGGGGTTGCCTTTTGATGCCCTTGAGGCAGTTAGTTGTAGTTGTGTTATGCTTCGAGCAGTAAGGCTGGCAAGAGTTATTTATTTACATGAGATCCCCCCCCCTTAAGATATCACGGGCTGGCTGTATTCCATCCTCACAGTCCGTGATACGACTCAAGGCATCTGCATTTTTATGGAGTTTTCTGGCTCTGTGCTCTACTTGAAACTCAAATGCCTGGAGGGCCATAAACCACCACGTCAGCCGTGAGTTGTGATTATGCATCTGATGCAACCACTTCAATGGGGCGTGATCGGTGATTAAAATAAACTTTCTTCCCACCAGGTAAAAACGCAGAGCTTCGATAGCCCATTTTATGGCTAAACATTCCCGTTCAATGGTGGAGTAGTGTTTTTCCGCTGGGACCAGCTTCCTGCTAAGGAACAGGACTGGATGTTCAATGCCATCATGCCTTTGCGACAAGACCGCACCCAGGCCTGTGTCCGAGGCGTCCGTCTGAACTATAAACGTCTTGGCAAAATCCACCCCCTTTAAAACAGGTGCCCCGCAGAGTTGCCTCTTCAGGAGGTCAAACATTCTCTCCACATCTTCCGTCCACTTCAGCTTAGTGGGTGCGTTTTTCCGCAGCATGTCCGTTAGGAGGGCCGTCTTTTCTGAGAAATGGGGAATGAATCTCCGATAATATCCGACCAGTCCTAGAAAGCTGCGCAGTTGCTTCTTCGTAGCAGGTGTAGGGAAGGTCTGGACGCTCGCTATCTTACTAATCAGTGGTTTCACCACTCCATTACCTACAACATGCCCCAAATATTTTACTTCTTGCCCTCCGAAGAGACACTTGGCCGGGTTTAGGGTGAGCCCGGCTTCCCGGATGGCTAGCAAGACCGCTTCGACCCTCTGCAAGTGTTGTGTCCAATTCTCGCTGTGGATGACGATGTCGTCCATATAGGCGACTGCATATGCCTGATGCGGACGGAGGACCATGTCCATAAGTCGTTGGCAAGTGGCCGCGGCTCCGTGCAGGCCAAAGGGCATTCGCTTGAATTGATATAAGCCTATTGGTGTACTAAAGGCTGTCTTCGGCCGGGCCTCCCTGGTAAGGGGCACCTGCCAATAGCCTTTGGACATGTCCAACGTTGTCAAGTATTTATTTATTTATTTAGCAAGCATTTGTAGCCCGCTCCTTCCAGCGATCAGAAGCGGGTAGGATTACTATTGTGAAACTGCCGAATCAAGGCAGGTACAAATTTTGTTTACATACAGATTGTCAGAAAAGCACATCATACAGAGTTAACACTTCTTAGCTATGGGGGAGTTCATTTACATATATACATAAATACATATATACAGGATAAGCTTTTTGGCCACAGTGGTCAGGGCTGCTCCATCTGTGGATTTAGTTCAGGTTGAAATGAGATTGGAAAATGTGCGTTTTGAGTTTCTTTCTGAAGTCTAGAAGGTCATTGCTAGCTCGTAGTTCTGGTGGGAGTTGGTTCCACAGTGTTGGTGCCACATATGAGAAAGCCCTGTGGCTGGTGTTAGCTTTGGCAGCTCTTATATCTGTTGGAGTGTGAAGGATGTTGGAATTGTGGGTTCTTCTGTTTCGGGTAGGAGGTTGCGATCTTACTAGGTTGTTGAGGAAGGAAGGTGCTAAGTTGTGGATGAGTTTGAAGGTGGTTGTTAGTATTTTGTATTTTGTTCGAGCTGTTATGGGTAGCCAGTGTAATTGAATTAGCACTGGTGTGATGTGGTCACTTAGATTTTTCTTCATTATGACCCTGGCAGCTACATTTTGTGCCATTTGTAATATGTTTAGGTTTTTTTAGGTAAACCTTGTAGGATGGCGTTGCAGTAGTCAAAATGTGGCATGATGAGTGCTTGGGCCACTGTTCTGAAGTCTTGGGGATCAATAATATTCCGAATGGGTTGGAGCACTCTAAGCTTGTGGAAAACTGCTCTGTTGGTCTTTCGGAGGTGTTTTTCCATCTTTAGGTCACAGTCAAATGTGACTCCTAGATACTTTATTTCTTTTTTTGTTTGGTAAGTGTTGTTACATAGTGTTATTGATGTGGGTGGGTCAAAATTCGGTTCTTTGGAGATATACATTACTTCGGTTTTTTTGTGATTAATTGACATACTACTTTGTTGCAACCAGTCTTGCATCTCTCTGATACATGTCTCTAGTGGGTTGTAGTCTGGGTTTTTAGTGTCTAGTTGTGAGTATAGCATGATATCATCGGCATAGATGTGGTAATTAATTTCGTGTCGTGAGAAAATTTTGCATAGTGGCTGCATATATATGTTAAACAGAAGTGCTGAGAGAGCAGAGCCTTGGGGGATTCCCTGCGTTTGGGAGAAAGATTCTGCTTTTTCTCCGTTGAATTGAACCTGTTGTGTTCGATTTGAGATGTAGGATGAGAACCATTTTAGTGGTGTTCCTGTTATTCCTATTGATTTTATCCTATTTATGAGGGTCCCATGATTGACTGTATCAAAAGCAGCGGAGATGTCAATGAATACAAGAATGTACATTTTCTTTTTGTTTTCAAGGCCCTTTAGGAGGTTGTTAAGTAGGACTAGTAACAGGGTTTCAACTCCATGATGTTGCCTGAAGCCATATTGCTGGTCATCAAGAGGAGCATTGTCAGTCAGATGGTCTTGGAGCTGTAGAAGGACCGTTTTTTCTATGATCTTTGCCAGGAATGAGATACTTGATATGGGACGGTAGGACGCTGGGTGTTCTCCGTTGAGTGTAGTGTTTTTTAGGATCGGTCTAATGACTGATTTCTTTAATTCTGAGGGCATGATTCCTTGTTGTAGGGATAGGTTAACTATGTGTGCTATGTGAGGTGCTATGTCTTGTTTCACTGCCTTGATCCAGGATGCAGGACAGGGGTCTAGTGGGGAGGTGGTGCTTTTTAGGCTTGTGACAATGGTTGTGATTTGCTGGGTTCCTATTTTGTGGAAGTGCTCCCATAACTGGTTTTGCGTCGTGTTATTCTCACTTCTGATTTGTGGTGTTGGTGGGGGGGGTGGGGGACTAGGGGCCGTAAGTTTGGTCACGTAGTGGTTTGCCAGTGTTTGGACCTTGATGGAGTTGTTGAGGTTGGCATTTTGGTCGGTTTTGGTTAGTGATTAGTGATTTTAGTCAAGTAATTCCTCGATCCGGGGCATCGGATAGGAATCAAATCGAGAAATGGAGTTCACTTTTCTAAAATCAATACAAAAGCGTATTGATCCGTCCGGCTTCGGCACCATAACAATGGGGCTATTCCATGGGCTGCGCGACTCCTCAATGATTCCCATGGCCAGCATTTCCCCCACCTGGCGGACTACCTCCTTCTTCTTTGCCTCAGGCAGTCGATAAGGGCGTTGCCTTATGACTTGGCCTGGGGGAGTTATGATGTCGTGCTTTATTAGCCTTGTTTCGCCTGGTGTAGGCGTGAGAACATCTTTGTAACGGGAGAGTACTTGATGGAGTTCCTGTTTTTGCGGCCATGAAAGATTCTCATCCAGTCGGGGCTCAGGGCTTTCCTTGCCCTCAGGCAGCTGGGGTCCAAGGTCCTCTTCCTCGACCTCTGCCATTTCCACCGAAGCTCTCTAGTAGGAAAATTTCTCCACTATAACTTTCTGATATAGATCTATATGGGAGGGTAATCACTTTAATGAAAATATTTATCCTGGAACTGTCTCAGATCAAGCGGCTGCCTTTGAGCTGGGGTGTGAAGATTCAGATCCACCAGCGGCGCCTATGACATCAATGACTAGTTCCAATGAATGATTTCTAATTGATAACCCCCTCTTTCCCTAGTGTTTTAAGACAAATTAACAGTCTCTAATGATGTATTGATAGACACTTATCTTGTAGGTTTTGTGCTTCTCAGAAAAACCTTTTCTCTTCTCAAAGCCTTGACTTCAGTTATAAACAGCGTATTAGTTGTTCCCAACGCTTCACACTAAACGTTATTACCGCGTTTCACTCTAATTTTAGAGGTTCTTCAGGAGATGGAACATGACGCCAGGCTTTAACTGAAAAAAACATCATTAGTGAATGAAAAAGATCTTTTAAAATATTATGTGAATCTACACCAGTTTAAAACTATTTTCCTTTCATTAAAAACATGAAGTCTAGCACTACTGTTCAAATCATACCCAAAATGGTGGCTGAAACTACACATAACTCGAACCTTGACTCCTTTGATTTTCGCTTTTATTTGGTATTCTTCTTACGGTCCAAAGTTCCAATAAGCATTGCGCATGTGTAGAAACAACGGAACCGGACGGTTTTATAATGTCCTTTCCCCCTTCATTTCCTGTTGTTAATTAATTGATGGCTTGCAATGCACCCCATTCAATCTCTAGATTGAGCCCCTTAGGGGCTAAAGTTTGTAGCCGAAAAATCCAGCTCTGTTCACGGAATAGCAGAGATTGCATCAGCGATCTCCCTTGTGTAGGAACTGAAACTTGATCAATGCAAAAACACTGTAGCATTTCGAACGTGTGGCCCAAGTCCAAAGAATGTGCAACTAATGGTGCTTGTATCACTTGACATTTTAACCGGCTTTTATGTTCAGAAAGTCGTGTTCTAAAGGCTCGGCTGGTCTTACCTATGTAGAGAAGTGCACACGGGCACAATATCGCGTAGACTACAGATTTTGAAGCGCAGGTTGTATGATGGCGTAAAGTATATTCTCGTTGGTTATGAGTAAATTTTTGTATTTCTTTAGTAATTGCACAAACAGAACAGTGTCCACATTTAAAATGACCTGGAATTTCAACTTCTGTAATTTGATGAGGAAAAGATCGCAGAATTGAGGGACTCAGTCTCTCCTTCAAGTTTTTATTACGTCGCCAGACACAACGGATGGTTTTATTGCATAAACTAGAGGTTGTCTGTAACACATCAAGGTGTCGATGTAAAATTTTCTTTATTTTAAAACTATAAGGTGAATACTGTGTAATAAAATTGATCACTTCGGAGTCTGTTTGTTCCTGAGGCTTCACTTTAGCTAGTAGCGCTGCCCTATCATAGAATAGTGCCCGACGATAAGCTCGAGACACTATCCTATTCGGATAACCCCGTGATTGAAAATTACGGGAGAGATCTTTAGCTTTATTTTTAAAATCTGTAAGATCAGAACAATTTCTGCGATATCGCAGAAATTGGGAGAAAGGTAAACCTTCCTTCAATCGTAATGGATGAGCGCTACGATAGTGAAGCAATGTGTTGCGATCAATTGGTTTTCGATAAATGGTAGTTTGCCATCCTGTGGGTGTTTTGTGAATCTGTAAATCTAGAAACACTATTTCATTTACATGAACTGTATGAGTGAACTGAATATAAGAACTTTGAGTGTTTAGCCACATTAGGAATGCCTGAAAGACTTCAATGGGGCCTCTCCACAACAAGAAGACATCGTCAATAAAACGTAGCCAAAGTCTAATATACGATGAAAATGGAGAAGATCGCCATAGTTGTTCTTCATAAAAGCCCATAAAAAGGTTGGCGATAGAAGGGGCAAAAGTCGCCCCCATGGCTACTCCTGAAATCTGTTGAAATAGGGTCTCCTCAAATTTAAAGTAATTACGTGAAATGGTGAGCTGTGTTAATGTAGACAAGAACTGAAGTTGTGATGCAGACAAATCTCCCCACCCTTGTAATGCCCGTTCCACCGTCTTCAATGCCTCTATCTGAGGGATACTAGTATAAAGAGCTGTGACATCTAAGGTAACTAGTAATATATCAGGATCCGATGCCCACTGAGAATAATCTGTCAGGATCTGTAAAAAATGTGACGTATCCCTTAGATAGGACGGTATATCCGTCAATAGCGGTCTAAGGTACGAATCTATATAAATAGACAGGGGTTCAAGCACCGACCCCTTTGTTGATACTATCGGTCTTCCCGGTGGCTTCTGTAGGTTTTTATGGATCTTAGGGACAGTGTAAAAACGGGCTACCGTTGGATGTGACACATTAAGGAAATGGAATTCCTTGCGGGTGATCAATTTTTCTTCCAGAGCTTGAGTGGTGATCTGTAAAATCTGTTCCTGAAGCTCGCCCGTAGGGTCTACTTCTAAACTACGATAAGCTGATTGATCCAAAAGCTGATTCCTAGCTTCCGTAAGGTATTGATCCCTACTAAGGATGACTATGGCGCCCCCCTTATCTGCCCGTTTTATAATTATATCAGAACGTGTCTGTAGATCCCGTAGAGCTTGATTCTCTCTTCGTGAGAGAGTATGAAATGTTGATCTGTGAGAGCGTTCTAGTTTTTCTACATCATGCAAGACTAAGGGGTCTGTTTACTAAAGGCCGGTGTTGTGCGGTCCGCGGTACCGAGCGGGTGCCGTATAAGGAGTGGGCGTTCCGTCGTGAAGAACAGAAGCTGTGATTGACAGATGCGCTAAGGTGCGCGGCGCCCGTGTGGTTAGTGCCCTGTGACATTACGGCGTTTGATCTGTGCACATAGATCACACTGCTCACGGTTTTTGGGCTTCCACTATTGTGCTGCACATTGCTGACGGAAACGGTTTCTTTTCCCTGCACAGCACCTCTAACGCGAGTGTTTCACTGGCGGTAAATATCTTTGCAGATTCGGGCACGCTCCTGTGCGGCGAGTCTCTCCCCTCCCACATTCCGCCCACTGACCCCGTCTCTCCGCCCCTAGGGGGCCTTCCTCCGCCCTCATTTCGCCTTGGCACGCCTCTTTCGCACATTACCGCCCCGCAAATGTGCGCGTTGTCGGCGCACGCTTGCGGGACCCGTTACTGTGCCGCGCACTCGTACGGGGCGCTTAAGAGCACTTAAATACATCTTTTAGAGCGCTCATGTGCGCCCCGTACAAGTGCGCCGTTTAGTAAACAGACCCCTAAGTCACGAAAAACATTCAGTGTCGGGTGAAGAGGGCCAGGGGGCGTCCATGTAGACTTAAAGGGAAGAGTGACCCGACTAACTTGCGCCGTGTCTGATCTTACATTATCTGAAATGGAGCCGTTCTCATTAGAGTTTTGTGAATGAATCTTGGACGTGTCATTTTCAGCAAAATACATCTTCAAACTTAATTTCCTAATTAAGCTTTCTAAATCCAATCTGAACTGAAACGGATCATGCCTTGTTTCAGGAACGTAGGACAGCCCTCGATTCAATATCTGTAGCTGATCAACTGTTAATGGTATCTCTGAAATATTAATCACTAAATCATTAGATGGTGGACATACCGTCATTTCCTCGTGTCTCCCTTCCGTTCGGACTGGCGCGTTTGGACCCCTATTTTCTTCTTTCTCTTGTGGGTGTCGTCGTTGTCCTCTCGAAAATCCTCCCTGGAAGTACTAGAATCCAGAGAGCTTGATTCTGCTGATGTCATTTCAAAAGACACTTGTTTCCGGGACTTTCTCCGAACATTCTTCCTTTTAGTATCCATCCAGGGATACACGTAGCCTATCGTGTAATCATCGTTATCACGTTTTAGTTTTTTGATTTTTGCTGATTGAACTTCTATTCGTAAGGTGTCCAATTGTTTCTTAAAGTCGGCTAATTTAGATGTAAATTGATCCGGTGTTTCTTTCTCTTTGAGCTCTACTCTTAGCTGTTCTTCCTCCTGACGAAAATTCGTTAATGTTGTTTTAGATGTGTTAATAATCAGCAACATCAGATCAAGAGAGCATTTATTCAAAATGCGATTCCAGTCTGCTACAAATTCTGGATTATTAATAAACATGCGAGGCTCTTTGTATACCCGAAGGCCTCGGGGTATTTGTTTTCGGTTGACATATTCCACCATAGACAATCTATGTAAGTCAGATTTAACTATCTGTGTCTGTTTCTTTAACCAGGTGAGGGGGTTATCAATTAGAAATCATTCATTGGAACTAGTCATTGATGTCATAGGCGCCGCTGGTGGATCTGAATCTTCACACCCCAGCTCAAAGGCAGCCGCTTGATCTGAGACAGTTCCAGGATAAATATTTTCATTAAAGTGATTACCCTCCCATATAGATCTATATCAGAAAGTTATAGTGGAGAAATTTTCCTACTAGAGAGTTATTACATTTCTCCGTAAGAGAAGACCACAAGTACTCTTTATTTCCACCGAAGCTGACAAGCCCTGTAGACTCTTAGTGCCAGTGGATCCGAATCCCTGCACGCCCCGCTGCGTCGCCGACAGGACAGGCACTTCTTCCAAAGGGGGGAGACCCACTCGCTCACAGATCAACTGTGCTATGCGATCTCCCGCCTTGACATTGAAATTACTCTTCCCGAAGTTAAAAAGTAGGACCTTTACAGAACCTCGGTAGTCTGGGTCAAGGACCCCTGCCCCGACGTCTATAAAGTATTTCAGGGCTAACCCAGAACGGGGTGCTAGTCGCCCGTAGCATCCAATTGGCAGATCTATTTGCAAAGCGGTGTCCACTAGTGCCTTCCCACCCGCCGGGACTACCACATCTTCAGCGCTAGTGAGGTCGAATCCCGCAGCGCTGGGCATGGCTCTTTTAGGTGCCTGAGCGCTGGGCGTCAGCCTACAGAACTTTAGGACGAACCTAGGCTTTTCTCCCCTGGGAACTTCCCTTTCTTGTCCCTGCTTGCTGGCTCTAGCCACTGAAGAAGTAGGAACGTATTTTACTTTTTCCGTGGCCAGAGCTTGAACCTCGCTGGCAACTTTTCCTGTGTGGGCACTCTCTCGCTCCTGCAGGCCCTGTTCTATCCCTTTGTGGAATTGGGGGCCAATCTTTCCCTAAGATTACCGCTTGGGGAAGACCCGGGACCACTGCTAAAGGGATAGTCCTATGTGTACCTAACCCCTTTATGTGTAATTTGTACACTGGGTATGTGGAAGTTCCACCATGTACGCACCTTATTTTCACAGAAGTAACAGGCTGAATCACTTCTCCTCCCTGCTTGGCCTCTATCTCATGCCATAACTCCTTCGAGAGCATACTCAACTCCGCCCCGGAGTCCAGCAAAGCCTGGGCAGTAATTCCCTGTACTTCTATGGACAGAAGAAAACCTTGCCTGTCTCTTATAGCATTACTAGCTATTAATGCAGTTTTTACATGACATTGTCTTTGCAAATGCCCTTGCTGACCACATTTATAACAGGTTTTCATATCTTTCCCTCCTTTCCATAAAGGCATGCATATTTTCACAGGACTGCTCTCATCCCTTCGTGCCTTTTCTGATCTGCACCCCTGCCACTCCTGGGAAGTAGAGCCACCTCTCTGGCCTGTAATCTCGGCCTCAATATACCTTTCCGAGAGTGCTACTGCCTCCTGAGGGGTTTTGCAGTTCTGTAATATCAGAAAAGTACGGATACTACTAGGAAGTGCATTCATATACTGTTCTAGTATTAGATCATTCACAATAGATTCCACAGTTTTCCCTTCTGGATTTAACCACTTGGTAAGTAGACTGTGTATCCGATGGCACAGAGATTTTGGAGTCTCACCGGGCTTTAATCTTACACTCCTTAGGCGAGTGCGATAAGCTACCGGAGTGAGTCCCAATCTCTCCCTGATTGCTCTTTTAATTTCCTCATAGCGTCCCGCTAAATCAGCTGGCATGGCACGGTAGGCAGCTAGCGCCTCCCCTGTAAGGGACGCTGCCAACCTTAGCGGCCAGTGCTCCTTAGGCCACAAACTAAGCTGTGCAACCCTTTCAAAGCTGGTTAAGTAATCATCTACGTCATCTTTATCTGTGAGTTGTCCAAAATTGAACAGAGTTCCTGGTTGTATGCTAACATGGTGTAAATTGTCTGTTAGAGTGGAACCTGTTACGGGAGCTGGAACAGGCGCTGGCTTCTTCTCCCGGAGCATCTCCTCCATCAACTCTAGCAGAGGTTTCTGCTGCTCCTGGAAGCTGGCGTTAGCTCTCGCCTGAGCCTCCAACGACATGTCTCTCTGATGCTCCAACTGCGTTGCCATCCAAGTAAAGACCTCTTTGGCCTCCAACGCCATCTTGGAACCTGGAAAAAGAGAAACATACAGACCCAAGTGCGATACCTCTGGAACAAAGTTTTCCTTTCCCTTTTTGAAAGTATATATTTTTTTTCTTTCTTTTCCCCCAGTCACCACTAGGAGAACTCCCCTGGCCCCGGTATCCTCGGTACCCCGGGTGGATACCCTTTACCTGGCTCAGGAGTTATATAGGCATGTCAGCAATGAAGTTCAGCCTCCTGCAAGTCTGTGGTTGCAGCTCCTGCTATGGCCACTCCTTGCGTCTGCAGAAATCTTCAAATCCTCAATACTACGCCACTCTTATGACACCGCCCGCCCCTTAACCTTGAGGGTTAAGGAGGGGTTGCCTTTTGATGCCCTTGAGGCAGTTAGTTGTAGTTGTGTTATGCTTCGAGCAGTAAGGCTGGCAAGAGTTATTTATTTACATGAGGTTTATTTTTTTTCATGTGGCTCATATTGCCATTGTGCAGTTCAAAAGAAGATTACAGACGGTGCAGAAGTTTAAACCAAATAAAACAGGATTAACTGAAACTTTGCCTGACTGGCTTTAAATGCTGTATTTCTTCACATTCCTTTCATGTGCTTTTAACATACAGGCTGATAACAGAAAAGTCCTTTACTAATAAAGCTCAGGTTCTATCAATCACTAGTAGTGCTCTAATTCAGTTTCCCTCCACAAGCTTTCTTGTGTCGGTCAAAGTTACGTCACTGTTATATTATTTCATATACCAGCACAATCCTCTCTCTGCTTAATTGCCTCTATCAATTAAACAGGTAGAACAGTCCATCAACATCTCATCATCCTCAGCAGGGGAAAACACAGAATTATGAACAGAGTTTTCTTCCTTACAGCCAGTAACTGGAACACTGTGGTTAAAACTCTTCTTCTGTTCTAAATAATCCTGGAACTCTTTAAGAAGTGATTCAGCATGAAACTTTTCTTCATTGAGCTGTCTTCCTGTCCCCTCGGTGAATAGGTATTGACTGAGCCTATCTATCTCAGGCTCCTTATCAGGTTTGTTTGCATTTGGAAAACAAACATGTGCTGGGCTTTCATTAGCTCCCCACCTTTCCCTGCACGTGGGTGCTGTACATTCAAACTTAGCAGTGCTAGGAGAATATTTAAAAGCATGTATATCAGCCCTGTCCTGGCTAGGTGACTCAGCTAGTTTAAAAGAATAATTATTGTCATTCAAAGCTTCTCTTTTCTGACACCAGCTGCCACCATCTTGACTGGCTTTGCTTTTAAAAGCAGAACATAGACTTTCTGGCTTTAGAGCATAAACTCCTCTTTCTCTGGGTACCTTATACAGGAGCTTCTCCCTTGGAGGATTCTTTATCCTTCTGCCTCTGTTCCCCAGCTCTGCCTGGTCCTGTAGCCTTGGGTTTCTCAGCGTTCTAAAGGAGCTCTGCCTCCAGCAGTTTCTTTCCTCATCTGAATGCTGCTCCAAGCTATCCTCCAGCTGCAGACTGTTAGGGAAATTATCACAGCAAGGAAACCTCCGTTGCTCTCTTGGCTTCTCTCTCTGGATCTGCGTCTGCCCGTGGATCTCCCTCTGGATCTGCGTCTCCCTTTCACTTCCTGGTTCCTGTGTATTTAACCAGGTGCTTCTAGCCTGCACTGCCCGCCTCCCCTTGGGGCGTGCCCAATCACAAGCCTTCCTACTCTCCTCCCTCGAGGTGAGCTGTTTTGCCTGATTGAAAGTGTGTTTTTTTTCTTTCTGCAGAGAAATCCCTGCTTTCTTCTGCAGTACCGGCTTCTACCACCGGCTGCTCACTTGTATCCATCTGTTCCTGAGGAGCTACTGTGTCACAGGCCCCAGCCTTGGAAGGCTGGCGTACTCGCCCCCCAGTGCATTATGCTGATGGAGCACCTGATGGCTCTGAGGCGTTAGAAGGGAGACCACTTCATGGCCCAATGGTAACCCCTACTGGGCTATTTGACTAGAAGGATCTCAGTCTGATATATAAAAAACAAAACCCCTGTATTTTTGGTTTGGTTGTGTGTATATGGTTGATGTATCCACAGTTTACAGTTTTAATAAAAATTAAATATTAAAAAATAATTAAAAGCTCTGCTGAGTCTTAAATTTAAACTAAAAGCTCTCTGCTGAGTTTTAAATTTAAACTAAAATAACCTGACCATCTTTTCTAAGTTCAAATACGGGACACTCAATCAAGCCGGGGGGGGGGGGGTTCAAAGTTAAGGAAAATAAAAAATATGTTTATAATTACAATTTTAACATTAACCCAAAATTTTAATCAGTAGGCTAGGTTTATAACTTCACTTACAAATGTGCCAATCAGGCCTACTTGTACTTCTCTACAGAGTGAACTTTCTTCAAAATAACAACATTTCCACTAAGATAATTGAAAAATTATGGGCAATTCAACTCAAAATTGTACTTTACAATCATTAGACATTTCAGAGTGTCTACATGCAGTTGTATTTTTTCTGTAGACTTTGTTCATGATTGAAAAACACCTTTTAGTTGGAGCATTGGAACCTGGCAAACATAAAAAAATATTCTGTATCCTAGCTACTGCTCCCACCTCCCCCTGCTCCCTATTGGCTAGCTGTGTCTGCCTCAGCCTATTGGCTAGTTTTCTCTGACTGATGGTTGCCTGGGCCTTGAGGAGGAAGCAGAGCCAAATTTGTCGGATGTGCTGAGGACTCAGTAGTTTAGGGTTGCCAACCATCTCAATTATTTTAGGATTCTACAACTTTGTAAAGTAGCTTAGTCAGAATGGTGTCTAAATTGTCTGGGTATTTTTTAGAGTTTAGCTCTACAGCTCCCTCCTTCACTATGCAGAGTAAGTAGTATGATCCAGCCAATGGAAAGGCTGCACTAGTCACAGGAAGGTGGGCTGATTTTCTGCACAGGATCTGGGAGAAAGTCAGTGGAATAAGTGGGCTTCTTGGTATGTTTGAGTGGAATTGCTGAGAAATGGTAGAAAGGTAAGATGAATGGGGTAAAGTGTGAGGAGGCTATTGCAGGCTGAGAAAAAGAACTGGTAGCAAAAGCAATAACTGGGGGCATTGAAGTAGAGGAGTGCCGAAGCAGCACAGCACCAGTAGACAGAGACAGAATCTGTCTGAAAAGTGCTAGTGTGCATGAATGTACCTGATTTTGGGGGTGGGGGGGTGGATGAGTGCATGTGTGTGTGACTGAAGTACAACAGAGTGCATGCATGTGTACAGGGTGGCCCAAAAAAAAGTGAGAACATCTCGTAAATTAAAAGCTTAAATAGTTTACTTATTTACCTTTTTTAGCTATATAATATCTTTATTTCGACAATTTCCGGTCTCCATCTTTTTTTGTTAAATTTGTCAATCGTTTACATCTGTCTTTTTGAATTTTTAAATAACTTATATGCTACGAGATGTTCTCACTTTTTTTGGGCCACCCTGTTTATGTTTTTCTGTCTCTGATGGAAATAGTCTCATATAAATAGAGTTTCCCTTTGAAAATTTCAGCTAGAGTGGAGAAGTTCACTGGTACAAATGTGGAGGAGTATAGGAGTGGGACACGTGTTTTAAAATAGGGGGACATTTATGCGTCCCATATGATTCCAGGGACAAATCCTTAAAATACGGGACTGCCCCGTTTAATACGGGATGGTTGGTCACTTCAACTAAAAGCTCTCTGCTAAGTTTTAAATTTAAACTAAAGGCTTAAACTAAAAGTTCTCTGCTGGGTTTTAATTTTAAATTAAAAGTTCTCTGCTGTTACTAGGCCCTGACTGAGTTAACAAATTCAATGGGTTCTAAACTGCACAAATTTATGAGCTTTAACCCAAAGAATTCCCTTTTCACCAAGATTCAGAGAATTTCCCAGAAGTAAATACTTACAAGTACAGATTTATTTCCAGGAAAAGCAGTCCCTTTTGGTAGTCATTCAGAAGGTGGAGGTAATTGCACCTGTGCTAATTGCAAGCCATGCCATTAGCACAAGGTGTATACCCATGCACTGGCAGCTCAGCAATAACCATGGCCACTCTCCATTCCTAACCCGTCCATTTCACCCTCCACCTTGTGATTTACAGTTAGTGCGGAAATCAGTCCATGCTAACTGGGATAGTCTCTCCATTTACCATGGGCCACAGTGCGTGGTTAGAGCACACCAAAACCCCTATGCTAACTGCATAGTGCACTTTAGCAAAAGGGCCCCTTAGTGTGCCTTTAAAAATTTAGTGCACTGTAAATTGATTTAGCATGTGTTAGCTTACAAACTAAAGTATGTTAAGTTGATTTATGTGCATTAAAACAATTTTTTCTTCAAGACTATAAAATATAAAAAATTTGGGAGACCAAATGAAAGTTCTGCCTTGTGTACATCCTATGGGCACTTGTAAAATAAACTTAAAATCGATGCACTATTCCCATTAGGCAGGTGCTGGCACTTAACATCATTGTATTGTATGAGCTGCTATCCCTATTCAGCAGGCCTAAACTAAACAAATAACTTATTTTGATAATGGATGAATATCGCTGCCATCCGGATAACTTTTAGGACCATCTCCACCCTACCCTTAATCGGGCCCACAGTTCTACGGATTGTATCAGAACGGATTGTATCAGAACAGCTAGCGATTTATTTTTGGTCATTCTCTTATAACATCAATATTTTGGATGAATTCATGGCGGTGTTCTTAAGTGAGGGGATGAAAAAAATACACATGGAATTTTCAAATTTCCCTTCTTCCAGGCCTGGTCATACGCATGAGCCACTGTGTTGTTGGCATAGAGCCCGCAGTGTTGGTGACCCCTCCTCAGCCCCCTTCTTCTTCACCCAGGCAACTGCAGACACGCAAAAGACTTTGAGTCTTTTTAGACCTCTTCGAGGTCTCGTGGCTGACAATAGTGTTGCTGCCTGAAACCCACTCCTCACTCTTATTTGCTGCTGCCTGTCGCCTCCCTGCCAGACCTCCCTACACCTGTCTGCATGCTGCCTGACTCCTCTAGGAGGAGGTGCATTATTTTTCTTCCTTGTGGCGAGTGAGCTTGTGACTGGAATTGAAAAAAATAAGCAAGCCAACAGAACCAAAGAAATTTATGCCTCTCACTCACTTTCTGGGAAGGAGCACTGGACAGCAGGTGTGTAAAGATGATGGTGGGACCAGGCCTTCCTCCCTGGTGGCCCTGACTTGGCTGAGCTGAGCCTACACATTGCTCTGGAGACAAAAGTGGAAAGTGGTGGTGGCAGCGGTTACTGTGCTAGTTAGGCACTGAAGGGGCAAGTGCTGCTGGATCTGGCCCAGTCCTTGCAGTTATGCAGCTCTGCCCAGCTGATCTGCGGAGGGAACCAGGCCCCAGCCAAGAAGACCAAGTACCTGAACATGCAAGAAGCCCTTATTGTTTGGGGAGGGGGTCATGAAATAAGGGCCTATGGTCGGTGCCTGATAGAAGGGCTGGGAGTATGGTGAGAGGCAGGACAAATAGGATGGTTTCTGTGTAAGTGAGTGAGTGAGTGAGTGAAAGGGTGACTGAGCTGTCAGGGTGTGCGTGAAAGAAGTCCTAGGGGACGGGTGAATATTTGTGCTGGGGAACCTGGGACAGAAAAAGGATTGGGTATGGAGAAAGGAAGGAGCAGAAAGAGGAACAGAGTGAAAAAGGAGAGTGAGGGGATAAAGATAGGCAGGTCCCAATACCTTATCTGGCTAAAAGCACCACCTCCCTGCAGACTCCACTGTTGCTCTTCCTTCTCCCAATACAGAAAATGTTGTTCCCTGTACTAGTGAATCCTCCGCAAGGATTCAAGAACTGGGGTGGTAAAGAGCAGTGACTTGGGACTGGAGTGTGTGTGGGGGGGGGGGGGGAGTGGCAAAGACTCAAGGACTGGGGAAAGAATAGAGGAAGCATATGACTTGGGGACCGGTAGGGCGGGCAAGCAAAGGAAGAGGGGAGATTTGGTGATTAGGGGAGAAAACAGGGGCTTAGACTGGGTGGGAGAGTGGGGATTTGGAAACAGAGCTGGAAAGGAGGGCAGAGTAAAGAACTTGGACCTGGGAAAGGGCAGGGACTCAAAGACTGAGTGAATTTGGAGGGACAGGATGGACCTGGTAAACTGAATAAATATGAGTGGGTGTAAGGTATGAGTGAAGGTGTGAGGTTAGTGTAAGAGGATGAAGAGCAGGAGTTAAGATATGGTGTGAAAGACCTGGGAAACTAGGTGGAGGGTAAGAGGCAGTGAAAACAGTTGAGGGTGCTGTAGACGGCTATGGGAGAGGAAAGATGAGAGAGGAAGAGATAGGTGGATGAAAAATAAGAAATAAATAGATTGAGTGAATAGAAGGGCAGAGAGGAAAAAAAGATGAAAAGCAAACTTCAGTGTCAGAGACATGTAAAGAAAAAATGGACAAAGACAGGAGGAGAGAGAAATGATAGAACAGAGACCATGAAAAAGAACTTTGAACACTTAGGTAAGGAAAGTGGAACAGAGGGACTGAGACCAATCCAGACAACAAAAGGTAGAAAGCAAATTTATTTTACGTTTTTAGGTACTGAACTATATCAGCTTGGGGAATTGTGCACCTCTTCTAATTTTGTATGTTGCAAAGTATAGGAGGAAAAGCATTTCTGTTTCTCTGTTTCCTGTATTGCACTTCTCAGTCTAGCTTCATGGGATTTATATATACATATATATATTTTTTTTTAATGGTAGTTATTTATTTATTTATTTATTTTGCCTGTTTCTTGTTCTAATCAGTGGTATGTTTCATGGATGTGATCGAGGTGAAGCAGTTTGGTTCTGCTTCCCCAGTAAGAGATGCTTTAATGCTCTGGGCTCTGGTGCAATATTTGCATTGCTGCCTTTTCATAGTTAGCGCAGTTTAAGTCCCAGGTATTTGCACTGTTTTGGTATATATATTTGCTATATAGGTTCTGAATGTCTTTTCTGCGAGGTTTTGTGTTAATTTGCTAAGTATCTACAGTGGAAGATGAGAGTGTTCCTGGAGGACTCTCTCAGTGTTTTCTAAACTTTTTTCCCATATGACCAGGGGCTGCTCTACCATTAGGCAGAGTGAAGCGGCTGCCTCAGGTGGCAAAGTTTTGAGAGGAGCAAAAATGCCCCCAAAACACTCCAGTGGCGGTGGCCTCCCTCTACCTGCTCTTAAAAAAATAAAAAATTTTGTTTTCACTTTTTACAAGACCAGATGCCGCTGCCGCTGCCACCACTTCTGCCAGGTCTGGCGGCATCACCCCGCCTCCCGCTGTCACCACCGACTCGGACCCAAAGAGAGGCGGCAGCAGCAGCAGCAGTGGCTGGCTACAAGTTCTTAAAAAAAAAAATACATGCGGCGCCTTTGCAAATTCAGCGTGCTTGAAAGTGCTGCAGGTCCCACCCTCTTCTGACATATGCTTTGCTTCAGAAGGGAGCAGGATAGGCAGAGTCTTTAAAGCACCTGAAGTCAGGAAGACCCCGCGCTTTCGTTAGTGTTTTTGCTGCCACTGCTGTAGAGGTTGAGAGAGATTGGCAGCAGCGGTGGCAGTAGGCTGGGGGGAATGGACAGCAGCATGGGGAGAGGCATGTGCTGGACATGGGGGAGCATGGAGGGACACAGGGTGGGATTGGGGATACAGAATAACATAGTAACATAGTAAATGACGGCAGATAAAGACCAGTATGGTCCATCTAGTCTGCCCAGTAAGATGGCAAGAGTAGGTGCACCAGCTGCTCCATGCAGACCACCCCTCCTCATGTCTGTTTTAGGGGTGAATCCACCGCTCCGTGTGGGACACCCCTGTATGTTGTAAAATTAGATAAGTTTAGTTTGATTTTATCCTGTTGCTGTAAAGGGATCCACTGTGTCTGTCCCATGCCATTTTGAATTCTGTCACTGTATGTGCCCCCACCACTTCCATCGGGAGGGCATTCCAAGCATCCACCACCCTTGCAGTGAAAAGGTATTTCCTGACATTGCCTTTCAATTTACCCTCTTGCAGCTTCATGTTATGCCCTCTAGTTTTACAGCTTCCCCGTCTTTGGAAGATGTTTGTTTGTTCATTATTTCTCTTTAAGTATTTAAAGGTCTGAATCATATCTCCCCTGTCCCTCCTCTCCTCCAGAGTGTGCATATTTAGGTCTTCTAGTCTCTTCTCATAAGGCTTCTGACGCAGGCTGCAAATCATTTTGGTCGCCTTACTCTGAACCATTTCCAGTCTTTTTATATCCTTTGCAAGATATGGTCTCCAAAACTGATCACAGTATTCCAAGTGAGGTCTCACCAGCGACTTATACAGTGGCATTAGTACCTTTCCTTTCTGCTGGTAATTCCTCTTTGTATGCAACCCAACATCCTCCTGGCTTTTGCCACCGCCTTGTCGCACTGTTTTGCCACCTTGAGATCCTCAGAAATAATCACACCAAGGTCCTTCTCCTGGTCCATGCACACCAACCTCTCGCCACTTATCATGTACATTTCCCTTGGGTTTCTGCTTCCCAAGTGCATGACACTGAACTTCTTCCCATTAAATCTTAACTGCCAATCATTAGACCATTTTTCCAGCTTTTGTAGATCTTTCCTTATGTTATCCACTCCCTCAGGGGAGTCCAATCTGTTGCAAATTTTCGTGTCATCTGCAAAAAGACAGACTTTTCCATGCAGTCCTTCCGCAATATCACTCACAAATACATTGAACAGTGATGGGTCCAGGACCGAACCCTGGGGCACCCCACTAATCACCCTCCTCTCATCCGAGTGAACTCCATTTACCATCACCTTCTGTCGTCTGTCAGTCAACCAATTTCTGATCCAGTTCACCACCATGGGACCCATCCCCAAACTACTGAGTTTATTGATGAGCCTCCTATGAGGAACAGTATCAAAGGCTTTGCTGAAATCCAGGTAGATGACATCCATCGCATGCCCCTGATCCAGTTCTCTGGTCACACAGTCAAAGAACTCAATCAGTTTTGTTTGACAAGATCATTCTTTGGTAAAGCCATGTTGCCTCGGATCATGCAACCTGTTGGTTTTGAGAAAGTCCACTATTCGCTCTTTCAGAAGTGCCTCCATTACTTTTCCCGTCACCGAGGTAAGGCTCACGGGCCTGTAGTTTGTCACTTCTTCCTTGTCACCACTTTTGTGAAGAGGTACCACATCCGCCCTTCTCCAGTCCTGAGGAACTACTCCTGTTTCCAAGGATCTGTTGAAAACATCCTTTAGCGGCCCTGCAAGAACCTCTCTGAGCTCTTTCAGTATCCTGGGATGTATCCCATCCGGTCCCATGGCCTTGTCCACTTTCAGTTTTGCAAGTTGTTCTAACACATCATCTTCTGTAAATGGTGTGGTATCTACTTCATTCCCATTTTTATATCTGGGAATCACAGATGGTCCTTCTCCAGGATTTTCTTTAGTAAAAATAGAGCAGAAGTATTTGTTTAGCAATTATGCTTTTTCAATGTCACTTTCCACGAGTCCGTTCCCAGCATTTCTGAGTCCTGCAATTCCACCTCTGATTTTCCTCCTCTCCCGAATATACCTGAAGAAAGTTTTGTCGCCACACTTCACATCTTTAGCCATCTTTTCTTCTGCCTTTGATTTTGCCTTCCTTATTTCTCTTTTTGTCTCTTTTAGTTTGATCCTGTATTCCTGTCTGTGTTCCTCTGTTTGCAAGCTTTTGAATTTTGTGAAAGCCTTGTTTTTGCTAGCTATGAGGTGAGGAGGGGCAGGGGGCAGATGATTGCAACATGTAGGGAGGGGCAAAGGGCAGATACTGGTCATAAGTTGAATGTGGGGGACTTGAAAGACAGATGGTGGATATGGGATAGGGGTAGAGAGTAGATTCTGGGCGGTGGCAAGGGAAGCGCAGTTGCAGAGGGTAGATGCTGGACATGATATGGGGGTGCAGATATATGTTGACCATAGGCGGCAGAGAGCAGATGGTGGCCACAGAGTGGGGAAGATGGAGGAAACATGGTGGACATGGGATGTGGGTAGATAGCAGATGCTGGACATGGGGTAGGGGCATAGGAGAATGGAAAGCAGATGCTGGGCAGGGGACCAAGATAGGGTAGAAAGGGCAAATGGAGAAAAAACAGAAATCAAACTCACCTCCAGGAATACACAACAAAACAGAGAGAATATAACAAACTCATCATCACTCACAAAAAGGAATACCACACAAACACCATCATGAAGTCCCTAAACCGCCCCAGAGAACTCTTTAAGATAGTGAAATCTCTCACACGATCTCCTCTGAATCAAGACAATTTTACTTTGACCCCAGAATTGTTCACAACATACCTACAGAATAAACCTCTCTGCACAGTTATACAACGATTCCTAACTTTGCACGTAGGACTGACAACAATAATCCAAACACCTGGTCCTCTTTCTGCCCAGTCACAGATGACTACTGCAGCAAAATTCTCACTAACTTGAACACAACTACATCACCTTTTGATCCTTGCCCCACCTCTTGGATAAAGATGTCTAAACAAGAACTCACACCCATACTCTGTCAAATAATAAATCTCTCACTATCACAAGGCTACATGGTTATGGTTTATGATTTAGGCACTTGATATACAACCCTTTAGTATGTGTATCAGACGATACACAAGCAAACTGCTGACTGCTTACAACCACTAATCCACATGGCTTCAGTCTCAGACAAGGAGAAAAACAACATCAAAACATTCTCCTCACCCCTCCAATCAATACCAGTAGCTCTCAAACAACTTGCCAGAGAGCCTTTGAAATCTTCAATCCACCTCTCTGCAACTCGCTACCATTTCAACTAAGATCAATCAATGACACTTCCAATTTTAGAAAAATGCTGAAATGACATCTATTCGCTGAATACTATGGACCAACACTCAATAGCTAACCATAACTCTAGTACTTAAGTCAATCATTACCACCACTTCCCAATCAAATACCATCCAAACTCAGGCTGACAATAAACTCGGCTGACCATCACCTACCCACAATATCAGCCTTTAATATTTCATTGTAAATAGTTGCTGCTGTTGACTTAACGGTAACGTTATAGGATGTACTATAGTTATATCTGTAACAGTTCAATGTATAATTCTTGAGTTAAATGTAAACCACTTTGATAAAATTGAAAGGTGGTATAAAAAGAAAAGTTAAATAAATGGACATGGGCTGAAGGGACAAAGGGCAGATGATGGCCACAGGGGTAGGGATGGGGTGGTGGAGGGCAGACAGTGGATATGGGATGGGGGTAGATAGCAGAAGCTGGATGTTGGTGGGGGGGGTGTGGAGGTGGAGGGTAGATGCTGGACATGGGGTGGGGGGGACTGATGCTGGCCTTAGGGTGAGGAGGGTAGAGGGCAGATGGTAAACATGGGATGGGAAAGAGAGCAGACACTGGACATGGGGGCACAGGGGGATGGAAAGCAGATGCTGGGCATGGGGCAGAGTTAGGGGAGTAAGGGTAGATGATGGGCATAGGGGAGTAATAAGGTGAAAAGACAGATGCTGGGCATAGGGGGTGGAGGTCAGATTCTGGGCATGGAGGGGAGATGGGTGTGATGAAGAGAGAGAGGGGAGATGCTGTGGGAGGGATTGAGAGAGAGAGAGAGAGAGAGATGTTGGTTGCAGGGGGAGGAAGAGAGAAGATACTTGGCATGGGGTGTAGTGATAGGAGGAAATGCAAGATGGGGAAGGATAAGGAGAGGACGATGTGACATGCTGGACATGGGGTGTGGGGAGAAGCAGAGGACAGGTGCCGGACATATGAGAGAAATGGATATATTTGACATGGGGGAGGAATAGGGAGAGAGGGGGAATAGTGAAGTGAGAAAAAGGGGATGAGGTGCTAGATGGTGGCAGTACCTCTATGGTGGAGCTGCATTAGTTGTGCAGCACGTTAGCCGCATGTTAGCATATGAATTTGCATGTTAACTGCCAGGAACATGCTGGTCACGCCCCCAACAGTTACTGCTGAAGCTGTGCACATAGCTTGCGTTAAAAACACACTAAGTGCACATCCTGATTGGGATTTAGTAAAAGGGCCCCTAAGACTTCCGTTTACTGAAGCAAACTAAGGTTTTGTACCTAATGGGGGTTATTCTGTGCTACGAATAGCGGGGATGGATGGCCCGATGGGAAGTCCATCCCTGCTATTCATGCGGCTCCTGCCCCCGACTAACTTCCCTGCCGTTTGTGTGGGGAAGTTAGACGGGGCGAGGAATGGGTGGCCTGGGGGCAGAGTCTGGGAAGGCAGTGGGCTGTTGCTGGCCCTGGACGTACAGGGCCGATTCTAATGTCAGCCCTATATGTCCAGGGCCAGCGACATGTGCGGGAAAGTTATTCCACCTCCGAGGATGTGTCTTAATTTTACAGCCAGGGTGCAGATGGGGCAGGAGGGGCCAGGGGACATTCCCTGCAGCCCGACCCTGGCTTTAGGAGGCCAGATCGGGGGTAGAGCTGTGGGGAATAAACCCCTTTTTCAGGCAGCCAGCATCACAGCCCTTCAATGGAGCCGTGGTGCCATGGCAACATGATGCCATGGTGCTGTGGCTCCACTGAGGAGCCTTGACTGAGTTAGCCAGGGGCAGTCCTGCACATCCCGGCCTGCATGTGCAGGACTGTTCGCGATTCTGATCCCGCGGGGCAGGATGTGCATGCAGGATGGAATCAGGCCCTATGTGTGTTAACTCTAATGACGCAGTAGATGCAAAACCTTTGTGACAATCACTGGGGGCATTCCCTGGACCTTTGGGAGGGCAGCCAGGCTGCTATTCCAGGGCAGTTTGCTACCTTGGATTCTCTCTATGGCCCATAACACAGATGCTGTAAGTTACACCTTTGAGGTGTTGCCAACTGCACTGCGTTATCTAACACGAAATAATGACCCTGCACTAACTGCAAGACACAGTCCCCTCCCAGTTCCCACCCTCTAAAGGCAGTTTTCATGTTAGCTGATTAATGTAAAAATGAGCATAAACTGACAGTTAATGCACTGTGTTAACCTTTAATGAGTTTCCGTTTGGTTAATGCATGTTAATTCACTTGTTAAATTGTTAAATACAGCTTAGTAAATAGCCCTGAGCTCATAGCTCAGCTAATGTGCCTTAATGTGCATTAACATGTTAACACATTAGTAAATCAGGCCATTCAATGGTGAGCAATCTTGGAACAGAGAAACCCTTAGGGCCCCTTTTACTAACACTTATGGGCATCTTCACTCAAGGTTAACATGCATTAATGAAAGTTAGCAAGCGTTAAGTGTTGCAACAGCCATAGAAATGAATGGGCAGTGGCAGCACTTAAAGCATGTTAAGTAAATTTTAACATGTGTAACTTTTAATAAACATGCCCTTAACTTGAGCTATATAATGGGTCATGCAGCAGATAGCTCGAGCTAAGTGTTAGTGAAAGGGGCCTTAACTCTTCCTTCATCTAATACACATTGACCTACCAATATAAAGGATGTGAACTAAATTCAAATAAATAATCCTTCCCTTCCAGTCTCTTTCACAGACTCCCTTCCTGCCTACACATGCTTGTAGCCACGTTTGAAACGTTCGACACAGAATAAAGGATGCCAAGAACGACACATTCTAAGATCAGATGACAATCCGAGGGCTTGCCTTTAAGCAGTATACAAACTCACAAATTAATAAAGCATCTTCTTCAAAACTGATGGTCAATTGCTCTTCTACAGCTTTTTGTTTAGTGAATCACAGATTTCCTGCTGTTTGCGCACATTTTTTGATCAGCTAGAGGTGTACTTGTTAGCCCTTTGGAAGCAGCGTATGAAAAGAATAAAAGTCTTCAACAATCCCCTTGGTTTTAAAGAGATTGTGAACCTACTTTTTAACCCAGATGTACCCTTATAAAATTACCAAGGGAACGCCATTTTATAACAGGCTATTTATGCACTTATAGGGCTACAAACGTGCCACTTAATAAAATTACCTCCTTAGAGGGTAATTTTAGAACAGGGTGTCTGGGTTAAGAGGCTAAGTGCACGTCTACTTAGTCGCTCTTTTATAAAGCCGCATGGACCCCTGCTGTCTTTATAAAATATTAGCGTAAGTGGCAGAAATGTGAATGCTTGAGAGCATCAAGTATGCAAATACACGTGTAAGATTAAGTTATTTCATAATCAATGTATGCACTGGAGAACCCTTCCCTCACTTCACCCAGACCATGTCCACTGCTATGCCTTCTGGCAAAGTACACTCTTTCGTAGCAACACAAATACTTTATGCCAGCCAATATTTTATGAGTCCTTTTACGCATGTATATGGCTACCTATGCGCATAAAAGACTTTGCAAAATTACCCTATTAATGTGTACACTTTACATTAAATTTCAAAGTAGTTTCTCTTTGAAAATTAATGACATAAAGTACACATGCTAAAAGGAAATAGCTGAAGGAAGCAGGGCAGCCCAAGAGGAATGCAAGGTCTAAAATCACATCTCTTTTATAAAGGCAACATAGGTGCGTATGTGCCTTTCAAAATAAACCCAGAACCAGTTCCTGTAGCGTACAAATGCCGATCCACACATTTAGACCTACTGTGAAGGTTCTGATACTCACATGCATTGCCGTCCCTTAAAGTGGGGAGAGGGGATCAGTAAGGGATCTGCCCCTACAGCAGCCATGGCTCTGCTACCAACCACAAAAGCGGCATTGCAAATAGTGCATCAGTCCCTAGAACACACCTCTTGTTGGGTAAAGAGAACAAGCAAGAATGCTACAAATCCCTATACAGAAACTAAATGCTCACAAAATACCTCAGCTGGGTCACATATGCAAAATGTCAATAGCAACTTCCCAAATACAGCATGAAGACCCAGCTATTAGAAATACAAATGTAGAGACAAAAATTGAACTGGGTTTCGGCGCTAATTGCATGTTAGTTGCAACAACTTAGCACCCATTAGTAAAAGACCCCCATTGTTTTTATTTATACTTTCAGTTGACCATTTTCTGGTCCAAATGATTTCTTTGGAATATTGTCCTTATGATGCAAGAAGGGGGACTCTCTGCCTGCAATATCACACCACAGAGAAATGCATTTCCTTCTCTACAGTGCACAGTAGAAAGAAACCAAAGATGCTGCACCTTTCTTGTCTGGACAGCTCAGTAGCCGTAGCTAATGTCGCCCACATTTTGCAGGAGATGAGTTATGATATGCTGGAGGCGGAATGGGCCCCCATATTCTGCAGTGATTAGCTGAAGACATTGCTTCTCTCATGGGCATTTTTAGGGTATGCAGAGCCTGGGCTCTTCCTTAATACCTGGAGGACTAGGAGTCAGTTTTTGTAGGCAGTACCAACTGAAAAAAGCCCTGCATATATGTATGACAACTCCAGCACTTCCCCACCTAAACCGGGCCTATGGGAATGCTTACAACAGTGCACACAGACAGCTACACCCCATCTTAATGCTATGCAGACTTGTACAGGCTATACGAGCGGAAAACCCCTCCTGTGTCACTGTGGCTTGTGTGTTCATGCATTGCGAAGACTCCTTTAAAGCATCTTTCTAAAACTGCATTATTCTGAAAATACAGTTTTCTACTTTGTATCAGTAATAGAAAACTCTTCTGTCAGTAGGGAGAAAAAATGATCTCTGAGCTCAAATATTGCTTTAAACTTAAAATGCCAACAACAAACTAGATACAAGGGGTACTGGCTGATTAGAGTGCAATTTTGATATTTCAAAACTATCGATGTTTAATATTTAATTAAGTAGCAAAGTCTGAGCACTCAATACACAGTGATGCAGTTCAGTCTATTTTTTTCATAATATTTTATTTCAATTTGAATAAATTATTTGAATTTCCACTAACACATTTCTCTTTCCTCCCAACACAACCCCATCAACATACATTCCTATCTGCCCACAACATGCTGTATCCCTCTTCCATACAACATTCTGTCACTGCTGATGACTCATGCATCTATTTTTTCCAGTCAAAAAGTTTGCATACAGAGGGCACATGCCACTGGTATGGGAATTAGGGCAGGCAGGTAATCACATCATTCAGATGTTTGTGCAGTCCACATTTTGGATACCTAACCCAGCTCCTCAATGACACTTAACTTGAAGAATCTACATGGGAAAGAAGGACTGGGTCTATCAGATCTGACTCACTAAGGCCTGCAAAGAATCGGATGGGCCAAGCCTTGGGAGGGCAATGTCATCTCAGTATCCTCCCTCAATGAGCAACCTCTGCAAAGATGGTATAATGATGAAATCTGTGAAGGCCTCAGAGTTATGCAGAAAGAGCTTCATATTCATCCTCGGTGAACTGCAAGAACTGATGAGATGAAAGATGCATAGAGAGCTGCTAATGCTGATGTTTCAAAATCTCTTCCATGGTCACTAGACAGAATAACCATAGAAATGACAGGAATAACCATTGCTATAAACCTATTAACAGATTCCTACATTGTGTATGCTGCCCACCATAGTAACCCTGACCTCTTCCACTGCATCTACTCCAATTACATCACACAGAAATGACCCTCTCAGCGGGCTTCCAAGGAGAGGTGGGAGCTTCGGGAAGAGCTTATCGTCTGGCCATCCTTTAGTCATTGCCTTCTACAAGGAAAGTAGTCCTCTTGCTGCAGCCCTGCTTCTGCTGCAATAGCTGTTTTTAAGCCTGTGGGAACCATCTGAGGCCTTGCGGAACATAAAACGCATTTATACAAAATCACGGCAATGGCTAAGAACTTGTGAGATTTCCCTTTATTACCATTCATGACTGCATTGTGCCTTATGCAATGTGAAGTGTACAATAATGTTAGGAAACAGTGATCCTCTGTGAATATTTTATTTTGAAATGTATTTTTTACTGTGCAAATAAATACAGATTTAATTATTGGAAGCTCGAGTGTATGTTCCCACTCCTCTCTTTCCAGTCTCCTCCCTCCCCCCATCTCTTCCCTCTTCTGGATACCACATCTACCATAGCTCAGTGTTCTGGAGAGGCCTCCTGGCCTTGGCACATCTTCATTCATTCCAGGGAGGAAATTCTGCCATTTCTGGGTTGGGAGGGCATTGGCATCCTACCAAATTCCCTCTATCAGCACCCTAAAGATTTGTTGTTGTTGTTGTTGTTATTGCCCAGAACCAACGGTGAGCAATCTTGAAAGATTGGGGGTAGGGGGGTATTGTTGCAATACCTGACCAATCCGCAACAGCAGTGGGAGGTGCAGTAGACTTATATGCAGTTACAGCTGAATCGCAGGCTGCAACTTAGGAAGGATCTAGAACAGTAGAGTCTGAACGATCTGAAGTCAGACTAAAAGCACTAGAGCTCAAAGACGCCTTCATTTCAGAAGGGTTTTATTAAATATAAGAGTTAAGATTATGTTTTTTCTAGGACCAAGAAACTAGAGGAACTTGTTATTGTCCTACCGGGGGAGTTGCCATTTCCAGTATTGCTGTATGAGATTGGGGTGGGGGGGGGGTATAAGGGTATTAAATAAAATGGCCAGGTGTGGAGAATTTGAAATGTTCTTTTCTTTGGTTATTTTTTTCAAGCTAGTAGGCGTCTCCCATTATTTCCTCAGTGGGTACAGACAGGGTTGAATTTTTTCTTGTTTGTATTTTCCCTTTTTATGGGGGCACCTGTCTATTTCTAATAGTGAGTATTGATTCTCACATTTTATTTTCTTGTTTTGTAATTGTTTTGGAAATCCAATTAGAAAAAAAGAAGCCTTCATTTCCCAGAAAGATACTGAAATATTTCCCAGTGTACTGGGTGCCATGAGCCTGATTAAGAGAAATTCCCAATCGCACCTTGACAACTTGCCTGTCCATGATGCATCTTATCAGCTCCAGAACGAAGCTCTCTTTGGCACGATGCACATATTACAATGAGCATTAGAGGTACATTTGAGAGACTGAACTCGTGCGCCACATACCTTGGGTTAGGAATGAGATTCATGACTGTCATGATTTGCACAAAATTAATCCATTTGGAAAATTGCCCTCAAGTAAAATCCTTGAACCCCATATTCAGCAGTGGGTGTCAGTACCTTAAAAAAATACCCACCGCATCAATATTCAGAAGCATTTATAGATTTAGCTTCTGCTAAATATGTAAGTGCCCTGATCATGAATTTTAGGTGATTTCAGATGGATAGAGTCCACTGAAAATTCTTACAGACTGACCTGGCAATATCCAGATAGTGTGAGGGCTGAGTGTAGGTGTTCTGCACAACTATATGAATTGACCGCAAGATTCAGAATAAAACTTTCCTAAATTAAACAGCTTAGCTCTATGGATAGTGACTGAATGCTGCCAGCCAGGCCTAGAACAGCAACTACTGCCGCTATATATATATGTATAGTGGAGCTGAATATACATAACAAATGTTAATGTCACAGTAGACATTTAAAAAAATACTGACCATGTGGTTTTAAATATTGATCTGATAATGCATGGCCATAGAAGCCACTATGGAGGTCATTTATAAGAAGCCACGTAAAGCTGTGTACCATCTGCATGTGTAGAACCTGACCCGCGGATGGGCACTTCTGCGTATACTTTAGGTGTTCGCTGTTCTCTAAGTATGCATGTCAGGCCCATGCTGCATAATTTTGGGTGGGCATGGCCAGAGACAGGGCTTGGGCAGAACCTGCTACACATTTTCTTTACAAATCTAGGTGCACACATTCCACCAAGTCTAGGGTTGACGTACTATAAGCGCACATGTTTAGATTTGGTGCGTGTATCTTAGGATTTATGCCCCTATTTTATAAAGCAATCTAGGTGCCTGCTGTTCTTTATAACGTAGGTGCACAAAACTAGGCGACGCTTATAAAATTACCTTCCACATTATCCATTTTATATTGGGAAGGGAATTCCAGGGATAGAGGAAAAAATGATACAGAGAGTGACAAAATTAAGCCACTCTGATTACCTTAAATGTTCCAAAGAGGATTGCAAAATAGCAGTAAAGCCCTTGGAGATGGAAAAATGACTGAAAGGCAAGTGTGATTCAAAGAGTACAGCTCTTGCCCTACCATCCAGGTTGTGAGGGAAGAGAGGAAAGAGCACAAAAGGGCTGGGAATTGAGTGGAAGGCCGAAGGGGGACGTTTATTTTATTTTAGCTTGATATGCTTGTTAGACCACCTTGCAGAAAAAGGTGAATTCGGAAAAATTGCCCTCAAGTAAAATCCTCAAACCCCATATTCAGCAGTGGGTGTCAGTCATATAAGTACCTTAAAAACAATACCCACCACATCAATATTCAAAAGCATTTATAGATTTAACATCTGCTAAATATATAAGTGCCCTGATCATGGGGTACACATATGCTTGTCTTCCCCGGGACGCTAAAATATTAAGGAGTCCTTTTTACTAAAGTGTGCTAAATGGTTAATGTGCATTGTAGCACATAGTAGCTGATTGCACGGGTCTGCAGTAACTGTTACAGCACAGGCATGACAGTTACCACACGCAAATTCCCGTCGTAACTGCACATCGCACAATGGAGCAGGGGTGGGTTAGAGGAGAAGAGTGGGTCTGAAGAGCACATTGTGGTTAGCATGGGGGCACATATCATGAGCTTACTGTCAATGTTGCAATTTAGCGAGGGTGCACTTAACATCAGTTCAATGGGTGACATTAAGTGCACCCGCAGTAATTGTGAATGCTATCATACATTAGGGCCCTTTCTGCGCAGTAACTGCTAAGAACATGCTGGTATGACTTTTGCACTTACCACTCATTAGTTTTTACACAAAATGCGTAATGAGTGCCCAAACCCATTGCACCTTAGTTAAAGAGCATACTGTATATATAATAAACACTTTAAAAATTACACAGCTATCAGTCAAACCCATTTTTTTATATTAATTTAGATCTACTAATAGTAGCAAATTTCATGGAAATACTTTTTTAGGATCATCAAATATAATTCATACATTATTTTCCATTATTTGTAGCCATTACATTTTCATATCATTTTTACATTTTTCTAGCAAATCAATTGCATTTATCCAATAACATCTTCTTATCCCAGTTTAATGTATAGTCTAACAGGACATTAATTGTGTCTGCTAAATAGCCTTAGCATGTATGATAATCTTTAGGAGTAATTCTATAAAAATGTTTTTGTGCGTAAAGTCTGCTTTACATGTGGAAAAGAGCTTGTACAAAATTGTGCGAGGATATGTCCCCTGAAAATGTAGGCACATGTTAGTATATTTTGGGCGAGGAAGGATATCGTTGTGATGACCCTGCACATTTTATAAATTACACAAGTGCACGCTGAAAATACATGCACAAATGGACACCATTTCCAGAGCTGGTGTAAATTTGTATGTGAATTTGTTCACTTCTGGGGCTGGTTCTGGATGCCTGTTTAATGAAGGCACATGGACTTCTAGGTTGCCTTTGTAAAATAGGGTCTAAATAGGCACATTCTTGAATTTACTCCTTATTGTACAGGCCTCTGGGTCTGTGAACCCAGTTGATTTTTATGTTTTTGTTGTCTTGAAAGCCAGGTCGAACTGGAAGTCTTGCGTTCTGGATTTTAGATCTGTTATTGTGCAACATATTCATCATCAGCATTTCACTTTTTTTCCGCATGCTTCTAGAAACTGAAATTAGGAGCAATTATGTTTAATGAGCAATATGCATTTTTGATCTCTATACATCTGTGGTGAAATAGCGCTTTTCTCTCTATAATAATGCTTTGGAAAGGAGAAAAGTAAATGAAGTTTAAAAATAGTAAACTGGAAAAAATATCCAATTATCTTAAAGTTATCAAAGTGAAACAATTTGTTCTTTTAATATACCTTTTATCTACCTTGGTGAGACATGAAGGTTCCCATAAAATATACACCATAGTGTGCCCTAGCAATTCTAAAATATGGCTTATGCAGGTACCTGCAGTAATATACTGAAGACTGGTTTTCAAAGTCTTAATGAGGCATTGCAGCTGGGAGACATATTTTTATGTTCTCACCTGTTGTGTCCTCCTCTGATTGTTAAGGCCCCTAAACTTCTTATTTCCTTTGTAGCGACAGCTTTTTAAACAGCTTCCTTCCCACATGCAGCTGAACTTCACCAGCCCTTTTTCAGGATTTCAGCTAAGCCCTAATTTGGTCTCTCGAGTGCTTTTGGCAAGAGTTGTTTTTGTTTTCAATGAAAAGTTCAATTTGTTCTGACCTGTCAAACATCTCCTCTGAAACCCACAAGTCACATAACTGGAATGGCAAGTAAAATGTGCCCTTGCCTGGACGAACCACCGCTGCTCTTGAATAAGACTTTGGCTAGCTTGTGGCAGTACAAAAACCATTTCTCTTTTCAGCAGTGGTCATTATATCCTCACACCCCAGTCGGGCATTGGAGCCCCCTCCTATGATCTACTATATTCTCATGTTCATTCCAATGAGCAAGAAGAGACCTTCCTTACCTCCCGGCTCCGACCCTGCACTTGGACTCCAGGCAAAAGGAGGTCAAAAGCAATACTCCCTTTATTTGCTCAGTTAGAAAAGCCAAAAAGCAGGATGGAGGCAGCAAAGATGCCACATTTGGTCAAGCATATGTGTTTGTAAAACCGATCACCATTTTGCAATGTACTTTCAGCTCCTGGTGGCCACTGGCCGTACACCCTTGGAGTAGATCCTATTGGAGTTTCATAATCACAAACTATTATTGACCAAGGTAGAGGGGAAAAAGTGCAAAGGTGCATACAGTAGCAGGAGAGGATAACGATGGCAGTACGGAAAGCAGACCAGAGGCACTGCACGAATACAATTCATTAGCCCTAGTTAGACTTAAAGTCACTGCTCTCCATCTTCTTCTTAGTTTTGTTATGTGCTTTACGTATCACCTTGTCTGCTAAATGGCTGCAATTAGAATCAACACATGCCTGGCTAACATCTTTGTATATTTGTTATATTGCTGCAGTTTAACAAAGGCACACAGAACCTTTGGAATTACAGTTTATTAAAATCATGGTGGTGGGGCCATGTATTGGGTTTTATCCCCGGTAATTAAGGGCAGGTACATCAAGGGCTGAACAGCTTTTCCATATCATGCTAGTTTAGCATATGATTCTATGCTGTCTCAGGAGGTATCACATAAACAAGGGATGCTGTTAATTAAATGGTGCTGATTGATCAGAGCAGAATGTTGTTTGGCTTACTAATATCAGCTGGACCTACTTAAACTCAGGAACAAACAGGACGAGCTACAGTAAATAGAAAAGAACCGGCACTTACAAAACTCCTACGTTTGGTTACAAACTGAAGGATCTTACCTGAGGTAAGTTGCTTGTCCTCTGCAGTTCAGGTCTAGCTGTAATTATATTTCTTATGGTGAGTTACATCTTAATCCCCAATTGCAGTGAAATATGCTTGGACCTCCTTCTGTCTCCCAGTTGCTCGCTAGCCAAGCTGCCTGCAGATGCCCCCATAAGGGCTCAGTGGAGGTGAGATGTACAACGATTCGCTTTCTCTGCTGGGGTCCAAGGCTGTCCTTTGGTGTTATATGTGGAAGGAGCAGGAGGAGGGCTCAAGTCTGGCTCCTCTCAGTCACTGCCATGGGCGATATTATTGCAGGCCTTTAGCTTTCCATTGGCTGCCGATCACCAAACAAAAATACAACACCAAGCCCTTCTATGCGGGGTCCTCGCATTGCCCCCTCCTCCCTCCCTCTCTCCTCCCCACAAACAGGGCCCACACACACTTTCAAGTGCTTTGGATTGCTTAGTGCGTTTCATCACTCTCCTCTCTTTCAGTCTTCTAGGACCATTCTACAACAACCCTAGTGGTCACGTGCTAGCATTTTTGTCTTTAGGCAACTACTTCCAAACCCCCTTGTTTGATTGCAGAGGAAATTCTCCATCTACGCCAACCGGTCACAAGAAAAAACACTCCACTGGTTCTGGTAGATCTTCCTATCTTCCTTCTCCGGCTCCACTGGATCAGATTCTGTCAATGTTAAGAATTTCCCCGAATTTCGTCCTTTGGTGCAATGGCAGTTCTAATCCTATTCCCACACTGAGATCAATTATTTCTACAAAGGAACTGCCGGAACTGTATAACCACAAGGACAGGCCGTGGTATACAAATACGCATAATGCTAGTATGTGGTGGGCCAATCTGACAATGTTACCCATCTTTAATTACTCTCTGAGTGCGTGCTTCAGGAGGGCTCTGTAGTGTTCAGAGATAAATCCCTCTGTTCATTCCCCATTCGATCAAGTAGTATTCATTGGGCGAGAGTGTAGTGTTTGGTGTTTATTCCTTTACTATTGTCAGGGCCTTGTGATAGGAAAATGTAATTCTGCGCCCAGTTCTGTGCCCAATAGACAAAAAGGTCTTGCTAACATAGTATTGAGGGAGTCCTCAAAGTTAATACCAGTAACAGTACTGGCTAGTACATATAGACACTAATATTCCGCTTACTCAGCAATGGCATAGCTGAAGAACAAATGTGGTTCACAATATTGTCATTTTTTGGTGGTAGCATTGTAACATAAATCAACAACCCCAAATGACAATGCGGCAGAAATGATCCTAGTACATATTGCACTAATCGGGGGCATGCATTTGCTTGAAAGTTTTCTAAGGGATTAATGACTGCTTAGCAATCAGTAGTGAGAACAAAAATTATTTGGTGCAACGCCCACAAATGGTGGGAGTTGCGGGTCGCGCAAAACCTGCCATACTTGAAACACCTTGCTCGAGCATTGGGCTGCATGTGGTCTCCGGGGTATGGCAGTTCGTGGGGTCAGACGGAACTGTGGCCAGCAAAAGGCCACTGACATAGTGACTAAGACACCACATCCGTTCTTGTAGCTGCACGCAGGGCATTTGATGGTAGAGTAGGCATTTTTTTAAAGTTCATCCCATCGCTAACTGGCAAGCAATCATCAGTTTAGCCCAAGCTAATGTCGACCTGCAATCAATGTCTAATTCCCTGCCTCTCGCAACCCTCATTCTGCCAGAGCCAGCCCTACAATCTGCAACTCGATGCTAAAAACTGTTTAGGGTGCAATAGGATTTTTCACCATGGTGGCTTCTTTAGGGAGATGCTAACGATTTACGCGCAGATCCCATGGCTCTAGGCACTTCGTGTGGAGGTTTACAGCATGCAGTAACCGTTAGCTGGCAATTAAGTAAAGCATGCCCCTTTAAATTGGCTTTATTATTTGTACATGGCAATTTACCCCCCGAGGTAATGGGCTGAAGCAACAATCAGTCTCGACCAAAAACATTCCAAAGTTGGGCACCTCTATGCACAGCTTACATCAGAAGTGTACACTCAAAGTCATGAGTTAATTTTTTTCCTAAACTTGTAAAATTTTCTTTTTTCTAAATCGCGACTACTCGTCTTCCCTCTTCCCCCTCGGTATTCACTGAACTATTTCCCCAATTATTGTAAATGTTCCTGTGTCCATTTCTGTCTATAGTAAACAAAAGGGCTATATTAACAATAAAATAAAAACGACGGAAAAAATAACAATAACACCGCTGGGGCCCCAATGGATTTTTTTTTATTGGTATTAAAAATACAGCTACATGGTTTTTCCCATAGTAATTAGATACATACTTATTGCAATGGTCCTGACTCTGATACTGAGGGGTATGTTGTAGCTAACAACCACGGCTAGGTTCTTGGTCTAGGGTGACTCACATGGTTTAGCGGTAGATAGAAAATCAACACGCCAGTACTCAGCTGCAAAAAAGGGGGCCTATGACCATTACCTGGTTTGGAGGAATGGCACAACATGACGCCTTAGCTAGGCTATCACTTCTGATAGGCGCCATCAAAAAAACGCAGGGTGCCTGGCCATAGAGGGTAGTGGTGATTTGGGCTGGGTGCCATGGGTTGGTCGGAGGACTCGGGATCGCGGGGGGCCTTCATTGCCATAAAATATTTGCATAATGTTGAACATTATAACACTATTACTTATTAGCCAAACCCATGCCCTTTCTTACAGGAGGGTAGTGCGATAAAGATTACACGAATTTACAAAAGATTTGTCTACCCATTACTATTCATCCCAGTGTGGCCAACCGCCAGGGGCAACACATTAGAAGCATACTAGCATACACACAAACACTGCCGTCATTTAGTAACCCATAGCATGAAAACCGACACGCTATCGTAAGCTTTTTATGTCACTAGCCAGGACATCCAAAGCACAAGAACAGACCGCTTACCTATCAAAAGGCCCCCCAACACTGCAAATACCCTAAACACAATACATTTAGCGGTAAGAGTAATAACACGAATACATGACCTACCTGGGGATGAAGAGAACATAAGCGGCAATGTTCACCATAGCAACTACATAAACCAGTTAATACACTCAGGGCTCAGTTTTTGAACACATAGAGAACAGTAGGCCATTCCACGCGAAAACAAGGAAATCACAATTTAGAAGACCAGGAAGAC